>OZ024879.1:9431251-9924252 GCA_964017185.1 Rugalucina vietnamica | reverse complement strand
AAGGTTACATAGGTTATAACTTAAATGTTATGCGACAGTCTGCATGCTTAGTTTTTAACCCAATCATGGTTGATAACTATGCTGCCTTCTTTAATTGCACGCCGGTGGGTCGGGCGTCAGACTCTATGATGGCCCCGACATAAAGCTATTCATTTTAGTTGGTTGGGGCCGGAGCTTCTTGTATGTTGCTTGGCCCACCGGGGTCCAACTGGTGTTTTTCTTTTGCTCCGGAGTTAGTAGGTTATTCGGCGTCCAGGGATCTCCATCGTTGGGCAGCTTACTCAGTCTGTGAGTCCTGGTTTTTGATTCATCAGGATGTTTATCATGATTTATTTGTTTGTTCTTGATGATTCATTGACTAGTTAGAGATTCACCACGAGGACCAAATAACTAACTAAATGTTATGAACCACTGCAGAAGCTGAGGGTGAGGTTATGGCCATGTAAAACCGGTTTAAGCCCGCCAGTAACTTTGTGTTACTGATCGTTCCAAGTCGATACTTCTGTGGTGGTTCTTTTTGTTTTATGTCTTGGTGTATAAAATTTTTTGTGCTGTTGGCGCCTTATGTATGTTTTCATATTTTTAGTTAAGTTAAGGTAACTGAGTGGCCACCTATTGGGAAAATAGCTGCTCATTCGGCTTACGATATGTTTCATGGTATAAGTACCTGATTGTTAGTTTGGTTTTTTCCCACCTCGGTTTTTGGAGTGGGAATCTTTTTCTGATTGCGCCTTTTCCTGATCTTTGCCTACTTGTACCTTTTTAGTAAAAGAAAATTATTTCTTAACACTTTGGAACTTTACTTACTTGAAAGACACGTCTTTTGGCAAAAAATCGTGCAATTTTGAAGATAGCTTAGAAACAAAAAAAATGAGTTTGAAAAGTGGCCTCTTATAACTTTTTTTCAGTGTATGTCTCTAATCCAATGGCAGTTATTTCAAATCCGAGTATCAAAGTAATAAGGAATACATGCCGTTTTTACCCGTTCTAATAAAATTAAAATCTCGGGAAAATAATAATTTAATTTCCATTGTTTCACATGTGACATGAAGGATAAAAGATCCGTCTTTTATCATATTTTTTCATTTCTTGCGCGATCACAAACTTGTTATGATACCATTGTCCGTGTTATGCTGATTATGTTGCGTAAGAATACACGAAATAATATTCTTATTGGCGGCATGCGCGTGTGTCAGAGGGATCAACGTATGGCGACTAAGTTTTGCAAATCGAAAGTAAACTCTCTCTCTCTCTCTCTCTCTCTCTCTCTAGTGTACAAATCACATCATTTTCTATTCCGGCGAATAAAAAGATGTTGGAGCACATTGGCAAATATTAAATTTAATCAACAAATACAAATCATGTGCAATCAACACAGTTAACCAATAAAACACAAGCCCCGAGGAACCTGATTTAATCCGTACTTTATTTTGGGGGTTACGCACAATAATAAAGGTACATGTAGTTGTTAAAACAATCATCATTATATACAGAAGTTCAGTTAACAATTATACGTATCGACAACAATGTTTTGATCAAGAAGCAAAACCGCAAATATGGGTATATGAGCGCTCATAATGTTTTCATAAGAAAACATTACGATATACTTGTTCAAGTAAGTCATATGCCGTGTTTTCCGAACCACATCTCTCTCTCTCTCTCTCTCTCTCCATCTCTCTCTTTGTTAATATTTTAATGCAGCCGCATAAAGTCCCGGTCCTACTGCGCTAAGATTGCTCTACGATTGTCTTAATATTAATTTGGGAATCATTTCTTTGACACTGATGTGCAAATTAAGAAGGCAAAATCACGCTGGAAAAGAAAATACATATTTTGCATACGCAGTCTTATCAATAAAATCATAAAATCGTACGATTCCTTACAATTCAGTGGGACCGGCACTTAACAGCTAGCCGGTCATCGTCTAGAAGATACCTTTTTAAAAAAATAAATAAAGGTCAGGAAGGGCGGGATGAATGAACTACGTGGTGTCTGCGCTTGAACGTCTCATGCGCATATGCGTCGTGACTGTATGGGGTTACTACCATTTTAAGTGCCGGTTCACATAAAAATCATGCAAAATTGAAAATTCACTCCACATCGAGTATAACAGATTTTGATGAAATTTATTTTATATGAAGGCCGTTATGGTAGTATTTGACCTCTGAAATATTTTTGAAAATTGTCCAGCAGTTTTAGAGAAAATTACGATTGAAGTTTTAAACACACTTTTACAAGTTTGCCTTGAAGTCTATGGGAAAATGTCGTCAATTTTCAAGTCAAATTTTGGTCACTTCAGTAGACGAGTTATTATACATAATATACATGAAAATGCAGCTTAACCTCTCTTCTACATTTTCCAAAAATAAAACGCGTTGCCAAATCACTTTTGATGCCGTATTTTGTACATGTTTACGCCTAGGTATTTCTTACTGCGCTGGTGTCCCGTTTAGCAGTAGAATTTCTTCTTGAAGCCGGTAACCAAACCGCGCGACGTTGCTAAGACAAAGCGTCATGTGACAAAAATCATGTGACAATACTTCCTGAAGACACAACATGAAATTCTTGTGTTTTTAAGAAGCTACGAAATAAGTAAAAAGACGGAAAAGAATAGAAAGATGGAACGCATTTGACGTCACAAGACGTTAGATTAGTATGACGTGACGTCAGTCGTCACGTGCTTTCATCCTCACGTGCCAAGTCGCGTGGACCCTTAATTGACAATTAAGACACGTAAAATGTGGTCTTATTAGAAATAAAATGCAAATTTGAACATGCAACAATGTGGGAATTACGTCTTCCATTAAAACACGAATTATTCCTTTCGTCAGCGTGATATTTCAGTACACTGACACGAAGATAACCCATTACGGACGTTCTATTATTTTAAAAATAAACAGTAGAAGTAATAGAAAACGGCAAAAAAACCTAATAGGACGTTAAAAACCAATTTTGTAAAATCATGAATATATAGCAGCAAAAATAAACTGTATTATCATGTTAAACTTACTTAGAATTATAATTGATATTTTCAGTTGTAAACGCGTAAATCACTTTAAACTATTAAAAGTATACTTGAAAAATAAAACTGATTGATTGTAATCTAAAAAAATACAATAATATTAATCAAAATTTGTTCATATTCTTGACCTTAAAACATTGAGGTTTTGTTTTAAGTTACTTCCCTTGAAACCTATCATAAAGATTATGCTGTAGTAAAAGCAGTACGCATTTTTGACTTGAAGTTTCCTGTCTATCGTATACACCTCCACCTTTGGATTTGTATTCCATCAGTGTCATGACAGCTTAGGTCGTGACATGGGTTAAAAGACTCATCCGAACGACTGAAGAAGAGCGGGGTAGAACCTGCAATCCACGATTCACACGGCGAGTAGCTAAACCATTCGTCCGCGAACATGAGGCTGTAACGGCGTGGAACGGAGTTGGCTCCGCCTCACTGAATTCCATTCAAGAACACCCTCACCCTGAGTACATATAAATTCAAGTTAACTGTCATAAAAGCAACGTGTATCGACATAAACTGTGTATTTGACGATCACAGGTGAATGACGATGTTGATCGAATCATGCACAATATGCCTAGCCGCTTCACACCTGTCTTGCAGTGTTTTGACGTATCGTAGGCCTACCTTCAGGTATAACAAGACAGCTGTACCTTGAGAGTCGCACGCCGGTCACGGTTTGCAGCCTCGGAGAACGGGTAGAAAACAAAACAGTCGCATTCCGTTGCGGGGCAGGCGATAGTATGAATCGCGACCTGTCGTAAGAGATCGCACATAAATTACAAGACAGTCTTTCAACTTGCACGATTTGCAATGCATAGAGTGCCAATACGAGTACATTGCGAATTCGCCACCTGACAACGCTTATGTGACGCGTTTCTAACGTGTCTCTCGTTGAACTTGCTTTGAGCGTTGTTGTTGCTGTTTTTTTTTTTTTTTTTTTTTTTTTTTTGTTTTTTTTTTTTTTTTTTTTTTTTTTTTTTTTCTCAACACACCTGGCGCGCGTTTGTCCATAGACCAGTGTGTCACTCACTGTTTTTTTTTTTTTTTTTTTTTTTTTTTTTGAATCCATTCCTGGGTCCTCATCAATGCCTTGGTTACATTTATCCCGATCATCGTGCGATTTTCAAGTTGGTCTGCTATTTTAGACATCCGCGGTAGGTGATCACGGGCATGTTAAGAATTCATACAAGCATCGTACGATTTCTTGCTCTTACTTTCGTCCACGTTCTGAGTGAAAACCATACGGAGATCGTCGGACTGAGATGTCTATGACGAATCCCTACGATTTCTGACTGAGCCTTTTCGGTCTCCTTACCGGCGATCACTGTACGGGCCCCGCCCATTGGGGCCCGAAGAAATAGATGGGTTTCTTGTGCCTCCAGGCAAAGCTTTTACACTGCTGACTGCATCTTATTACTGGTTAACCGCTCATGATGAGCCTGCCGAGGAAAAGTGGTTTCAAGTCATAGCGGTTGTGGCTTTGTTGTATGGTTATATATCAAGCACTTGTTGGATGTTTTGGGTAAAAGTCCCGGAAATGGAGACAACGTCCCGACCTGATCTTAGCCGTTGACTGGGACGTTAAGCATCAATTTTAACATCAAACAAACGATGTCTGTACAATTTTTTGTCACCAAATTATCATAAAAAAACATGCGGTGGCTGCACGATCATCGCAGAGTCTCTTGACGATGCTCCCTACGGCGTGGTAACGGTCTAACGTTTTTAAACACTTGACGTTGTAGCAGTATAGACTAATTCAAAATCGGAGCTAGGACATCTAAAGCCTGCGGGAGACCGTACGAAAAAGGAAAATCACAGAACTATTGCGTCTCGTACAATGTATCTTGAACTGCATTCATTTTATTACACAGAAGTGCACGTTGGAAAGAATTTAGAGGAACAGTATGAAGAGTATAAAGGAACGAAAAAAATATATATATTGAAGTGTTTACTATGAAATTTGTTTGTTTCAGCTTGAAAGTAGTTATATATTTTCCGAAAATTCAAGAATAACTAAAATTTAAAGAAATCTTATTTTCAAGGGGAACGACTTCATTTTTCAAGTTAAAGCTTTTTTTAAAATTAACAATAGTTAATTCAGGAGCATTTTTAATTGTGCTTGTTTTATGCACTTTCACTCGTACCTGGAAACACATTTTTGAAGATCTAGTTGATTCGCAATTATAGTAGAATTTCATATCGATATCAGACAACTTAGGTTACAAGCTCTTGGTTTCAAAACAGCAGAAAAAATCAAGTTTTGAACATTTGTCTTCAGGTGTTTCTGTTGTTGTCATGTCAACCAGGTATTTGAGTTTGCAAAGGGTTTTATTTTTCCGGACACGTAATATCAGAGACACTTTACATGAAAAAAATTAATTTCAATATCAGTCTACTGAATTTGCAATAAATGAGTTTCAAAACAGCAGAAAATGCCAATTTTGGGCGGCTGTCAAAGAATGACATTGTTGTTGTCATGGTAACCAGTATTTGAATTTTCAAATGGTTAAATCTTTTGAACAAATGATGTATTTGATACTTCTAGATCATTATACATTTTCATAACAAAAATTGTCTACAGAATTTACAAGAATTGAGTCTCAAAACAGCAGAAAATTCCAATTTTGGACATTCATCTTCAGGTGTGACTTTGTTGTTGTCATGGTTACAAGGTAAGTGATCATACTGTCTTTTCATCATCGAGCATGATAAAACAATTGTTGGTTTACTGATGCAATGTGACAAAATAAATACCGATAATTTTCCAGATGCCGATATAAATGATCAGAAGGCTACTCCACCCTCCCCTACCCACCCACCCTAAAATGTCACGTTTAAATATATTTCTCCAGTGGTGTTCAACTTGTTGCTATAGCAACCATGCATTTTAACTTGCAAAGCGTTTTATTATATAAACTTATAATAAAATACTTACTTTATAATTAATATTCAATATCATGTTAACATCAGTCTACTGAAGTCGCAAAAATTTGGTGCGAAAACAACCAAAAAATTCTTTATTTTAGATATTTTCTTCTGTAGCATTTTAGTTGTCGCCATGGCAACCTGGTAAGTGACCAAGTTGTCATTTTTCTTATCGGATATGATAAATCACTATTTGCTTTCTTGGTTCAATGTTACAGAACAAATCCACAAGTGAAAAGAAACTGATATAAACTTACCTGTAAACCCCCAAAATGTAAATTTTAGCCGTTTTTTCCTCCAGTGGTGTTCGGTTTGTTGCTATGGCAACCACACGTATTAATTTACGAAGTGTTGTACTTGTAATATAGTACTTACTTTATAATCATGTTCACATTAGTCTACTGAAGTGGCAATAATTTGGTGTGAAAACAACAAAAAAAAAATCAATATTTTTGATATTTGTCCCTTGAAACATTATAAATGTCGCCATGGCAACCAGGTAAGTGACCAAGCTGTCTTTTTTATTATTGAATATGATAAATCAATAGTTGCTTTCTTTGTACAATGCTACAAAATAAATCCATCAGTGATTAGAAGTTGACATAAACTTACCAGAAAACCCTCCAAATTGTAAATTTTACATTTTTGCCTCAAGTGGTGTTCGATCTGTTGCTATGGCAACCGTGTATATGAAAAGGCAAAGGGTTCTGTTGTTGAAACTTGTAATATAATACTTACTTTACAATTAAACGGCAATATCATGTTTACATCAGTCTACTGAAGTGTCAATATCTTGGTGTGAAAACAACCCAAAAATCAATATTTTAGATAATTTTCCTTTGTAGCATTATAGTTGTCGCCATGGCAACCAGGTAAATTACCAAGCTATTTTTTCTATTATTGTATATGATAAATCATAAGTTCCTTTCTTGGTACACTGCTACAAAATATATCCACCAGTGATTAGAAGCTGATATAAGCTTACCTGAAAACCCTCCAAAATGTAAATTTTAGATTTTTCATTTCAGTGGTGTTCGATTTGTTGCTATGGCAACCGTGTATATGAAAAGGCAAAGCGTTTTATTGTGGAAACACGTAATATAAGAGTTGCTTTATAAATTAAGTGTTACTGCATATCAATATCAGTCTACTGAAGTTGCGATAAATTGATCTGAAAACAGCCAAAAATGCCTTTTTCATATTTTTTGACTTAGTGGTATAATATGCGTTGTCATGGCAACGCCAAGCTGAATAAAGTCAATGTTGTTTTGGCTTAAAAGCTTTAAGCTATGTTAAGTGTTTCTATTCGAATTGTTCCATTCTACCTAACATTTATCACATTCATAAAATATTATTTTGAATTATACCATTTTTAGAGCAGAATTTAGCGATTTTTAGGCAAAATACTAGTTCCCGTTGCCATGGTGACGAGAATTGAAAAAAAAATGAAATAAACTTTATTTTTCTTGTTCTGTCATCAAAACCTCTCAGACAAATGAAAATCAGCCAAATCCGTTACCCACCATGTGGAGTCACCTGCATGATTTTTATCTGAGCCAGCACTTAAATACAACTTATACATTCGTCACATAAAATCATAGGAATTCCACCTTGGTTCATGCAATCCTTCTCATGACGTCGCTTACTTAAAAATCATATCATAATTTGATTAAATGTAGAATGAAAGATCAAAATAATAGTAGTTTATTCTTAATTCAAGCATTAGGATATCTAGAACTAAAGTCAATGTTTTGATAGTACGAAGGCAGAGCAGGTGTAAATTTTCACGGTAGCCATTGAATGGCACGCGTGTACATGTATGCAAGGACCCTATAGTGTCCTTGATGTATGACACTAATGTTATTTAGCTAATATAAAGTTAATTCAATTAAAATATCTGGAGGTGCTTGGAAGTCTCTGCTTCATACCTTTACCATAGGCGACTACTGTAGGCCATAAAATAAAAGTGTTTCTTACATGTAACTGATTGCACTAAACAGCTACCTAATTGCGATAAGCGACTTAGGGGCCATAAACGATTGCAATGAACAGCTTCCTTTTTAGAAAAAGAAATTAAAGCCTGACAATCTCATATATGTTTCCAAAAAAAAAAAAAAAAAAAAAAAAAAAAAAAAAAAAAAAGGAAAATGTAGAATTAAGCAGAAAAGAACTTCCCACTTCATTCATTCATTTGAAAAGAAAGCGCTACATGTTTGTATGTTTCAAACAATCGGAAACAATCGTATTCATTCATTAATTCATCTTTCTTTCTTTTCTTTCTTTCTTTCTTTCTTTCAGCATCATACATGTATGCTTACATGAGTATACAGCTGTAGACATATTAATTTCAATGATAGTCAATGGTTCGCCATAATCATCGTTGGTGTTGTGAATGATATCATTTATGAAACATATGAACAGCACCGGGGAGAGCGGGTCCCCATGCTTTACCCCGGTGTCAGTGTTGAAAAAGTTTGAAAAATTATTACATTCACGCCTTTTCGCAACTACACACATTCACAAAATCGGCTATCGACAGAAGTGTGGTAATCGATTAATGACATTACAAATTAAGTTACCAGTGAATTCATGTGTGGAAGGTCAAAATGACACGTTGGTTGATTGAGTAAGATTGAGTGATAGGAAACCCTTCATTCAGAAAACAAATACGCGTGTTCACACCTCATGTTCAAACAAATACATATCTTCGCACCTCGAAGATTAGGTTAATAACACTACCATTTTATAAGAAGAAACCTTTACTTAGAGAGAAGTGCATGTACTTGCACGAACTATCAAGTCCTAGAATGCTAGAACATTTTGTTTGACAATCCTGCAGCTTTCAAAACCACACATAAACTGATATATCTTTTTTCAGCTTTTCCTGTATTTTGCCATTATATGAAACTGTTCGATTTTACCAGCAAAAGCAAAAACATTCAAGAAGCAATGAATAATGTTTAACAATGCCGTCACATATGGACAAACTAAAAACTATAATTTCTGGTGGAAATATGGGCCCGCGCCAACTGACTGACCATCTGATTACAGGTTAACCGTCCAGAAGTCTGAGCCTGCCCAAGAAAAGTGGTTCAGACCAATCCATCTTAACATATACATGTAAGCATCAGCTGTTTACTCTGGTCGTTATAGTTTCAAGCGCATTATGATTGCCATGCCATTCTTATAGTGAGTAAAAGTTCCATACAACGGAGGCAACATTCCCACATGGCCATAGCTGTTGACTGGGACGCAAAACAACAAATCAATCAAACAAACACCCGCACCCATTTCTTGTTTCTATGTTTATACGTATTATTTAGAATTGATATATCCGGAAGGCCCGTTTTGCACTATTTTTCAATTTCTTCAATTGGTAAATGTTACATGCATTTCTAATCGAACCCAGACCGGACTGCACATTCTTCAATAAACACTTTTCTGTGAGAATTCTGACCAAGTAGAGCACAACACATCATATGAAACCATAGCCACTAAGGAAAGTTTTGATTTCTTACTAAGCGAAGCTAAATGTAATTATCTCGAATTACGGTGATGTGATCAGACTGCGCGATCACGTATCAAACTGTCCACATGCATACATCTATGAAACTGCAAGAACTATGCCGAAAACATAACAGTTTGAATACTTTTGATGCATTTCAATACATCATAGCTAATTTAATTCAAATCAGCACATCAGCAAAAACGACTGTGCGAAATGGTATGGTCGCACAGGGTCAAAGACAAATGTTATCAAATACATAAAATTACCATTTGCATTTGCTTAACAACGACCAAATCTGGTTTACAACAAAAATCAGCAGTTCAGTATTTCAGCGTTTTAGTATATTTCTCAGTTGCTGAATTCAGCAGAAAATTCAATGTTTTAGTCTGTCCCGTATATCTGCATATGCAAATAAAACAATAATTATTTCACCTGTCATGTCATTATAGAAATAAAAGGTTTCTCGCTTTATTTATTTATTTTACTCAACAACAGCGAACTGCAACATGTTTTATTTTTAAAAAAAATACTTAAAGATGATGTATTCAATAACATAACAACAAAGTGATCGGATCTGTGATAATTTTTAAATGTTGCGGACATTGCTGGGCGGCCTAAATTGTCCGGAATGTCCGCAACATTTTTATTGAAGCTATCCCTATAATATCTATTAAAACGATAAATATTGTCATGTAAACTCATTGAAGATGTTTGATTTTCCGTTGAAATGCATTTGTTACGTAAGAATTACAAGGGTGTAAACTAAAAAGGGTTCCGACTGTCCGTTGAAACACAAGCAAAGCATAATGGCTTTGTTAATTTAAATCATCAGTGGGGATCGGATTTGTTGTATAACAGGCATTGTGGACCATAATTACAATAAGTTGAAGATTAGTTGCTTCAACTTTCGCAATAATATGACATGTTTTTAATCATTAACCGTTTTCATCATTTATTATGAATTTTAAATGTTGCGGACATTGCGGGACGGTCTAAATGGACCGGGATGTCCGCAATATTTTTTATTGAAACTATCACTATAAAAACTGTTAATTACTATGAATAATGTCATATAAACTCACTTCAGAGTTAAAATTTTCCGTTGAAATGCAATAATTTGAACGATAGAATTACAATTGTGTAAACATGAAAGAAATCGTGACCAAACGGTCAAACATGTTTTATTATAAACAGACATTCGTGGTTTGTGTGTCACATGATCATTATATTTATAATTTACTTGTTTTACCGCATTAATAAAGCATAATCGATAGATATTATATCGGTTTTAAAGAGAAAAATCATTTACGGACATTTCGGGTCTGCGGACATTTCGGTCCCTTTGGGCTGTCCCGGAATGTCCGCAAGGAATTTTTTCTAAGTTCTTTTTTCGTTTTTTTTGAAAATTATTTCTCTGAAATTTTGCATTTAATAGACTTATTTAATGATTATTTATGTTTTTATACATAATTCAAACAACTTAATTTTTTGCGGACATTCCGGTCCGCGGACATTCCGGTCCCCTACAGTCGTTGACATATGCGTTAGTGTACTGTCCGTTCTTTTTCACAGTTAAGTTTTTATTGTATCCGATGCTGATACGAATTGGCTGCTGTTCCATTTTTTTGTATGAGATGATTGCTTCAATCTAAACTCTGTTAGCTTTATGACTTATCCTGCCTTTCACTGGCTATATAAAGGTTTGTTTTTCAGTCAGTGATGTCAGCAATTTATTTAAATTTAAATGATATTCCCACGGACAGCGGACTATTTTGAGCCACTTTTTACAGATAAAAAATTGCTTTTTCATCGAAACCTTTTGAGGTTTAATCATCGGTGAAATCGTCATAATTATCTAGTTTTAATATTCTCCCCCTTGGTAAAATAGCTGTGTGTGGTAGTATATAGAGATAGATAGAAACATCAACTGACACCTCGCCCTTTGATCTGATAGATAATTGTGAGAAATGCAGACATTCTGGCGTCGATGCAAACTTTAGCAAACCCACCCCACACCGGAGGTGATGATCAGACATTGATCGACTAAGTATGTAAAGAAAGAAAGAAAGAAAGAAATGCTGGGAAACATTTAACATCGTGAAAGCAATATAATCAGATTTAATTACTTTTGAAGTGAACTTACATATGAATAAACATTTATGAAATGAGAATTTAGTAAAAGGTGAAAAAATGAAACATTTCACAGGTAACACTGAAAAATGAAAGGAAAATAGAGAGAAAGAAACTGAAACGTTTTTGACTATAAAAGACACCTCTTATGCTGTTTTCCTGACGTTATTACTGTGCAGCTCTGAAGAAATATTTCACTTAACGTACTCCGTAATGAAACTACCTATGCGGATCGAGTTGACCAGATTCTTTTTCGGCAACCACTGTGACCTGCACGATTTCCATGTCAATAGTCCTCTAAGATCTTGCTGTTTTTCGTCGCTCTACAATTTGCATCTGCACGGGCAGATATTCAGCTGATTGACTCGTGTACCATAGATGAAGCTGTAGCCGACTGCACCTTTGGGCAGAAAGGGGTGTATGAAAGCGGAGTTCTGGACAGGTAAAAATGCCTTTTGTATTTGATTTCATGTCGATCAAGTGGGTGGAGTACACCAATTTCAGACACTATTTCGATTGAATTCTTTGACTTTATCGAAAAGAGACATTTAATTGAAAAGATGCTACTGTTCTATTTGCTTTCAATAATTTGTGTATCACTCCACGCAACACTCTGATGAGGTGTGAGGAGTATCTGGAAGATTCTGATTTTCCAGACCTGTCACTAGTGGTCTTTTCAGATTTAGAACTTGATATGATACTGGACAGGGAATTCACAACCATTTAGTTTGTTAAACCACTAAAATACCCCGTTGCTTGCTGTACTGCAAAGACATGAAATGAAAAATATTTAACATGTTTATTCCCTGTTTTGGTGAATGTGTTTTTTTTTTTTTTTCAGAACAACAACCAGAATCCAGTTCGACATGTTGACGGAGAGTGTGATCAACCTGCAGAATCTGCCATCTGTCAGGTTGGTGATGGTTGACGATAACCTTTACGATGACAGGCAACCATGCGATCTGCTACAGGGCTATTCTCATCCTGTGGTTGTTGCTTTGAGCAACTTGAAGCCTCAGACATGTGTAAGTGTTTAAACCATATAATATATAATAATCTAGCAATGACCGCAAATTTATATGCATTAGCTGTACAATATGTATTTCTCTCCTACTACTTTGTGAATAAATACTGTCGCTAATCAACAAAAAACTGATATGAAAAAACAACTCAGTGTCACTCCTGACACTAGAGACCCTGTAAACATTTTTGTCCCCCTCTTACTGCAGCATAATCCAACACAGCTTTTGCTTTGACTCTAAAATTACACCTTACTTATTTCAGCCTCCAGATACATCAACACTACGAGACACGGAATCCACTACTTCGAAGGCAACTACAAAGGAGCCTGCCAGTTTGAGCAGAAAGGTATTTTTAAGCTTAAGCTTAATTTCAAACTTAGAAAGAAGATGATTCCATATTAATCAGACCATATGTCAGAAACCACTGATTTTCGTTATGCCACATCAAATGATCTCTGTGATCTGAAAGAACATGAATCGAAACAAATTCAATATATGCTGTTTTTTTTTTTTTTTTTTTTTTTTTTTTTTTTTTTTACTTATAAACTAATAAGAGTGTGACAAGAAAACAGAGCAGGTTATCCAAAGTGTCAAGATGAAAGGGTAAAACTCAGTTTTTACTTTGTATCGTTTTAGTTGACTGATTCCACAGTAAAACAAGCTGCCAGCAGCAACACAGCCAGGCCAGACAGCAGCCACACAGCTAGGTCGGATAGCAGCCATACAGCCAGTGACCACACAGCCAGGTCAGACAGCGGCCGCATAACCAGACCAGACAGCACCATCGACTTCACCAGTGAGGATGGCAGCACCAGTAATTATCTATCAAGGAACACAACAAATCAATAATTACATTGCATACATCTTTCACTGTAACAAGGCCATTATCATCTTTTCCCATTACAAGATCACCATCATCATCTTTTACTGTTGAAACATTTAGACATGAGAAAACTGATTTGAACATCCTGTGGCTCGTTTTATCCACTGTAGCCTCTGTGTTGATTATGATATTTGTAATCATATTTGTTTATTTTGTTATCAAAAGAAACAATTGTTGTTTCAAATATAGAGACAGTCAAAGAATAGACACGGTTGTAACTGATGATGATGAAATTGTTCTCTTATCCCTTCCTGAACTCAATCGCACTTCGACTGTTACAAAATTATAAACTCAAAAAGTGTTAGGCACTGACACATTTAGAAGAAGACTATTTTTGAACTTCAGTTACAAGGTGTCTGGTCTTTGTCTTTGCTATACAAAATCAAATTTGTCATAAGGTTTCTAAGTTAAGAACCACCACCATGATTCTCTATTTCTTTTACTAGCTATCATCATCATTGCAACATCATCGAGCATTGTTCTTGTCGTTTTTACGGCTATCATCTGTTTCGTTCATGGAAAGTGTTGCAAAAGAAGACGGAGGTCAACCCTAGACAACATTGAGTTGGGACAACTACCGAGAGGAGTGTCCGAAGGGTCCGACATCACCTTATTTGAAACATCATTCAAGAAAGATTAAGATAAAAACAGATTTTTTTTATATCATTTCAGACCACCTAGTGTATTTGATTATGGCCACGGCTTCCATGATCTTAGGATCCATGTTGAATTATCTTGTAAGACTTGTTGTGCTTTGGATGCAACTTACAGCCAGACTTCTTATGCGAAAGCTGCTAAGATCTCTTCTCTATCTGCTAGTTCAATTTAGACAGCACTTACAGAATTTCAGACAACAGCAACAACAACACCAAAACAAACCTCAACAGCAAAGAAATGTCCGCCGCTACCCAGCAAGAGAGCATCGCCAGCCAGTCCGTCTAACCTATTACCATTAGACAGTGTCGTCTTGCTCATAATCAAATACGCTAGGTGTCGGAACTTTAATGTTAAGAGTCTAGTCATTTGCTTTTGAATTTTTCATGATCATGGTAATGTGACCTAGCACTGAACAACTACATCTACTGTTGTTTGTCTTTCAGATAAATGTTTTACAAAGAGATATTTTTATACAGCAATTTTTATACTTCTACGTTTTTTTAAGGTTATATACTCTTAAAATGCTCAAATATGTCTAGATTAAAATCATAATCATTTCATTCACTGTTCATGTTCATCATGCTTGAATGTCAACATGTATTCATACATATATATTTTCATACAGAATTTTTTTCATGATTTTTTTCATGATACGTAGCATGGTTTTGTGACTGGACAATACTTTCAAAATATGCTCTCAATATGCTCAAATATGCCTAGATGGAAATTATGTTCATTTTAGTCACTGTTCATGTTCATCCTGCTTGAATTTCAACATGTATTCATACATATATATTTTCATAGAGACATCGTTTCATGACAGCATGGTTTTGTGCCTGGACAATACTTTCAAGATATGCTTAAGATCTCATTTCATATGCCTTAATATACAAAATCATTTTTCCATGTTCCTGTCCATTCCTGATTACCATGGTTTGAGAATCATAAGACTGAGCAGTCTGATAAGAGTTTACACTACAAAACTAGACTTTAGTGTTCAAACTGTTTACAAATTAAAGTAATACTTTTAGTCAGTGCCCAATGCTTTGTAAATTTTTATAATTGTTTACTTGAAAACTTTTACATAGCGTGTCACATGTTGTTAATCATTCTAAATCAAGTTGATTATTTACTGTCAGCAGAATGATGGCTGCCTGGAAAGATAGAATTATCTGGCTTGCTGATTTCACAATAGCATGTGTCATATATGTTGTAGATAGTGCCAAATGCTTTGTAAATTTTATAATTGTTTTACTTGAAAACCTTTATATAGCGTGACACATGTTGTTAATTATTCTAAATCAAGTTGATTTTTTACTGTCAGTATTATGGCTGCCTGGAAAGATAGAATTATCCGGCTTGCTCATTTCACAATAGCATGTGCCATATATGTTGTAGATAGTGCCAAATGCTTTGTATAATTTCAAATTCTTTTTCACATTCACACAGAAAATACTTTCTGATTTAAAACTCTAATTGCTGAACAAATATCAGTTGACTAGCAATATAGAAATTGGTTGCAAACTCAGATGAGCGTTGTAGTTCCATAGAAAGCTCTAATTGGTTGATGTTCAGACTGATTTATGAACACAAATAAACTAATCATACAGCCAATCTCTTAACATTGCATATTTTTCCAGAAAAAGACATGAAATGAACTCAGCATGAAGGTTTGCCTGTTTGTTAATCAAGTTTGTGTCAAAGGTAATTTTGAGTCTTATGCTCTTACCCATGTGTTACTATGTGTTTTTGTGCGAAAATAATATTTTTGAACAAAGCTGGAAAATTTCTACACAGTTTACTGAGCAAAAGAATGTTTTACAACATGGCTGTATGTTTTGTTTATTTGCTTTTGTGTCAAGAAAGACCCAAGAGGAAATGAATATTTTACAGTTTAATAAAATCATAAAAGGATCAAACAACAGATAGAATGGACATAAAACCAACATTCATCTTCAGAGATTTACACTTTTTACGTCGTATTTTTCTCTCAGATGCACTATAATCTCTTACAACTGAAAAGAAGAAAAAAAAAAAAAACAGACAGAGCAGGAATCAATAGATGCTCTAATAATTTCAATAGATACTAGTAATAAGATATAAATAAATATTACTTTTATGGTCCTAAATTTGCAAATGTACTTGTTCATTTACATGCATAAATTGAAGCCCCTCTCATATTTCAGTTTCATCAGAACAACTCACAGCTGTTGTTCCTCATTATTTTGAGCCTCCGGGGAGCTTTTACTAGGGATTTTACCACAAATCTGATCCCGCAAGGCCGGGCTTTTACCAAAACTTTGAAATTGAAAGTTAAAAGCCCCGCTATTGCCCGTCCCTAGGGGAGCTGGAGATACAAATGACTGATTCATAAATGAAGTATTGATTTATGTAAGCTTTGGATTTTTTTTTTTGCAAGGTTTCAAACATATTTTGGCAAATACTTAGACTTCAACTAGAACAAAAAAAAAAAAAAGAAAAAAAAAACTTGTTTGAGTTTTGATCAGGCACAGCCACAATTTTAGTGGAAGGCAGACATAGTTTTTTTTTTTTCATATAAAACGCGAACTGACTGACAGTTGCAACACAGCTACTATGAGATGTTGCCTTTATGCAGAGCTTCCATTGCCGGTTGAGTACAATAATAAGTAAAGTCATAACAAAATACTCACACTTACTTTCTTATGCAACGTAGTTTTCGCAGTAAGAATTGGCATTTTGTTTCTTCCTTGCTGTTCTTCATCATTCCTGTAAGAAATATTTGTGTTACGACTCAGGAAAAGACCAATCTATACATTGTGATATTTAATACTGTTTGTTTTTGTTGTTGTTGTATTTTTGTAAATCTAGATTTTATTTAAACTGTTACATATTAAAAAAAAAAAAGCTGGTGGTGATAAAACTTGTCATATTCATGTAGGAGGAAAAAGCAAGCTTTTCAGTTCTAAGGAATACCTTGCAGCATCATGTAAATGAGGAAGAAGAAGACGTTTTATCACCAAAAGGCTTTAAAAAAAAAACAACATTAGACTTGTCTTTGATATTACGCCTGGCATGAGGAGGTGAGATAAGCAAATGAGCAAACTTATATTTTAGCCTCTCTTCGCCGTTTCTCTCTCTTTAGGAGTTCCTGAAACGAAGGCCCGGGCATGGGCTCTATAGCCGCATCCATATCAATAAATTTGATTGACTGCGACTGCTCCAATTAAGATTGTTTGGGCTAAAACAAAAGAAAAAAAAAACAATGTTATCTTTAAGGTTGAAATGTCCTCCAGCATATCTGATCAAAACAAAGGTACTAACACCAAGAGGTGTCAGCAGTTCTGTTGAAAAGCATAGCATTCCGAAGAGGTAAATTATGTTGTAAAGCACAGTAATTCAAATTTTTGACACAATTCACAGATCAACCAGAATAAATGGAAACGAGGCACATAAAACTTATACTGTAGTTTTTAGCATTCACTGGAGATCAGACAGTAGCGGCTGTGCATGTCATGTTCAATAAAGTATTGCAATAAAAACCCATAACAGGTGAGTCAAAGTTCACGGAGAATTACAGCACTAAACTTTAGACAACAACCATGCAGAATGCCACTTACCGTTGTTGTTGCTTGTTGCATCTTTTGCAACGTTTCCAGTATTTGCTTTTGCTAAAAAGAAAACAAAAATGAAGGTTTGCTATGATTTTCTACATGCATTACAACATACCTGACAGAAGAATTACAAGAACACTTGTTTGTTTTGAGTTTTAACGTTCCAGTCAACAATTGTTCAATAATGCCAGGGCGGAGACAAGATCATAAAATGTCGAAGAAATACAGAGACAATTAAGCAGTTCTTTTTCATGATAACAGTTAAACAGCAAATACTTTTAGAGGAAAAAAGAGACGAAAACAATATTCACCTATAAATGTGAAATGCAGTTCTTTTGTCTGCTAACAATTAAACAAGACTTTATAGGAAAAAAAGAGAAGAAACCAATATAGAATAAACAAATGAGAAGAAAACAATATTCACCTGCGAGGCAACGTGCACGATCATAGATTGAAGGCAGTTCTCGAGGAACTGCACCCTCTGTTGGCTCAATTGCGCGTTCTTGATTGCCTCATTTTTAGAGGCCTGTAAGAGTTGATTCTGAAATTAATCGAAAGAGCATTTTAACTACATGGATAAGCAGAAACAAAATAGAATAGGCGTTCAATGTCACACGACTTTTTAAATGGTCCAGTCAATTTAAAACAATGACAAGTGCATTTTAGACAAATAGGAATAGACTTACTTCATGTTTATGGCGCTCAATATCAGCATGCAGGGCTTGGTTCCTGTTGTTTGGATTACACGCCAGAGCCCTATAATCCGTCAAGGACTGCAGCAAATTTTCTCTAGTGAATTCGTTGGACATCTAGTTTGTTAAACCTTCCTTCACGCACAGACTAGAAATGACTTTTTGGAGCGGTTCGTCATTTTTAAACCTTCCAAAAAACTCAATGTGATGGTCAGTTAGGATAAAGACCTTTAAGCATTTTTTCCCCTTAAAGCGTTATATTTAGACATTTTTTTGTCTCAAAGAGATAAAATGCTGAAATTTACATAGTTGGATAGATCAAAATGAAAATCGATTCAAGTATACGCTAAAATGTCAAAAAAAATTCACGGACGAGACTGACCATGAACAGCATGAAGAAAGAATGCCAAACGAAATACAACTGCTTTGATGATATGATCTTCAATTTCTACCGTAAAATTTCCATTGAATATTAATCAGGTGTCGTTAAACACTTACAATGCCAAAGGGCATAACACTTCGAATGTCAAATAAAATCACCACTAGTGGAATGAAGAGCAAAAACACTGGAGCAAAATCATCACTTTTGGAGCAAAATCATCACTTTATGATGATTACTCTCCACAATTTTATACTACTAAAGTTACATTGAACTGTGTCAGGTATCTGTCATTAATGCGGCACGTGCCTGCAACGTGACATAAGTGCGTCTTTAACGGCTCGAAGATCAAACAAGTCGCCGAATCAACAGGTATTGCACGGTGCAATACAGGTAGCTGGTAATAAAAGTGTCATTTTTTCTTTTGCAATTTCGGCGGCGACTTCTTAGAATATACATGAATGCAAGTACGAAAGATAGAGGAGAAAAAAATAAGAATTGATATAGGGCAATCTCATTACGCTCATTTACGTCGGGGGACATCAAAATCGTTGTTGTCAGGTCTAAAGCTTAAAAAAGATGCTTTAATTTGAATTGAAGCTTTCACCTTGTTCAATAATTATCGTTATTTTTACGGTGTTAAGTATGATTAGAGATACGGCGAGATAAATCAGCTTGCGTTTTCTTAAATCTAAAGATAATCCGTTAAGAATCGTTGTATGTGTCCAGTAGCGTAGAAAAAAGCAAAATTATGGGCGTAATTCGTAAGGAAAAAGAACAACAGCTTGTGCAAATCGACTGATAATTGATAAACAACTAAAGAGACGACTCTCTCTCTCTCTCTCTCTCTCTCTCTCTCTCTCTCTCTAGTCTTTCTGACAAAGATGCCGGTGTTTAGTATCTATTTGTTGGAAATTTGAAGCTTTATTTAACAGAAATAAAATCTTTTACTATTATATGAATTATGGCGTAGAAAATTTAAACGATTTATATTTGCTAATATACAAAAATTCGGACCACATTCAGCGGCCTGTATCTGTATCTGTATGGTGTTACGTCGTAGATACCACTGCTGGCTTTTACACGACGGGAGGTAAAATATTGATTTTTTTCACCGATTTACCTGTCCGGTAAAATATTGATTTTTTTCACCGATTTACCTGTCTACCTAAGCGACAGACACAGCGGAGGCAAATATCAATATTCAATAGCAGTTTCAGATCTCTGTATCTTTATCTCAGGTTGCGATGAGGGTCTAACTGAACGCGCTCCCGACCGGGCTCCGGCGCCTCAAAATAACCCTAGCGGATAACCTTAGCCTATAAACACAGCGTTACAAAATGAAATACTAAATTATATGCTTCAGATAGCAAGAGGTATGTTGAGTTCAATACCCTATGACCCAATACCGCTTACGAATGCGTCAAACCCGACAACCCTTTCTTAGGGTAGTTAAACCTTACCTAGCATGCAATCTGGCATAATCAATAGCATGGTTTCAAACATCGCGTAAACATCAAAAGCAACCAACGAAAAAAAAAATGGGATGGGTTCAATATAGGACTCCACATAGCTTAAAAGTCCAGTCTTCAGTAGCTCAATCAAGTGTAGAACCTTTTTAATGCTTGTAGACAAAGATTATTCCTATCCAATTTTTTGTCTTTGTTTTAGAGAATCATTCATGTCATAGTACTTAAGTTTCTTGTCTTGTGAATCCAGTGGGCTTAGTGGATTCGATCCTTAGTTTATATCATATGAAACACACATGAGAATACGAGCTTCATGCATATACAAAAAAACAAAGCTGCAGAACAGCTGCACCTTTTCAGCGCTTTGTTTTCGCTAGAAGAACAGTTCAACCCTCTAATTCATATTCATAAAAACTTAAGTTCAAGTATCTCGTCGTAGCTGGCTGTACAGCTGGTCTTTATGTTGGACCAGGTCAAAAATGAATTAAAAAGGGGCTACTGATGAGGGTTCATTACAGCAATATAGTCAATACTACCTCTCTGTGAATGTTTTTACTGCTTCTAAAGGATCAAACCTTTATATTTTATTTCTCAAATAATAGCTAATGTTTTTGATATTGTACCATAGTACTGTATCCTGACCACCATGTTCCCTTTTTTCAGCAGCTTTGTCATTGTATACAATGTGACTGGTTGGCAATGTTATGCACCGCTCATTTGTATCCCATCACCCATACAGGTAGAGAGAATTGACACTTGTGTTTCAAACATTCTGGTTAAACACAGCCAAAATGCAGATTTTGTTTTCAGCTAAATAAAACCGAACAGGCACATTTTTGACACTGTTAAAAACTTAAATGGAGGCTATCTATCGGGCTGGGAATACAAATAACTGGTGCATAAAGTGAGGTGGGTCAAAAGGGACTCAAATTTTGTTTCATGTGAGTAATTCTTATTCCCGATTATTTGAATGGCATTTTAATTTTTTCCATATTTGCTAGTCTATGCTGGTTGCATTTGTAGAAAGTAGCCTTGAATTACGGATAAATAAAAGAGCTAATAATTTGTATGGAATTTACTTTGTAAGTCATACCCTCATGCACTGTTTAGTTTCTTAAATAAATTGCTTCACAATATACTCCAGGCTAGATACAGACCGTTCTGTCTATGTATGCAGTATAATCAGAATTGTTGTCAGAAGTGAATTAGCATTTTCAGGAATTGATACAAAGAACGACTCTATAAAAATTAAAACAGCCTACATCAAAAGCAAGATAACTTTTATGTGGCAGAGCGGTCGCCTAATGGGAAATAGCCGTACACTCGGCTTACGATATGTTTTCCAAGTATAAGTACCTTTCCCGCCTCGGTTTTCGAGGGTGAGAATTTCTTTCTGATTGCACCTTTTCCCAATCATTGCCTTTTTGTACTGTTTTAAGTAAAGCATCAACCAAAAACAACGACAGGCAAAAAGAACCATAGCAGAACTAACTTAGAATAGCCAGAAAAGAGACATGACTAAAATAGTCAGCTAGACGAAAAGAAGAAAGAATATATATGTTTATAATTCAATGTTGAGACAATAATTACAATTGAAAAAAAACACACACACACACACACACAACTTTGACATTTCTGTATCTTGACCTCCATTCATGGAGAACAGCACATATGTGCGAATAACAATCTTCTTAGTGACAGTTTATATACTTTGGTTAAATTTACAGGGTAGAGGGCGGCGTAGAATATTATCCACCATCTGTTGTAGTTAGAATCCTTCACCCGAATATACATATATTTACATGTTTTAAATCAGGATATACACAGTTGAGCTCATGATGTATAATTCAGCAGTTTACATCTATTAATCTGGAGCACATGAGTAAGCCGCCTCGCGTGAAATTCCAGTTCAGACAGGTTTTGAATGTTGATCTTTCTTTTGTTAGGTTTTTCCCGGTTAATGAGAACCGAACAGTCAATGATTATCTGAAGCTTTGAGGTGATGTCAGTTCTTGAAAGGAACGCTAAAGAACGCTAAAGAATCGTTAAATCTAGAACAAACTGTTTTCAAAATTCCTTATGTCAATTTTAAACCTTTTATTAACGAGTACATCTCTGATAAATGGCAAACAATCTGGAACGGAGCCAACTTTGATAAATTAAGGGAAGTTGAACCGATCGTTAAACGACCAAAAGTAATTCATAAACTTTCGAGACGAGAAGAAATCGTTCTTGCTCGTTTCCGAATCGGCGATACAAGAATAACACATTCCCACTTATTAAAGCGAGAAGATCAACCCAAATGCATTGGCTGTGATACACCATTTACAGTTAAACACTTTCTTTTGGAATGTACTGACTTTGCTGCGGAGCGAGTTTCCTGTTTTCAAGCTAATAACTTGAGAGAATTGTTTAAAGATGTACCCGTTGGAAACATTTTATCATTTCTTAGACAAGTAAATCTGTTTTATAAATTGTAAATTTTTAACCATCAATGTTATTATTTCATATATCGTTTCTTTACAACGACATTTATAACTTACTAAACGTTACATTTTAATATGATTTCAATATATTTTTATCGTTTTACCATGTTAGACGCTAATGACCCATCAGGGTTGATGCGTCGTTAAACAACAAACAAACAAACAAACAAAGTTCTTGAAAGTTACTTCCAGTTAGGCTGGTAAAATTCATCACACCCAGGTAGATTCAACCTGAAAAAAAAAATGGAATAATAATTAGACTAGATGAAAGAAAATAGAAGGCATAAAGTATGCCTACTTTCTAGAGTGTCAGAGTGGAATTGTCCCCTGACTGTTAGGTTATTAAATTTCAAATGTGAAATGCATCCACTTCTCTCAAGGAGTCAGCGTAGTAGTTTTTTTTTTTTAAATAAAAAAGTCTCTGCGCTGACACTCTGCACAAAAAAATAAAATTCAGTTTTACAGAGCAAGAGTAATCAAAAATTATGAGAGCTCCCAAGCCAAACATCCACTCCATTTTATAGAAGATGCCCAGTGTCATTTATTAATAGAACAAGGGATCGACTCAAATCTATACAATAGAAA
Organism: Rugalucina vietnamica; assembly: GCA_964017185.1. Taxonomy (NCBI): domain Eukaryota; kingdom Metazoa; phylum Mollusca; class Bivalvia; order Lucinida; family Lucinidae; genus Rugalucina; species Rugalucina vietnamica. Next base: position 9,900,895 of record OZ024879.1, on the reverse strand, counting down.
ATTGAGTACAGATCGATATGCAAGTAAAAGCTTTAAATAAAACAGAAAGTAATGCTGCGTTAAAATAATAAAATGTGTATAGGTACTCACACGAAAGGTATCCCAGCTCCTGATTGAACGTATTCATTATTCGTCGTCTGAGGTATCCCTGAAATAAAGAGAAAGAAATATAGTTTACAGTTAACACAGACGGCAACATATACATATCTTACTATGTCGCTGTTTAAATTAGAAAACAATCATAAATTGTATTTGGCTATAAAACCGTGATGAACGAAGAGTATACGTGATCACAGTAGACAACCCAGTGGCGGGTTGAACTCAACTAACTAGCAGCACAATCGCGTTGAGACGCGGCGCAATGACTCCTTATTGGTGGTTAAAAAGGGCAAGAAACATGAAATAGGTTACGATAAACCGTGATCTGTATCCCGAACGTTTCTGAGGACGCCATCAGGCCCCCTCAGCTCTGTATCTTCCAATATGTGCGAAAAACCATCCAGCAATTGATGGTCGAAATCAGCGACGCCCCTCCCTGCGATCTTTATCAACAGCTTTTGGTAAAGTTTGACGAGTCAACCCTTGAGTCTCTGTATCCTGGAGAGGCGTAGACCGTGCTTAGCTTTGCAGCAACGCAACCGTCTATTCCGTGTCATACGAGCCACCACCATCTCAAAATGCATCGAAATGGAGGTGGTTAGCACGAATAGATGGTTGCTGCAAAGTGTTTCCAAGTCCGGTCTTATGCTGTCGAGTTCCTTAAGTCAATATCCAAGTCCATGTCGAAATCGTTTTGGAATTTTAACATGTACTCCAAAAGTAAACTTAAGGACGAAAGAAGATATACACAATGTGGCATTTTGATATTATTTTTTATCTTATTTCTTTACGTGAAAGTTATTTGAGATTTTTGCGGCGGGCTGAGATTGTTGCGGGTGCGAGCAGTTTTTATAGTCGCAGTCTCATGTGCGCATTGATGTGTCGTAAAACGAGAACAATTACGTTTCGCTGGTTCATCAATTTACGTAAGACAAACGTTCCAGAAAGACGTAAGTCACGAACTTGTAGAAGGACGTAAGGACAGCGTCCTGCCAAGATGCTGTATTGCACGTAAGAGATGTGTACTAGTGATAGAAACGTTAACAATACAAAAATATGTTATAACAAAACCGGAGTATGTTATGAATTCTTTTACTTAAATACATACACGCAGTATCAATCGCATACCATCTGAATACTGTGCACATTTATACATGTACACGAACCCTTTGATTTCCTTCGGTTGAGAAAGGTAAGACATAGCAAATCAGATAGATTTAGATCAGACGCTACAAACTGTGAAATATTGACTATCTCAAAAAAAAAAAAAAAAAAAAACATTGGTGGTATTGGTATTATAATCGCTGATGACCAGAAAAAGAGCTTTAGTACTAAGAGACTCCACTAATAAAAGTTTGTCAGAAATCTGCTCACGTTAGCAAAAAAAATTGTTGTTTAAGAATGTCCAAGAATTATGTTATCCGGTGCTCGTTAGTTTAGATGCTTGAAGTACTTCAATTAATCATGTTGTAAATGTGTCAGAAATGTGCTTATTTTGAGAAAAACAAGTGTTCTTCAAAAATTTACAATGTCAAAAAAAAACATTCATTTGATTGTTTGTCAAAGTCCACACGTGGCAGGTCACTCCAGCGATAGGATCTAAAACACGTACGACCTTTCTAGATGACAACAGGATCATGGCGTGTCTTCAAACTTAGTTGATAAGGTTAGAAGCTTCAAGGTGTGCGAGTTTTAAAATTTTGGGTGGTTTTATGAAATGGGCTTTAAGAAACAAAACAGACGAAAAAAGGCTTAAAATGGTGATTTTCGAGTTGTTAGTTCTCTCTTATATGCACACTACCCTATATATTTCTTTCTTTTATTCGAACAATATTACCAAGTTCTGTCTTGTGTGAAAATACAAGAAAAAGTTTGAATCTACAAATATGGGTTTGGCACATTTCAAAATATTGATTTTTTCCGACTTTTCAAGTATTGGGGTAGGGTTAGAAAACAACTCGTACAATTTTGTCATCCACTTCGTTGCAAATTTTTTTATGCTTTTGGTCCAAAATAGTCTGCATTACGTAAATATTATGACTTTTGAAAGCATTCTAGGTGTACTTTTGTTCAAGACAGGTATGTTTCAAAGAATTGAAAATTAAATTAATTTTACTAAATTTAAAACATAGTGTTCAGAGGTTTCATTCACAGGCTTGTAGCTCGAAAAAAATGCACACTACCCTATACTTATTTTGTTTTCAAATGTCTTGTGTTGTAATTTGGAATCAAAAAAGAGTGGTTAGAAAAAAAGTTTGAATACTTTTTCATTGGCAGCGAACATCCTTAAAGTAAAAACAAAATGTCAACAGAATTAAAGGGATCACTCACCATATCATTTGTTGTACATGCAGAACCATATCCGTCAATGTATCGCGCAAGACTTCTACCTGGAAATGCTTTTACTTTTTGTTTTGTCAAAAGTTCCTGATGCGAAGCATTTTGAAATATAATTGAGATGAACGTAAATGTCATCATTCCATCTTGTAACGGTTACTTCTCTTGATCTAGAGAACCTATTTCTCACTTTTCTCATTGACCCATCCTCATTGTTAAAGAATTCCATTTTGAGAAGCAAATGAAATATAACGGTTAGACCTTAGTTAATCACAAAGACAACAAAATTCTGCATCAAATATCAGATCATAATCGCAACAAACCCTAAAATGGTACGCTTTGTACAATTTTCCCCCGTTTTAACAAAGCTTGACGCACCTGCGTCCACTTCTAAACCAACTCAACATTAGGTTATAACTTGAATGTTATGCGACAGTCTACATGCTTAGTTTTTAACCCAATCACGGTTGATAACTATGCTGCCTTCTTTAATTGCACGCCGGTGGGTCGGGCGTCAGACTCTATGATGGCCCCAACTTAAAGCTATTCATTTTAGTTGGTTGGGGCCGGAGCTTCTTGTCTGTTGCTTGGCCCACCGGGGTCCAACTGATGTTTTTCTTTTGCTCCGGAGTAAGTAAGTAGTTATTCGGCGCCCAGGGATCTCCATCGTCGGGCAGCTTACTGAATCTGTGAGTCCTGGTTTTTGATTCATCAGGATGTTTATCATGATTTATTTGTTTGTTCTTGATGATTCATTGACTAGTTAGAGATTCACCACGAGGACCGAAGAACTAACTAAATGTTTTGAACCACTGTAGAAGCTGAGGGTGAGGTTATGGCCATGTAAAATCGATTTAAACCCGCCAGTAACTTTGTGTTACTGATCGTTCCAAGTCGATATTTCTGTTGTGGTTCTTTTCGTTTATGTTTTGGTGTTTAAAATATGTTTGTGCTGTTGGCGCAATATGTTTGTGCTGTTGGCGTCTTATGTATGTTTTCATATTTTTAGTTAAGTTAATGTAACTGAGTGCCCACCTATTGGGAAAAAAGCTGCTCATTCGGCTTACGAAATGTTTTCATGGTATAAGTACCTGATTGTTAGTTTAGTTTTTTCCCACCTCGGTTTTTGGAGTGGGAATCTTTTTCTGTTTGTGCCTTTTCCTGATCTTTGCCTACTTGTACCTTGGTAACAATTTTCTATATAAGGAAAGTACAAGGCCGGTGAAAGTATTGTGAAATACAGTCCAAAACATAAGCATTTTAGACAAATCTACGAGCGCAATAAAAAGAATACAAAAACATTGTCACATAAACCAATGGCTTTAGATATCAGATTCACAGGTAAACGTGATGAAAACAGAAGAGTATTAACCCACATTGTAAAGTGCAGAAAAGCAAAGGAACATACATTGCGCAACATACGCCCCCCTTTCTGACCAAAGTTTTCTACGACTTTGTTAAAGAAAACTTTCAAAGTTATATCTAACGGCTCTTGTAAATCCCTTATACACCTTATAACACTTACTTACATTTAAGGATGTACGATTCACCTTAACTGGAAAACATTTACTTGAAAAGCAAAGATTTAAAAAAAAACAACAAAAAACCCTCAACTTACATGAAATTAATTTACACTCCTGTGACCCATGAAAAACATAAAACACATTAATAAAATACATAACAATAAAATCAATTAAACAAAACTTTACAGTTCAAATAGTTAGAAGAGAAATCCATATTAAAGTGAATCTTATTCCAATATTTCACAAAGCACCAGTCACTTTGATATAAATCCAAAAGATCACAGTTTTGTACTGTCTGGCTCATAGTCCGATTCGGCGTCAAGGCAATAATTGTCCGTCTCCTCTCCCGAATCGGGATCATTACTTCGCCCGGTCGAAGTCCCGAACAAGTGGCTTCCACCTTTACTGTAAGTGAGCCGGCTGGCTCAGACTCGTCGTTGTTGTCTTGTTGCTGCAATAAATTTCACGAGAGTAAATGATAAAAAAAAGATATGTGCATGAAATATTAGATGCCAGAAATACCAACAAGGTCAGACATCTTAAATGATATGACTAGGCTTCTATATTCCTGGACTTTCTGGTCTTACTTAAAAAAACAAAAAAAAAAAAAAAAAAAAAAAAAAAAAAAAAAAAAAAAAAAAAAAATCCTAGAAGCCTCCCTGGCGCAGTGGTTAATCCACTTGCCTTGTAAACCAGGGGTCGCATGTTCGATCCCGGGCTTCTCCAGTCCTTCGGATTGAGACTATAAACCGAGGTCCCGTCTCCATATGACCTTAGCTGTTGGTGGGTCGTTAAACCCCAATCAATCAATCAATCAATTAAAAAAAAACTGCTAGACAATATTTCATCCCTATAAGAATAAGAACAATTAAGAAACTTGTCAACTAACGGTTTGAAGTGAATTGAAAGAAAAAATGTGTTTAGTGCGTTACAACAAAATGTTGCAGCAATGCAAATAAGACGAGTATTTACCTGGAGTTTTAATGGGCCCAGACTCTCGCCCATATTTTTGAGATTCTTCAGGACCTCCTCCTGAAACTGGACGCGTTGCGTCAGTTGTGCTTTCTCTTCATGTGCAGCTCTGAGCCGTGACGTCTGATTGTCAATGGTTCTCTGTAGGGTTGCGACCTAGAATAGAGAATGCAAGCTTAACTGAAGGTCCGTGTGAGAGAATAACAGCTATGCAACCGACATAAATTGCCTTAGAACCTCATCCCCATGGGGGGGGGGGGGGGGGGAGGTATACTCTGACATTTTGCCCAAACGTAGGTTCGGACCAGCATCTACCCCGTAACCTCTAAATAAATATCAGGTCTAACTGTCCCCCCCCCCCCAAAAAAAAAAAAAAAAAAAAAAAAAAAAAAAAAAAAAAAATAAAATAAAATAAAATAAAATAAAATAAAAAGCCACTTCAAGTCAGCTGCACACTGATGCTTAGAAAATAGACAAATACATGGAATATGTATATCAGGACCGACCAGAGTACATGCATTGAAAATTGCGTCAAAGACAGAGCAGAAATAATGTAAAACTTACTCTTTGCTCAAAGACAGAGCAGAAATAATGTAAAACTACCTCTTTGCTCCAGACGCCTTTTCTCTTCTTGCTCCCTCACAGCACGGTAATCGACGATAGCAGCGATCAATTGATCATTATTCCTAGCTTCCATTTTGACGATCAGCTGGTAAAGTACTGTGAGAAAGATGACAGGGCACACCCTGATCTATCATGGCTCTTTTCAAGCATTCATTTATTTAATACCATGTCTTCACTACAGTTAAGAAGCATCACATTTATAACCCAAAACAGAGTAGAAAGATAAATGGTTATGAAATTTGATTCTGGTAAATATTAGGCATGTTATAGTTGTCCAGAGGTAGCCGACACTTTACGGACTGCTGAATGGCTTGAAAGCAAGGGTGGCTGACTTGGTAACCTGTTGTACCAGTTTTCAAAATATATCATATACTTAATGAACATTAAAGGGGGGGGGGGGGTCTGCCCACTGAGCCGTGGTGTGTATCAACCCCTGCGTTTTAAAACAAAAAGTTGTTGGATCCATGAAGAAATCGTCGGCTTCTCTCAATAAGTGAGTCATTCATCACGCGTGAGCGACTCGGCATCACTGAGCAAATCCGCACAATTCCGTAAATGAATCCGTATAATTAATTTTCAATTCCTTTAGATGCACGTGGAGCGGTGAAGAAGAAGACCGCCCGGAGATGTGCGACTCTACGGATAGTACTATTTTGGGCCCTCCATTGCTGTCGCTCATCTTCACACGAGGGAGAAGAAACAGAGTAACCGGCAGTGTCTCCAAAAAAGGTATATTGCTGCACTCAACATCTGTTTGTTTTTCAAAGTAATTCAAACAATGTCTTGCAATGAACTTTTCCTCTCCATTCCCTCCGACCTTGCCCAAAGCAATCAGTCCTCCCTTTGAAGAATCTGAAACGATCAACAACAGAACATTTGCGGTGGCTGTGAATATGAAATCAATAGTAAAAACCAAGCAATGATCAGGAATTGTCACGTTCATGACTCACTAGGTTAATGTAAGGGATTGCCAGTAGTTAAAACATCCTTTACAGGTTTATACTTTGTAAGACAGTCGTTTTGTTCTTTTAGTTACTGAAGACAGAGCGCGCATAAAGGATATTTCAAACAAGCAGCTTGACAACCTGCATGATCAAGGTTATTACCACCATCATCATCATTGTTTCCTCTCGCTCAGTGTTTAAAGGGCTGACCTCATTGTATATCTACCTTTCTGCACTGAAATAACCTATTTTTTCTGTTCCAATAGATGATAAGTTGGATGAGAGAAGATCACTACAATCATATCGGAGCGCTTCGATGTTCTACATGCAACCCAAAATCTTGGCAAGAGTGGTAAGACTTTTAGAAACAACACGATGTGCCAGTTAATGACTGTCGTCATGGCGATGCTGGATGCTGGCGTGCCGTCAACCGAATTTGAAGTTTGTTTCCACACACGGTATCCAAGACCAGCCTTTTGTAAGAAACGTGGTGGCAGAAGTACGTCAGAGAGAAGCCCATAACTGCACCGTCTGACCCGAGTTGTCCTGGAGTGTGGAAGAAGCAAACGACATGCTCAAAATGATAGCATCGCCCATTAGATATCCCCGTCCTTCCGAACCAGTTGTTAAGGGTTAGCAGAACCCCTAACATGAACCCCTAACAATTATAGACCGATAGCACTTATACGCTGTCTTTGTAAAACCTTAGAGAGAATGATAAATGTTAGACTCGTCTGGTACTTAGAAATTAACAACCTTATTTCACCTGTTTAGTCGGACTTCCGATCTGAATGAAATACCAATGGTAATTTGGTAAGACTGGAAACATTCATACGAGATGCATTTGTTGCAAAAGAGCATGTGGTGGCCGTGTTGTTCGACTTGGAAAAAGGTATTTAACAAGTTCTCCATGATCTCGGAATAAGAGGCAGATTAGCTACATTGCGGATTGATGGATCCAGGTTCGAGTTGGATCGATTTTATCAGAACAATTTGATCACGCACAGGGTGTCCCACAAGGGAGCATCCTATCTACAACATTATTCATTATTAACATTCTCACTCCCGTTATAAGAGACAAGTTCTTGTACACAGCCAAAACGAGGAAACATCTCGTTTAACAGCAAGTGAGCCACAGTGTCAGCAGTTTTGTATGGCACAGCAAAAGCTTCTTCGGGCCACCCACTCTACCAGTCTACAAACGCAATGATATATTTGTTACCTGACAAAGTCTTAAGGTAAGGACCAGATAGATCCAGACTCAGCTTGGCAAAAAGGGTATGGTGGCAACTCTGGTTTCTGTAACAGTGGCCTTGTTACTTGGGTAGACCTTGTTTGACATGGAACACATGCGGAAACGTATTCATACAGCTCCCGAAATAGGTTAGTCCAGTAGTACTTCTGCCTTAGGGTGTCAAAAGTTTTCTGAACACCCATGTGGCCATTGTCGTCGTGATATTGTTTCACGACCATGTGCCTTACGTGATTGGACACAAACAGACGTAAGGTGGGATCATCGTCAGGATCCGACAAGTAGTAAAACACATCATTCTCGGTGATATATCTTCATTTTACTGTTGGGGTAGGTTCCCCATGTTTCAGAATAGTCTTGAGCTCTAAGATTTCAGCATTTTTAGTTTGCTCGCAGACCATATCAACCACATGGACTCTACGTCCGGAAGTGAAGGTGTGTCCTTTTAAGGTACCTTACAATTGCCATATTGTTTCGGGTCAATCTCGTTGGAATTAATCATTCCTACCTCAAAGGCATTGTCATTGATGTCAAAGACAAATTGTTCTTCAGTTTCTACATGATTTATGTCAGGTGTCCTTGAAAGCAGATCTGCGCAAGTGTTCTCAGTACCTGGTATATACTCTACTGAGCAACTGTAACCAGTCATTCCCAAAGCCCACAGGCTTATTTTCTTATTTTGAATGGGTGATTCCAGTGGGTATTTCAAAGGTTTATGACCTGTCTTAATCACAAACCTTGAATCATGTCAGTAATAATCCAACTTCTAGAGAGCAAAGTGAATAGCAAATGCCTCCGCCTCGATGGTGGACCACTTACATTGGGTCTTACTGAGCTTTTGCGACAGATAGTAGATTGGCTTTTCATTCTTTACATTGGGCAGGGTACTTTCCTTGCTGTCATTTTCTTGTGTGAGACACGCCCCTATGCAAGAATTGCTTGCATCTGTATACAGTACATATGGCTTGTTTAGATCAGGGTATGCCAAAAGCTTTGATTTAGGTATTCGAAAGCAGTTTGGCATTCGTCCGTCCAGCGGAAACGTGCATGTTTCCTTGTCAGTGCAATGACAGGCTCCGCAATTTCAGAGAAGTTTGGTACAAACCTGTAGTAGGAGCACATACCAATAAAAGATTTGACTTCTCTGACACAAGTTGGGGCAGGCAATGACTTGATTGCATCAACCTTTTTAGGGTCAGGGCGAATTTCATCCCTGTCTATAATAAAGCCAAGATAACTTGTTTCTGACTGTAAGAATGAACATTTTTTCAGCTTCAATCTTAAGTTGTGTTCCCTAAGTCTGTCAAATACCGACTGCAAATGAAACAAACGTTCTTCTAAAGTTTCATTATAAATCAATATATCATCAAGGTAGGCAGTAATGAAATGACTAAGCCCTTGTAAGACTACAGACATTAGATCTGGGAACACTGCTGCAGCGTTTGAAAGACCAGATGGCATCATGCTGAGCTCAAAGAGTCCTCTGTGACATACGAAAACAGTCTTCGTGTCATTTTCATCAATCAGCACCTGCCAGTAGCCTGACTTCAGGTCCAAAGATGTGAAATATTTTGCCTAGCCTAAAACTGCTAGAATGTCATCAATCAATGGACGGGGGTAGGAATTTGGCTTCCTGATTTGGTTTAGTTTTCTAAAACCAACGCAGAATCTTTTCGAACCATCTTTCTTATCTACTATAACAACAGGGAAACTCCAAGGTGAATTTGACCTTCTAATGACCTTCGCGTCAATCATTTCATCAATAGCCTTGTCGACAACCTCTCTATCTTTAAGTGCATTTCTGTAAGGCCTTTGTTTTATGGGCGGTTGATCCTGTGTGTCAATTTTCATTTTAATTGTATTTGTATCACCGTGGCCAGTGTCCTTGATTGCAAATAAATCTGAGTTTTCTCTCAAGAAATCTACTATGACATCCCTATGTTCACCAGGTACTTCAACGTCAGTTGTCCAGTCAGATGTGTCTAATTTATTGTCTTCTTTAAGCACGCTGTTTACATTCTGCACACTGTCTTTGTCAATTGCTTCCAGTTTTGCAATTATGCACCCTTTAGCTAATCTTATTGATTGATTTGTTTGGTTGACAACCATAATGGGCATAGTTCGGTTCCTACCTAACTTTGCTACTGAATTTGAAACCAAGAGACCCGGTTCAGTCCCAATACAATTTGTATCAACTGCGGAAATTGAGTATAACTTTGACCAAGGAAATTCGTTTGTATTTTTCACTTTTCCTAGACACACGGTAGCCGTTTGTGGATTTTAACAATATTTTGGATTTTACTCGAACAAGAGAAGCTATGTGAATGTCCTCCTAGAGAGGTACTTTAGTCTCACCGACCTGTAAGAATCCTAAGTCGAAGTAAAGCCTTACGCCATTTTGGACAAGCCAGTCTCTACCAAGAATACAGTTTCGGTTTATTGAAGGCGAAATGTAAAATTGTTGTTTCGGTATTCCCGATTTTAAAGGTGACTGTCACACATCCATCAATCTTTAAATGTCCGTCATTGACTGACTGTAATCTAGCTGGTTTCCTAACTACAGGTGGCTTCTTTGCAAGTGCATTATAGACACGTCTATGCAACAGAGACACTTCGGCTCCCGAGTCTACCAAAGAACGGTATTTATTTTTTTCCTAATTGAATCGAGCAAGAATTTGGGTTGCCTGTTTATGCTATAGTGTAATTTGGAATGTTCTTTTTCTTTCTAACTTTTTTTCAAAATGCCTACTCCTTTCGTCGGCTTCATTACGAAAGGAGCCCCCTAGTTTCCTGATGTTTCCTGATGTTCTTGAGTTTGTGACTGCCCCTAATTCCTCCCTGGCTTTGGGATCTCATGTCTGCTTTTCTCTTAAAACAGTCCCTTTTAAAATGCCCCTTTCTATTGCAGTACCAGCAAAGGCTGTCTTGGTTCTGAGAGTTCTGGTTTGCATTTTGCACCACATTGACTTGGGGTTTTATTTTACAATCTTTGGCCTTATGTCCCTTTTTATTGCATTTAAAACATCGTGGCGTGGGCCTGTAATGACTTACATCCATAGGTTCTTCTTGCGACACTACTGTGTGACGAGTTCTTAAACTAAACCTTGTGCGGATATTTTGTTAATTGGTGGCAGCTACTATTGCAGCGTCCAGATTGTTTGGATTGTCCCTCAGATTTTCATTTTTAAATAGTCCTCAGATAACCCGTCCAAAAATATATCTATAAATTGCCTCTGAATTGCCGGGCCTTGCGTATTTGGAAATGCTTCTGCCAAAGTAATAAGCCTTTCGGCATATACCTGTACTGTTTCTCCATGTTTTTGGTGTACCTTACGTAAGAGCATAATTGCATGTTGCTCATCAACTACTAAGAATCGGTTAGCAAGTTCCCCCTTAAAAGCGTTCCAAGTAACTGCGGGATTTCTGATCTGGTAACGTCTAATGAAATCGCTTACTGGGCCCCTACTTGACTGAAATGCGACCCTCTTCACGCCATCATCGTCCAGATCCGTTAACAGCGCATATTTCTCAATGGACTTGACCCAATCCTTAAATTTTCTCGAATCCCCCTCAAATGGAGCAATTATTTGACTTATCCCCTGTGCACCCAAAGCTGTAGAGACCTTCCCCATTTCCAATGCCAAATGTTGAAAAACATGACCAATGTTTGCATCTGCGTCAGCCATCTTTACTAATAGAAAAAGAGAAAACAAACTAAGCTTACCTTTTTATGACGTTTGTATAGTCCCGCTCCACTGAGAAACACTGTAGATTTTTTGAGTCAGAATTTTTAGTCTAATTTACATTTTTTGGGCAAAGTCAATCCTGGTCACGGCACCAAAAGAGCTCCGATGTAGCATAGCAGGCACCTATCTCCTTCTTATAACCTTCGCGCGTTGTGTCTTTCTGTCTCGGTATTGTTTAATGAAGACGAAAGTCAAATGCCTATTTTCTACATTTTAATACAACATTAAAACGCGTAAGTGCCACTAGAGTTCCTTTACTAAACTTAAACTGAATCGAAACTGAACCCAACTCTAAACTGAACTCAAGAACTAAAAAGAAAAAAAACTAAACTGACGCTCTTGCACCGCACACCCCTTTTATACAAGTCTCTCAACCTCTCTCTGGACTCACACGTCATATCTAAACATGGTAACACAGCATTACAACATTTTCTATTTTAAGTAAATTTTAAGTAGTTTTTACCATTTATGGAAGATGCTGGCTTGGTCACCTGACTATGTACTCAAATTTCTTTTATTTAAATACTTGACAGATTTATGGGAAATTTCATATAAACGGGCATTAAGCGAATAATGTATCAATATCATTTTACGCTTTTTAGCCATTAGTAAGTAATTTATATCGTAACCCCTGTCAACCTTAAGCAGATGTGCTGGTGTAGTTCCCCAGTCGAGGAATACCATCCCCACTATAAGTTTCGTATGATAATTAATAAACCCTTAATTCAATGCCTTGTCAAGCAGGTGTGAGATGTGGACAATACATACTCAGCTGCTAAGATATCCTGTTACTTAGAGAAAACCAATAAATTCAATAAACTGTCAATTTTTTAGAAACAAAGGATGAAAGTTAGCGCTCTGAGAAACATGGCGCAGGCTGATCGTACCGTAACCCATGTTACGTAACATACCGCCGTGAATCGTACTAGTACCGTATCGAACCGTACAAGCACTGTGAACATTCGTTGTGCCACCGTGGTTAATCCTCATTGACCGTAACGTTGCCGTCATGAATCGTCATTGATTCGATCTAATACCGTGGACATTCTTACCGGAATCGTAGTGACACTGAATATTTCCATTTTTCGCAACGATTCATCCCGATTTTTCTGACCATGAGAAATCGTGGTGAATCGTAGAGACAATCGTGAATGTGTAAACTGGGCTTAAGCGATTGCAAGCAAAAAAAAAAAAAAAAAACAATATTCAGTAAATGGTGTGCTGCCTAAAGACAGGATGTTTACAAAATCCACTTGTATCCAGGTACACAATGTTCCACTTCACTGAACAACTACTACAGCAGTATAGTCTATTTTTCTATTCATTTTACTGTTAATTTTATTTGGAAATAAAGTCAATGTAGATTAAAAAAATAAAAATTAAAACTGAGATCCTTTAAGAGCAGTGAACACATTAATGAGAAAGGGGTTGGGCCATACCGCGGTTTCGACTATTAAAGTCTCTTCAGTGACCCTATAGATTTGGCAACATGGTGCCAAAGAGAATTACTGAAATTTTGCAACTTACAACAGGGTAGTCGATACAAAGACTAGTATTATCTAAATGTGACCAAATATCTTAAACATTGGTTAGAAAAATGAATCTAAACCGATAATAAATTTCTGATTTCTCAGAATATCTTCGCTGATCTCAAAGGACCAAAAAGAAAATATAACCTGCACTATGGATGATGTACGGGGAGACTTTTTAGGGCCGCCACACGGCACAACACCAGCTGCAGTAATAGCAAATAAAAATTAAAACTGAGATCCTTTAAGAGCAGTGAACACATTAATGAGAAAGGGGTTGGGCCATACCGCGGTTTCGACTATTAAAGTCTCTTCAGTGACCCTATAGATTTGGCAACATGGTGCCAAAGACAATTACTGAAATTTTGCAACTTACAACAGGGTAGTCGATACAAAGACTAGTATTATCTAAATGTGACCAAATATCTTAAACATTGGTTAGAAAAATGAATCTTAACCGATAATAAATTTCTGATTTCTCAGAATATATTCGCTGATCTCAAAGGACCAAAAAGAAAATATAACCTGCACTATGGATGATGTACGGGTAGACTTTTTAGGGCCGCCACACGGCACAACACCAGCTGCAGTAATAGCAAATAAAAATTAAAACTGAGATCCTTTAAGAGCAGTGAACACATTAATGAGAAAGGGGTTGGGCCATACCGCGGTTTCGACTATTAAAGTCTCTTCAGTGACCCTATAGATTTGGCAACATGGTGCCAAAGAGAATTACTGAAATTTTGCAACTTACAACAGGGTAGTCGATACAAAGACTAGTATTATCTAAATGTGACCAAATATCTTAAACATTGGTTAGAAAAATGAATCTTAACCGATAATAAATTTCTGATTTCTCAGAATATATTCGCTGATCTCAAAGGACCAAAAAGAAAATATAACCTGCACTATGGATGATGTACGGGGAGACTTTTTAGGGCCGCCACACGGCACAACACCAGCTGCAGTAATAGCAAATAAAAATTAAAACTGAGATCCTTTAAGTGCCGTGAACACATTAATGAGAAAGGGGTTGGGCCATACCGCGGTATCGACAATTAAAGTTAAAAAGTTAACATTTGAAACAGGAGATTTTGCAATTTAATATACTAAATGATAAACCAAAAACCAAAAACTTGAAGATTTTTGTACTACTTTCAGTTAATATATGTATCAGTATATTTCAAAACAATGACACCCACCCATTAAATACAGAACCAACCATGAGCACTTATGCAGAAGTCATTTGAACATTGACAACCCTTATTTTGAAGGTATGGTCAATCAAATTTATCCATCTGAACTACAGTTGAACAAAGCCAATATCTCGGATACCGAAGCCCCCTTTTTAGATCTACATCTTTCTGTTGCAAATGGATTTGTTTCTTCTAAAATTTATGATAAGCATGATGATTTTGATTTTGATATAGTAAATTTTCCGTTTTTGGATGGTGACGTTCCTCGTCGTGCTTCTTATGGTGTATACATTTCGCAACTTATTAGGTTTGCTAGAGTCTGCAATCATGTTACAGACTTCAACGCTCGAAATAAATCTTTAACGGCCAAACTTCTCCAACAGGGCTATCGGTATAATAAACTTCGAAAAACCTTTTCTAAATTTTATCGTAGACATTATGAATTGATTTCCAAATATAATGTTGGGTTAAAAAGGTACAAGTAGGCAAAGATCAGGAAAAGGCGCAATCAGAAAAAGATTCCCACTCCAAAAACCGAGGTGGGAAAAAACCAAACTAACAATCAGGTACTTATACCATGAAACATATCGTAAGCCGAATGAGCAGCTATTTTCCCAACAGGTGGCCACTCAGTTACCTTAACTAAAAATATAACTTAACTTAAAGACGCTTTTAAGTGAGGGTCTTTCGGAACCAGAATTTTATGGTGACTTGGTTTACAAATTTAAGAAACTTATAGGAAGCAATGATTTTTCTTTTCAGTTTAGAAAAATCATAACACGTTACAGACGTATAGATTATAACTTGAATGTTATGCGACAGTCTGCATGCTTAGTTTTTAACCCAATCACGGTTGATAACTATGCTGCCTTCTTTAATTGCACGCCGGTGGGTCGGGCGTCAGAGTCTATGATGGCCCCGACTTAAAGCTATTCATTTTAGTTGGTTGGGGCCGCAGCTTCTTGTTTGTTGCTTGGCCCACCGGGGTCCAACTGATGTTTTTCTTTAGCTCCGGAGTTAGTAAGTTATTTGGCGCCCAGGGATCTCCATCGTCGGGCAGCTTACTGAATCTGTGAGTCCTGGTTTTTGATTCATCAGGATGTTTATCATGATTTATTTGTTTGTTCTTGATGATTCATTTACTAGTTAGAGATTCACTAGTTTCTAACTAGCTCCGCTTAGGAATCTGTGGGAAGAACTTGAGCCAAGATACATCATAAGAAGCACTTTTTATCATTCTTAATGGTCATTACACTTTGCGATTTGTTCAATGTCACTGGTAACTCGATATAACTTGAACCACTTATAGGCGAAAAATAACAGTATGTTTTTCCGAATATGCAAACCAGAGGAGTTGTTCAAATAAATTTAAAAAATGTCATTCATTTTTAAAAGGCTTCGTTAACCTCGTGTTCGGCGAACCGCTCCACAGAAGTATCTGAATAAGTGACACTTCTGAAATGCTACAGGTCAATTTGTATTTGTCCATCAGGTGATTCCTTATAAAAATTGCCTTGAGTCACAGACTTTTTTTTTTTGGGGGGGGGGGGATTGTTTTGGTTAACAGAGCCTAAGGTATGTTATAGTCTAGACCATGTATTACTTTAATAATTAAGACCAATTTTGAAATACTATCTATTTCAGGCCCCAATAGCTGCAGTCATCGAGTATGGCCACCACAGTATTCTCGTGTCGCGTCAAATTGTCTTCTCTGGTGTATATGTTGCTGCAGATGTCAAAAAGTACCTCTTCTCGTGAGTTAGATGTGTCTGCTCAGGTGATGTTTTTAAATACTTATTTCCACACTGAGAACACACGTTCGCATGTGGTTGACAATTTTTTTTGTCACTGTCTGACTTCAGCTTCCTTGAGGGACTACACTCTGAAACATTATCACTGTCTTCTTTCTTTTTCAAAGTTTATATCTCTTTTTCTAGCAGTTCGCAGTCACTAGAATAAGTTTTTCTAGAGTATCCAAAAATCAATCCATAATGAACGTTGAAGATAACAAAACAGAGATTTCACCAAATATTCACCTGCGAGGCAACGTGCACGATCATAGACTGAAGGCAGTTCTCGAGGAACTGCACCCTCTGTTGGCTCAATTGCGCGTTCTTGATTGCCTCTTTTTTAGAGGCCTGTAAGAGTTGATTCTGAAATTAATCGAAAGAGCATTTTAACTACATGGATTAGCAGAAACAAAATAGAATAGGCGTTCAATGTCACACGACTTTTTAAATGGTCCAGTCAATTTAAAACAATGACAAGTGCATATTAAACAAATAGGAATAGACTTACTTCATGTTTATGGCGCTCAATATCAGCATGCAGGGCTTGGTTCCTGTTGTTTAGATTACAGGCCAGAGCCCTATAATCCGTCAAGGACTGCAGCAAATTTTCTCTAGTGAATTCGTTGGACATCTAGTTTGTTAAACCTTCCTTCACGCACAGACTAGAAATGACTTTTTGGAGCGGTTCGTCATTTTTAAACCTTCCAAAAAACTCAATGTGATGGTCAGTTAGGATAAAGACAAAGGCTAAAACACCTTTAAGCATTTTTACTCCTTAAAGCGTTATTTTTAGACTTTTTTTTTTGTCTCAAAGAGATAAAATGCTGAAATTTACATAGTTGGATAGATCAAAATGAAAATCGATTCAAGTATACGCTAAAATGTCAAAAAAATTTCACGGACGAGACTGACCATGAACAGCATGAAGAAAGAATGCCAAACGAAATACAACTGCTTTGATGATATGATCTTCAATTTCTACCGTAAAATTTCCATTGAATATTAATCAGGTGTCGTTAAACACTTACAATGCCAAAGGGCATAACACTTCGAATGTCAAATAAAATCACCACTAGTGGACTGAAGAGCAACAGCAAAATCATCACTTTATGATGATTACTCTCCACAATTTTATACTACTTGGGAGGCTTTGAAAAGCCCTTAAATTTCGTCTTAGACGCCTTGAAATGTTTGGGCCTTAAATCTAATTCTCTGCTGATTTGGTCTGTGTTCTCTCAAAAAAAAAAAAATGTTTTTTTTTCTACCCATGGTAGCCATTCTCTGATTTTCTTTTTTTGACAAAATATTCTATTCTATTCTGTCTTCGGTAAGTAGTATTACCTATACGTTAGTCATGCTAAATATAAAGTCATTTTTGCAACATCTACCATGAAACGTCACAATTGTGCTTTTTAACGAAAGAGAAACATATATTATGTGTCCTTTAATTTGCTTCAAAAAGCCCTAAAAAGGCCTTTACCTTAAATTTATATTTAGAAAGTCAATATGAACCTTGTAAAAGATTTCAGTTTTAGTTTATCAGGAACTGTAGGTTCTGTGCTAAAATGCTTCTGGTTGAAATGGTTCTGTGCTTTTCACGTTTCGAACAGTAAGTAGAGGCATCAAATTGTCTCTCACAAGCGTATACTCGACTTCAGACAATGCCTCGCCGGCGTTAAACAGTTTCGATTCCGGTTTGTTGATGGTTTGCTAGGATCAGGGTGCGGTTTGCCTCATCTTCTAGTTGTGGATTGTTTTCGAAGGATGCAGGTCCACTATGAACTTGAGCCATTATCATTTAAACTGTGTAGTAGATTAACTTGACCCTAAGGATAGAATAATGTTGTGTTTGAAGTTTTTTTATGCTTCTCAAGTCAGATATTTATTTACTTGTTCCGTATGTACTAACCTACGTTTTGATAGGTTTCAGTAGGTTTCAGCAGGTATTACTAGGTATCACTTCGTATTGGCACGCTCTACTACGATTTAACTAAGTATTGCTACGTTTGGTTACGCATACGGGCCTTCATGATTGTGTGTCAACATCGATTGTCATTTCATATCTACTTTGCATGTTCAGGTCAGGTCAGTTTAACTGCTACTGTAACATGTAATCAGTACTACCTGTTGTCATGCGGTGCAGATGGGGCTCGTTAGCCTTGGAAGGCAACTCATCTAGGAGTTAAGCTAGTTCTCTACACAAAAATCTAGCTGGGCAGGGGGAACTCATTAGTCTTGGTTGACAGTCCTCCTAGGAGTTTACAGGTCTCTAAACAAAACCTAAGAAAGGGTAGATGGAGCTCTTCAGCTGTGGCCAGCAATTCATCTAGGAGAAGGAAACTCCAAAATCAAACCTGTGTGTCTGGATATGCCTAGTCCAGATATGCAAAGACTGTTTCGGTAGATGGAGCGGAAGAAATCACCTGATTCAACGGTTCAGAAAGCGATACAGCAACATGTTGTGGAACATGCAGAGCGTGACAAGGCACTAAAGATGTTACGGTCATCCACTGCATCCAAACCCAACTCCAGATGTCTTGATCTGTGTCTTGCCTCTGGGCGCAGCTGGGCGAGGACTAGAGAGTGAGGTTGACGTTGCGCACCTCTTCCTCACTATAATCC
The DNA here is from genome assembly GCA_964017185.1 of Rugalucina vietnamica. NCBI lineage: Eukaryota > Metazoa > Mollusca > Bivalvia > Lucinida > Lucinidae > Rugalucina > Rugalucina vietnamica. The sequence continues at coordinate 9,882,261 of OZ024879.1, read as the reverse complement.
AATTTTATAGCGCATGTCATCTTATTTCTCAACACACAAGCACTTGCATACACAACAATTTCATCACACTTGCACCCACATACCTACAAAGTCCTGTGGCGATGGGCGAGTGGCGAAGCAGCAGGTGTAGGACACACTGGGAGCTGTAGTGGCAGACCTGCACACAGGCGGCTCAGTTCTAATGGTCGTTTTCTGTGAGGAGAAGCAGTAAGCAGAATTCGGCAGTCGGCTGAGCGACTGAGCAGACCTATTTAGGACCGCACTGCTCACCCCCGTAGCATGGGGAAGGGGCTAGAAAAGGTGCCCTAAACAATTGCCTGCTTCAAACCCCCTGGCTGGTTAACCGCGATCAGCGGGGATCCCCTTAAGCGGTCGAAATACAAAGAAAAAAGCTAGAGTAATCCCCTTACGGATTGGCGCATGGAATGTGCGTACTTTAATGGACAATGCTGGGTCAGATAGACCACAGCGTAGAACGGCCCTTGTGGGCAGAGAACTTGGGAGGTATGATATACAGATAGCTGCATTGAGTGAGACTCGGTTCGCAGATGTTGGGGAGATCAAAGAAGTTGGTGCTGGATACACCTTCTTCTGGAGTGGACGCAAAAGTGAAGAGAGGCGTGAAGCAGGAGTTGGCTTTGCCATCAAAACAGAACTTGTTGGTAAGCTGTCAGGATTGCCAAAAGGCATTAATGACCGTCTAATGACATTGAGACTTCCTCTGTCAGGCAATAAACATGCAACTATTGTCAGTGCTTATGCACCCACAATGACCAATCCAGATGAGGTCAAGGACAAGTTCTATGATGACCTAGACAATGTTATTTCTGCAACACCCAGCACAGACAAGCTTATCCTTCTTGGCGACTTTAATGCCAGAGTGGGTACAGACCACCAGACCTGGGAAGGAGTTATAGGTCCAGAAGGGGTTGGAAAGTGCAACAGCAATGGTCTCTTGCTTCTCAGGAAGTGTGCTGAACATGACCTTCTAATCACCAACACAGTCTTCCGTCTACCTAATAGGAACAAAACATCCTGGATGCATCCCCGTTCCAAACACTGGCATCTCATAGACTATGTCATAGTGCGGAGAACAGACAGGCAGGATGTTAAAGTGACAAAGACTATGTGTGGTGCAGACTGCTGGACAGATCATAGACTGGTTGTCAGCAAACTCAACCTAAGAATACAGCCTGCGAGGCGACCTCAAGGCAAGAAAGCTCCTAAGAGACTGGATGTCTCAAAGCTGAATAAAGACAGCATGAGACAAGATTTCTTAACAGACATCTGCAACCAACTGGATGCAATGAATCTCAGTTCAGAGGACCCCGAAGAAAACTGGACAGTTTTCCATAAAACAGTTCTTTCTTCAGCTGCAAGCACCTTAGGCCATCCATCTCGCAAACATCAAGACTGGTTTGATGAGAATGATGACGAAATTCAGAGGCTTCTTGAAGAAAAGCACCGATTGCACAAGGCACATCAAGATGATACTAGCTCAGTATCAAAGAAAGCAGCCTACAGCAACATTTGTAAGACAGTCCAGACCAAGCTTAGGGACATGCAAGATTCCTGGCTGAGGAAGAAAACAGAAGAAATTCAGTCTTTTGCGGATAGAAAGGACATGAAGAAATTTCATGATGCACTGAAAACCATTTATGGTCCAAAGAGTTCTGGAGCCACCACATTGCTCAGTGCAGATGGAAACACTCTTCTCACAGATAAAAAAGCTATCTTGGAAAGGTGGGCAGAACACTTCAATAGTGTGCTTAATCGACCATCAAGCATCAATGAGGATGCAATCGACAGACTTCCACAGATAGAGTGCAATGTTCTGTTAGATGAATTTCCTACCGTTACGGAAACAAGAAAAGCAGTTCAACAACTATCATCTGGCAAAGCCCCAGGTGCAGATGCAATTCCTGCCGAAGTTTACAAGGCTGGGGGGTTACCCATGGCAGAGAAACTGACAGAGTTGTTTCACTGTATGTGGAGAAAGGAGGCTATCCCACAAGAATTTAAGGATGCATCCATAATCCACCTATACAAGCGGAAAGGAAATCCTCAAGTCTGTGACAATCACAGAGGCATCTCCCTCCTATCAATTGCTGGGAAGATACTTGCAAAAATTCTGTTGAATCGTCTGAATGTTCATCTTGATCAGACGGGACTTATCCCAGAAAGTCAATGTGGATTCAGAAAAGACAGAGGGACAATAGACATGATCTTCACAGCAAGACAGCTTCAGGAGAAATGCCAAGAACAGAATGTAGATCTATACATGACGTTTGTTGACCTCACCAAAGCTTTTGACACTGTTAGTCGTGATGGACTCTGGAAAATCATGGCCAAGTTTGGCTGTCCACCCAGATTCATAGCAATGGTGCGGCAGTTTCATGATGGCATGCAGGCACGTGTGCAAAATGATGGAGAGTTCTCTGAACCATTTGAAGTAACAAATGGGGTCAAACAAGGCTGTGTTCTGGCACCAACACTGTTCAGCATGATGTTTTCTGCCATGCTTATGGATGCTTTTCAGGACAGTGACACTGGTTTTCCTATCAGGTACCGTTTTGATGGCAACATATTCAACCTCAGAAGGTTGCAAGCCAAAACTAAGGTCCAGACTGATGTGCTAGATGAGCTCCTCTATGCAGATGATATGGATAAGAATGCCAGCACAGAGGCAAAAATGCAAAGAGCCATGGATCAAGTCTCACAGTCATGTGATAACTATGATCTCACAATCAGCACAAAAAAGACAGAGGTTGTACACCAACCAGCGCCTGGAAAGCCATATAATGAACCAACCATCACTGTGAATGGGCAAAAACTGAAAGTTGTTGACAAGTTCACCTACTTGGGAAGCACTCTCTCCAGAGCAGTGCATATTGATGATGAGATCACTGCCAGAATTGCAAAGGCTAGTGTGGCATTCGGACGACTCCGTGCAAATGTCTGGGAGCGAAATGGAATCAAGCTTGACACCAAGCTGAAAGTCTACAAGGCTGTGGTACTGCCAACCCTCTTGTATGCATGTGAGACCTGGACAGTATACCAACGCCATGCAAAGAGACTTAACCATTTCCACTTAAGCTGTTTGAGAAAGTTGTTAAAAATCAAGTGGCAGGACAAGATTCCAGACACAGAGGTCCTGACGAAAGCAGGGATGCAAAGCATGCATACAGTCTTAAAGCTAGCACAGCTAAGATGGACTGGCCATGTTATAAGAATGCCTGATGCGCGACTTCCAAAGAAAGTTTTCTATGGAGAACTACAGGAGGGAAAGCGCTCTCAAGGTGGCCAGAAGAAACGCTACAAAGACTCCCTCAAAGCCTCTCTGAAGGATTTCGAAATACCAATGGGGTCCTGGGAACAGACTGCACAGGAGCGATCAAAGTGGCGAGGTCTCATCAACAAAGGAGCAGCTCTTTATGAAAAGAAGAGAATCTGTGAAGCTGAAAGAAAGCGAAGAGAGCGCAAAGCCAAAACAAATTTGCCACCAACAGACTCTATGACATTGACTTGCTCTACTTGCAACCGACAGTTTAGAGCCAGAATTGGCCTAGTCAGCCATCAAAGGACTCACCAACACACATCAGCACTATTCAAGAAATAATGATGGTCTTTCTCATTAGTGAGAGACGAACTATCATATGAGCCGGTGCATAATATTTCCTACAATAAGCATTTGCAGCCAGCGGACTCTCATCAGCCTTTGCAACTGCACAGTCTGATCAGTATTTGCTGCCAGCAAGAAGCTTGGGCCCTCAACTACCCATTGACTGCAAAGGTTACACTAACCAGACAAAGGTACAAGTAGGCAAGGATCAAGAAAAGGTGCAATCAGAAAGAGATTCCCACTCCAAAAACCGAGGTGGGAAAAAACCAAACTAACAATCAGGCACTTATACCATGAAACATATCGTAAGCCGAATGAGCAGCTATTTTCCCAATAGATGGCCACTCAGTTACCTTAACTTAATTGAAAATATGAAAACATACATAAGGCGCCAACAGCACAAAAAAAAATTGAAACACCAAGACATAAAACAAAACGAACCACCACAGAAGTATCGCCTTGGAACGGTCAGTAGCACAAAGTTACTGGCGAGCTTAAAATAGCTGCTCATTCGGCTTACGATATGTTTCATTTATTTTTTTTTTTATTCAGTTTACGTCCCTTTCAAGATTATTTCAGCTCATATGAGACGGGCCAATCTGTAGGTGGGGCGAACCCCGAGAAAAACCACCTGGCACACCCGCAAGCAGAACTTGGCTTGTCTCACATGTGGCCAGAGCGGGGCTCGAACCCACTCCAGACACAGCGGTGAGATGATCGAGTGATTAAGAAACAGCGCTCTTAACCGCTCGGTCACGGGGGCCGCCGATTTGTTTCATGGTATAAGTGCCTGATTGTTAGTTTGGTTTTTTCCCACCTCGGTTTTTGGAGTGGGAATCTCTTTCTGATTGCGCCTTTTCCTGATCTTTGCCTACTTGTACCTTTTTAAACCGGATATACGGGCTGATCTGTGTTTTAATTGATTGCACACCGAAATAATTGTAGGAAATGGCATGCGTTTGCTCATATTATATCTTATAATCGTTTCAGGACCCATGCCGAAATCATCCAGTTTCTCAGTGGTTTTGAAAATGTGGGAAACCTGCGCTCATAAATCATGGAGTATCCCAAAATACTTAAGAGGTTGCTTGTAAACACGATGATTGCCTGAATTTCTATTCATTTAGAAACCTTTACACCATCACATACAGTCAGAAAGGCTCTAACAAACGATCACACGAAGAAGATACCATATTGTGTTTTGAAACGTACGGTCTACACATTTTAATAGAACCGGGGGCTCCACGGATTATTCCGGTTCTTCCCTTTTTTTGCCAAAGTAGCGCTAACTATACTATCAGGGTTCGAGAAGAAACTTTGTTTCATCATGCCAAGGGTTGAAAGAGAAGGAAAACGGGGAAGAACAGTTGCAGTCCTTTTCCCTCAGTAGCTCGTTAATACAATAGATCTGCTTTTGCAAACACGTGCTCAAGTAGTTACAGATGATAATACATTTCTATTTCTAGCGGTACATTATGGGTCAAATGTGGGTCTGACTGTCTAAGAAAACTAGCCTCAGAATGTGGGGCTACTGCGCCTCAGCGATTACGTTCCACGAACCTTCGAAAACATATCGCCACCATGTCCCAAGTCTTAAACTTTAAGGAAAACGAACTGGACATATTAGCAAATTTCATGACATTAGAGTGCATAGGGACTTCTATCGTCTGCCTGAAGCGACAGTACAAGTGGCAAAAGTCGCAAAACTACCAACTGGAAAATCATTAGACGATATTCAGCTTGAAGGAGAAACTATTGAGGAAGATGGTGAGTGCAATACTTACTTTAAACCATGTAGTTTTCTTGAGCAGTATATTTTCGTAGTTTTTGCCAGAAGGAAGGATTAGCGAAAAACATGTAGTTTGCCACAATTTGTACATTATTCTTGCATAGACCAGTTCGTCGGCCTGTGAATTTTAGCGCCCCAAAATATACATGAAGACAATATTGGGAAAAAAAATAAAGGTTAACAATGGTCAGGAACTGCCGCAGTCTGAACCAAATTCCCAACCCAAAACCAAAGTGGGAAATAACTAAAATTACGAATAAGATCTGATACAAAGAGAACATACGGTAAGCAAAGTGAGCACCAAAACATACAACAAAGAGAACCACAATATAATTGCTGCCTAGGAATGGCCAGGAATATATATTTTTGGGGAGGGGGCAAAAGCTTGGGTTACAGTATGTTTGTCTATAGACTGGTTTGTCGGCCATCCTAAAAAAAAGGCAATCATCGAAAATTTGCAGAATATCAACCAAACCTCTATCCACAGCTAAAATTAGAAACTAATTGAAAGTCAAATATTCAATACGTTAAAGTGATTTTACAGACATGAATTTGTAATTACAGGAGATGTTTCAGTTAGACAATACTGTGAGTGATATATATACAAGAAGCACACATTACATCAAAAGAAACTTTATCTAACGCCCATGTATGTTTAAAGCTCTATTCAATTTGTGGAGCAACGAAAAAAAAAACACTTTAAAAAGATCAGTAATGCGTGAAACAAGAGTAGCTAAAATGAATTCCTATCCAAGTAACGTTACCTGAAATACGGGATCCATGCTTACTCCTTTAATGTATTCATGTTCGTGATCCTTATATATTCTCTCTCTAAGGTCCATCGGATGAAGAATACGAGAGTTCTGGTAGCGAGACCACGGAAGATAGCGACGGACAACAATTGGACTTAAGCGGGCCTTTAAGAAATCAACTTTCAGACGGCAACACATCCGGTATTAAGGATACATTAATTAAAACGCGTGAATTTCACACACTTTTAAAGCTATGTCGGATTATTAGTTGAACAGCTGCTTTCATTATATTTTATAATATCTTAAACAAGCACAGCAACAATAACAGCTGCATGCTTGTCATTGTCACACAGCTCTACATGAAATAATAGTCATACACATGTCTTTCAGAACCGAAAGAGAAGACTTGGCCCATAATACCTCCCTTTGAATGTTTTATTGCTTCCAAAGGATACACAATTTATATTTTGTTTGCGATTACTGCAGCTGGCGTTGTGCCGTGTGGCGGCCCTAAAAAGTCTCCCCGTACATCATCCATAGTGCAGATTATATTATTTCTTTCGGTCCTTTGAGATCAGTAAGAATATTCAAAGTATAAAATATTCTTCGTTTAGAGTCATCTTCTAAACATTGTTTCAATTTTTGACCCCGTTTAGGAATGTGTCTTTGATTTAGACAGCCCTTGTGTAAATTTTTGAAATTGCAGTATATTTATCTGGCTATCGTCGCCAGTTTATTAAGGGTCACTGAAGAGGGTTCAGTACCCGAAATTGCGCATTATGGCCCATAATACCTCCCTTTGAATGTTTTATTGCTTCCAAAGGATACACAATTTATATTTTGTTTGCGATTACTGCAGCTGGCGTTGTGCCGTGTGGTGGCCCTAAAAAGTCTCCCCGTACATCATCCATAGTGCAGATTATATTATTTCTTTCGGTCCTTTGAGATCAGTAAGACTATTCAAAGTATAAAATATTCTTCGTTTAGAGTCATGTTCTAAACATTGTTTCAATTTTTGACCCCGTTTAGGAATGTGTCTTTGATTTAGACAGCCCTTGTGTAAATTTTTGAAATTGCAGTATATTTATCTGGCTATCGTCGCCAGTTTATTAAGGGTCACTGAAGAGGGTTCAGTACCCGAAATTGCGCAATATGGCCCATAATACCTCCCTTTGAATGTTTTATTGCTTCCAAAGGATACACAATTTATATTTTGTTTGCGATTACTGCAGCTGGCGTTGTGCCGTGTGGCGGCCCTAAAAAGTCTCCCCGTACATCATCCATAGTGCAGATTATATTATTTCTTTCGGTCCTTTGAGATCAGTAAGAATATTCAAAGTATAAAATATTCTTCGTTTAGAGTCATCTTCTAAACATTGTTTCAATTTTTGACCCCGTTTAGGAATGTGTCTTTGATTTAGACAGCCCTTGTGTAAATTTTTGAAATTGCAGTATATTTATCTGGCTATCGTCGCCAGTTTATTAAGGGTCACTGAAGAGGGTTCAGTACCCGAAATTGCGCAATATGGCCCATAATACCTCCCTTTGAATGTTTTATTGCTTCCAAAGGATACACAATTTATATTTTGTTTGTCATAAGAAGGCACAGAAAGTCACATCAAGGAAAGCCACGTCAAGGAAAGCCACATCCCAAGACCGGAAACGACAGGCTTACACCCGCCGACCATGGTCAGTGGAAGAGAAAGAGGCAGTAGAAACGTTTTTTGAAAGAACGTTTCACCTCAGAAAGGCCCGGAAAAAGGAGTTTGACTCATGCATCAAGGCAAACCCTGCTTTAGCTGCAAGAACCTGGCTCAATGTAAAAGACTACTATATTTTTTTCTTTTGATCCTTTGGGATCAGTGAATATATTTGGAGTATGTCAAAATTATTGCATGTTAAGAATCATCACCTTAACATTATTTTGATTATTTGGCCCCTTTGGGAATATGAGTCTTTAAGTTAGGCTACATAAATGTAAAGTCTTGAAATTGCAGCTAAAATTTCTGGCTTTCGCTGCCAGCTTTGAAAAGGGTTATTGATGAAGGTTCATTATCCGAAATTGAACAATATGGCCAATCTTCTCGCTTCTCGCATTTAGTTAGTTCTTCGGTCCTCGTGGTGAATCACTAACTAGTCAATGAATCATCAAGAACAAACATATAAATCAAGATAAGCATCCTGATGAATCAAAACCCAGGACTCACAGATTGAGTAAGCTGCCCGACGATGGAGATCCCTGGGCGCCGAATAACCTACTAACTCCGGAGCAAAAGAAAAACACCCTTTGGACCCCGGTGGGCCAAGCAACAGACAAGAAGCTCCGGCCCCAACCAACTAAAATGAATAGCTTTAAGTCGGGGCCATCATAGAGTCGGACGCCCGACCTACCGGCGTGCAATTAAAGAAGGCAGCATAGTTATCACCCATGATTGGGTTAAAAACTAAGCATGCAGACTGTCGCATAGCATTCAAGTTATAACCTATACGTCTGTAACGTGTTATGATTTTTCTGAATTGAAAAGAAAAATCATTAATTCCTATAAGTTTCTTAAATTTGTAAACCAAGTCACCATAAAATTCAGGTTCCGAAAGGCCCTCACTTAAAAGCGTCTTTGCCTACTTGTACTTTTTTAACCCAACATTATATTTGGAAATCAATTCATAGTGTCTACGATAAAATTTAGAAAAGGTTTTTCGATAGCGATAGCTCTGTTGGAGAAGTTTTGCCGTTAAACATTTATTTCGAGCGTTAGAAGTCTGTAATATGATTGCAGACTCTAGCAAACCTAATAAGTTGCGAAATGTATACACCATAAGAAGCACGAGGAGGAACGTCACCATCCAAAAAAAAGGAAAATTTACTATATCAAAATCAAAGTCATCGCGCTTATCATAAATTTTAGAAGAAACAAATCCATTTGCAACAGAAAGATGCAGATCTAAATAGGGGGCTTCGGTATCTGAGATATTGGCTTTGTTCAACTGTAGTTCAGGTGGATAAATATGATTGACCATACCTTCAAAATAAGGGTTGTCAATGTTCAAAAGGTCATCGAGGTACCTAGATGTGGAATTGAAAGCCTCGATAACATCAGCTTGATTATCATGGTTAAGAGAATCCATGAAATCTCTTTCGTAGCAGTATAAAAATAAATCAGCTACGAGAGGTGCGCATTTTGTACCCATCGGAATTCCAACAATTTGTCTGTATAACTTGGTCCCAAATCTAATATAAATATTATCAAGGAGATAGGACAAGGCGTCGCACACATTCTGACATGACCAAAGTGTATACCGATAAAGAGTATCGATATGATGACGCTGGATGTTTACAATTCGTCTATATCATTGGTTAACCACTGGTGAAGGCGAACCCCACAAGCAAAACATTTTACAATATCGCTTTGTCCTGTATAATAAAGTTCTGCTTTTGCTAGCAAAAACTTATCAGGTGATATTTGCATCGGCCAGTTTTGAAATGTTTCAAGGCGATCTTCATAAAATAATAAGTTTGAAGCATTAAAGTTACAATTCAAAATTCAACAATCTGTTTCCATGCTGATACATTGAAAGCAATACTATAACTAAATAAAGACTTAGGTAATCAATTAGTTTTATAAACGTAATACAGTTTAGGCCACATTTAAAATTATTTCTGTTTGCCCTCTCCCTACCCTGTCTAGAAAATTCGGGAAGGTAGGTAGGCTTTTTTTTTTGATGGACTAATTATGCGTTATTTTTGATCAAAGGAATTAGCTACGATTTTGTTAAAGCTATATGCTCACAATTACAGTTGCATTTTGTTTTGTATAACAAAATAACCAATTGGAGTGAAGGGCCATGGTTAAAATTAAAACACAGATTTATTTCTAGGGGAAACAATTTATTGTCTGACAGAAACATTTTTTTTTCTAAAAAAAATGTTCACGGTGAAAGGGCAATAAAATTTTTTGAGTAGGCCCCCATTTTGGTGAGTAGGTAGGGAGAGGGCAAACAAACATTTTTTTTTTTATTTTTGGCCTTAGAAGTCTTGCCAGTCGTGATAGTGTTGCTTGTTGCAAACAGCACACCTGAAGATTCTATCTGATTGCGGTGAAACTCGTTGCATGTACGCTCAGATTCTGCATCCATTTGTTCATCTGTAAATACATACGAGGAAATTTTAACAAAGCTGTGAGTTGTTCGCGCTCATGTTTTGTTCAAGAAATGAATGTAGAAAAGTCACACTTACTTTAGAATCGCAAATTAAATTATATAGATCCAAAGACATCTTTAAACACATTTTTTCCCTTTTGTAAAATAATAGACTCGTCTTTCTTAGTCCTCTTTAAGATCAAGTACATATTTTCATCCAGAGTGAAAATTATCCTGCATTTAGAAAACTGACAGTAAATGTTTTGAAATTGATCCGATTGCAGTGAAAAATTAGCAGCGTCAAGTTGAGCCTGTGTCATTTTGAAACTGATGAAAAATCTTTTATAACGAAAGCATGGGTTTTGAAATGTTTTGATTGCGGGATATGATCAATGTATTTTGCGTGTCATATTTCAACAACCAATAAAAGTTCATGTTTGATTAAAAGGTCATAACATTGCAAAAATGATTTATTAAGGTCGGTACGTGTATCTACCAGCGCCACCACGTGGTTGCTGACTTGTGCCTTGAGCTCCTGCCCTGCTATATGTTGCAACTGGAACAGTATTGGTGCTCCCACTGCTGCTGGGCACTGCCTGAATCGTAGCCCACCTTGTTGAATTGGTTGGTAAAGCGTGACTCGGTTGTTCGAAGGTTGCATTGACTGCTCACTTACAGCTGGATTTGCCTTTAACAAAAGAGAAGAAGCAAAATAGATACCATTTATTCTACTCGATTCAGAATATAAACTGCAAGGGTCTTGCTCAACTATAAACATAAAGCAAACACAAACAAATAAAGATATAGCAAAAGCTTATATCTAAGGTGAAAATGATCGGTTCAGTATCAGAAGATAGATTAATAACTTTAAAAAGATAAAATAACTTATCAGCTCTGCTGCCATTTGCTGCACATGAGGTGCCAAGTCCTAAAGAGCATCTCTTAGAAGCTCGGCCCCATTTCATGGAGATAGTTTTTTGTTTCGTGATATCAAAGTTATTATCAACAAAACACTTCCATATATCATTAAGGTGAATGAACAATGCATCATTCCACTTAGTTAGGCAAATTTCTCTTTTTCTTGAGAATCTTGCCCTCACTTTGTTCTGTGTACCATCAGCATTTTTAAATTCTTCCATTTTTTTCTTGCCTCCGAAAAACAATATTTATCACAACTTCGTTGACAATATGTCCAACTAAAATGGTTAGGGTTCTTATATAGCAAATAGAGCACGCCTACTTAACCACATTCAACCTTTGGCTGTCCTTGATGTAACCGCAGGTATGTTTAATGTTGTGGTTAGCACGACGCAAGCTAGTCTTTCCCATAATAGATTGTGGTTTACATTATCTTTCATGAGTATTATACAAGTGGTTACACCTGCAAATTATAAATATCTGTGATGAAAAAGACATTCAGCTTATCTTCTTTTTAAGTGCTTTGTGGTTTTCTTAATCTCAAATTGTATAGTGTTTTGTCCGTTCACCTGCGTATTATCAAAATCGCGCAATACAAACGGCGCCAGTCTGTCTTTTCTGGAGTGTTTTGTGGTTTTCTTGATCTTCAAATTGTCTAGTGTTTTGTCCATACACCTGCGTATTATCAAATTGCACACTAAAAGGGGTGCCAGTTCGTCTTTTTCTAGAGTGTTTTGTGGTCTTTTTTAATCTCCAAATCATATTATTTAAATCCATACAGCTGCAAATTACCGAACTATGCAATAAAAGGTACGCCTACCTGTCTTTTTCAGGAGGTGTTGTGGTATTTCTCTAGATTGCATCAACAGGATATACTTGTGGTTTTATTATGAAACAAATTAATAAGGCGATATGTACAAAATATATGTGCAAAAATAACGCCTTTTAAACCTACCTTTAGTAATGGTTGCTCCATTCCATTTTTTCTGATGCATATAAAAGTAACATGTGAGGCATCAAAATAATTATCTTTTTTTGTATATAAGCAGAATCAGCAGCACATATATCTAGCTAAATCAATCAGTGATGAGATATTTCGAATAATTATCAAACTGATTTAATCCCGGTATAAATTTTCATGTACATCCAAATCTCGAGTTTCACATAAAGACAAAAATTTGTGACCTTTGACCTACTTTTGGGACTCCGGGACATTTTCAGACTTGGCATCTACCCTAGCGTGTATTGTTACACATCAAGGAACACATTTAGCATGGATACCAAAATGTACTCCAAAATGCCAACAGAAAATATTTTGATGGCTTGGGAGGCCAACTATAATTAAATTGCCAAAATTCAAGCAAGCCTAGATTAATCAGTTCAAAGTATCACGCACGGAAACAAACAATATTTAAATCAATTCCCAGCGTCCTAAAAGCTTTGCGCAAATAAGTAGGGTGATCGGAAAATATGTATAAAAACGTTGAAATAATGCATAATTTCTACTTACAAAATTCCGCACTGTTTAAAGAATGTGTTGTTGTTTTTTCTTTAAGTAAATGCACTGTCATTCCTGCTCTTAACAATTGATTTGGATAAAGTCAATGAGGTATTATTTAGGTAATTTAGTATTTGCTGTAAAATGAAAATTTATCATAGTCTTTTTGTTATATATCATGTTGATTTTAATTTGTTTATGTAGCAGAAGTATAACACTGGCGTTAAAACTGAACCTTGTTTCACACCTTTTGTTTCATTTAATTTATGATTTTATGCATACCTGAAACCCTTTGTGAAGATTAGCGGTCATGAAATGAACAGTGGAAGTTCATTGCTTCAAAATGAGGGAGTTGTGTGGTAAAACTGTTACGTTGACTGTTCCATCGCTAAATATTTAGTGCAACCCGTAGGGTATTAAGTACAACTCCGCTAAGATACTCAGTTCACGTTTTTCATGCATCTCACAATACTTTCCTGTGGTGGAGTAGCTGACTATTAAAAGCGATTGCTCATCTTATTTGTTGTTCAGAGTATTATTTTGGATGTTCTGAAGTGCATTAATTTATACTAATATTCCGTCATTTTTGCTTTGCGCGACAGCGTCAAGAAATTGAAACGGAATGAGGATTTCTCCTCAATCTGTGGGGCTTTTCCTTCAATCTGTGGGGTTTCCCTTTGACATCCAGGGGCCTGGTTCCAGTCGCAATGTTTTTATACACTTCTTGCATAATAAATCAATTGAAGACGGAAACCAGACTTGCTTCCGGCCGTTTTTTATTAGGACTTGTGGGAAGAATGACGTACTTGGATCTAACGTTAAACATTTAGTTGGCGTTCTGGACAGATAATGCTAAAACCCGGAACTTTGTCCTAGGTCCGACCAAGTACGAAAGCTTGAAATCCACCGTAGCGAGGAAGTGTTCATGACCGATGCGACCCACCGAGTTACCGACACGGACAAATACTGGTATATACAGACTAGCCAAGCGTTCCTTTCAACAAGGAAAATTTATATATCAATAGGAGTTTGCGATCTGTTGCATTTTACTTATAAACACAGCGTTACAAACTGATATACTGAATTAATATGCTTCAGATAGCAAACGGTATGTGGAGAACAATACCTTCTATTTTCGTCTATACTGCTTACAAAAAGCCCTTTCTCTTACCTAGCTTGTAATATGGCATAATTATATCTAGCATGGACTAAGCAACCAACGGAAAATATAAATGATGCGTTTAACGATTATGTTCATTGCGTTCATTTTAGTACCTGAGGTGATGATCAGAAATTGATCGACTCAGTATCAGAAGATAGATAGTAAGAAAAGGAAATACGTCTATGTTGCATGACCCTGCACTCTGTGTAATTCATCTCCAGTCAATGCGCTTCAAGCATATGCATTATGAATTGACTCTGCACTCTGTATAATTAATTTTCAGTCAATGCGTTTGAAGCGTATGAATTATGTATTATGTGTCATATGTTTGAAGATTTGCCAGGCGAAGTTGCAGTCTGTTAATTTGCTTATTACTCCGAGCTGAGCAAATTTCTTTTTTTGCTTTTCTTACTGTCACCAGGAAAAAAACCCCGAAAAGTTAAGAATTACTGGGACATGGTCAATATTTACACCCAAAATAAGTAGATTATAAAATTGTCTTCCCATTCCAACACGAAATATTACCAGAAAACTTCACAAAAGGTGACTTTTAGGCTCACAATTGAATGTCTACAAGGGGCGGCAATGTTTGCAAAGATATATAATTCTGTCAAATTCATGGATTTTGGTCTACATGCAAACTATTATCAAATGGTAAAATGAACAAGTGATCAACTTACACCATAATAGACATCAATATAAAGCTAGTATCTCACTGGCATGCGAATTCCTCGCGACTGTTACGCGAATTTAGTCGCGGCACTTTCGCACGACATTCGTGCGAGTGTCATGAGAATTTTCATGTGTCGCGAACTAGTCGCGAACTGGGCACGAAGGTTTTAAACATGTTTAAAAATTGGATGCAAATTTTTTTCCCAAAATATTTCGCAAGACTGTCGCGCGACGGTAGCGCGACGTTCGTGCGAATGTCGCGAACCTATCGCCGCTACAGTTTGGCGAATTTACAACGCAAAATTTTCGCGAAACTCGTACGAATGTCGTGCAAGTGTCGCATGACGGTCGCGCGACAGTCTTGAGACAACATGCGAAAAACTCGCGACTATCTGGTGAGAAAATAAAACTTAACGTCATTCGTACGAATGTAGTGCGACACTCGCACGAATGTCGCGCGACTGTCGTACGAATTAAAATGAAAATAAGATACATTCGTGGGAAAGTCGTGAGACTCTCACGAATGTCGCGCGACTGTCGTGCGACCATCGCGCGACAGTCGTGAGATATATTTTCAAAATTAGACCGAAATTCGCGAATTTGTCGCATAAATGTCTATTCAATGAGACTGCAACATGAAAGTTTTGTTTATATCGTTAATCTTTGTCGCGTAATAGTCGCGAACTAGTCTCCGGTTTTCGCATCGCAGTGAGATAGGGGCTTAAGTGCTGTCTCGCTGCATTACTTTGGTTTATTGAATAGGCATTTTGCTTCATTTTCTTGTCATTGTTTTCAATTTAAAACTTGATGTATTCCATCTTCTACAGCCATCCCAGTTTAATTACGTTCTCATTTTTTCTCTCTTATCTATGCAGGAGGAAAATTATGGTTTAAGATGTCTCAATGATATATAACGTGATTTCTGAATTATCAACCTGTTTACTTGAATTTTCTAACTTACATAAATGGTCTTATCCACATTCAAAACAAAAAGTTGAGAAAAGGAAGATCAAGCGCTATTTCAATAGGGGGATTGGTGTTATGAAAAAACTTTGCCCTACAATGAGTTATTGCAGAAATAAGCTATAGGATAAGTATTGGTTTGAATATGATAAATTTTATGAGGTGGAAAACATTGAATCCAGTGAAAACAGCGATTCAGAGAAAAGGGATTCATGTGAAGCGCAGGAGGGAGACATTTCTGAGGATCAGTTATAATAAGTTTTATTACAAAATGGAAAATTAATACATACTTATTATGTGACTATGAATTGTATTTGGCACATTAAATGGGGTGTCCATTCATGTTTCATATATCATGTCGCCTCATATTAAATGCACATTTCATTGGTGTTATGAAAAAACTTTGCCCTACAATGAGTTATTGCAGAAATAAGCTACCTTCATTAAAAGACGTAAATGAGGTAAAAAGATACAAGTAGGCAAAGATCAGGAAAAGGCGCAATCAGAAAGAGATTCCCACTCCAAAAACCGAGGTGGGAAAAAACCAAACTAACAATCAGGCACTTATACCATGAAACATATCGTAAGCCGAATGAGCAGCTATTTTCCCAATAGGTGGCCACTCAGTTACCTTAACTTAATTAAAAATATGAAAACATACATAAGGCGCCAACAGCACAAAAAATTTTAAACACCAAGACATAAAACAAAAAGAACCACCACAGAAGTATCGCCTTGGAACGATTAGTAACACAAAGTTACTGGCGGGCTTAAACCGGTTTTACAGGATCCTAACCTCACCCTCAGCTTCTGCAGTGGTTCATAACATTTAATAAGTTCTTCGGTCCTCGTGGTGAATCTCTAACTAGTCAATGAATCATCAAGAACAAACAAATAAATCATGATAAACATCCTGATGAATCAAAAACAAGGACTCACAGATTGAGTAAGCTGCCCGACGATGGAGATCCCTGGGCACCGAATAACCTACTAATTTCGGAGCAAAAGAAAAACACCCATTGGACCCCGGTGGGCCAAGCAACAGACAAGAAGCTCCGGCCCCAACCAACTAAAATGAATAGCTTAAAGTCGGGGCCATCATAGAGTCTGACGCCCGACCCACCGGCGTGCAATTAAAGAAGACAGCATAGTTATCAACCATGATTGGGTTAAAAACTAAGCATGCAGACTGTCGCATAACATTCAAGTTATAACGTATACGTCTGTAACGTGTTATGATTTTTTCTGAACTGAAAAGAGAAATCATTAATTCCTATAAGTTTCTTAAATTTGTAAACTAAGTCACCATAAAATTCAGGTTCCGAAAGGCCCTCACTTAAAAGCGTTTTTAACCCAACATTAACTTTGGAAATCAATTCATAGTGTCTACGATAAAATTTAGAAAAGGGTTTTCGAAGTTTATGATACCGATAGCCCTGTTGGAGAAGTTTTGCCGTTAAACATTTATTTCCAGCGTTGAAGTCTGTAACATGATTGCAGACTCTAGCAAACCTAATAAGTTGCGAAATGTAAACACCATAAGAAGCACGACGAGGAACGTCACCATCCAAAAAAAGAAAATTTACTATATCAAAATCAAAGTCATCGCGCTTATCATAAATTTTAGAAGAAACAAATCCATTTGCAACAGAAAGATGTAGATCTAAAAAGGGGGCTTCGGTATCTGAGATATTGGCTTTGTTCAACTGAAGTTCAGGTGGATAAATTTGATTGACCATACCTTCAAAATAAGGGTTGTCAATGTTCAAAAGGTCATCGAGGTACCTAGATGTGGAATTACAAGCCTCGATAACATCAGCTTGATTATCATGGTCAAGAGAATCCATGAAATGTGTTGTGCCCTTGAGCACCCTATAGAGTACTGGTAAAACACAGGAAGCGATGGCTTAGTCCCGACATGACTGAAAAATTGTTTACTGGGATGTTACACCTCAATACGAACACAAACAACTTAAAAAAATAACTCTTTAACACTATTGAAACTAGAATTTAGTGTCAAGTTTTTTTTGTTGACAGAATGTCTATCCTGTAAAGTCACGGTCACATCTATGAAGAACATAGTCACGGTCAGATCTATGATGAAGCACCACTGAAAAAAAAAGGAAACACTTGTTATCTTTTTATCTTCAGGATAACGGATTTTTATTTTCTAAAGCTTATCAACACTGACCGTGTAATTGGATCTGTGACACTACATATAAAAAACATTCCATGAGACATTCCATATGGTTTCTTTAGTCCTTAATATACTTAACATAAAAAAGCTCTATGCGACCAGGGCATTGTTGTGCGAGCCTGTAAGAATGTGCCGGATCTGTGCAGGCTTATCCAAATGTTTGACTATAATGACCATACTCTGCCTTTGACACACAAAGCAATAACTTCCTGTAATGAGTAGCTTTGAAAAGTATCTTACCTGGTTATATTTATAATTTGGATATCTGACATGTCGAACATGTCAGTTTCGACCTTTTGGGCCCTGTCTTCTGTGATGACTTCAGTCTAAAACAAAATATTTTTTTTCCTAGAATCAAGTTATCAACTATCTCAGGAAATAAGCTACATGACGTCTTGACAGACAAATGTCTACCTCATCAATAATCAAACTTTTCCTCAGAAGGCAAATGCAAAATTTTAATGGCCATTAGAAATCAAGCCCCAAGCTAATCGTGGGCATTGCTGAAGTAGGATATTTCACGGCTATGATCCCCGCTGTCTCATGCCTCATGGGAAACGGGTTGGGTTTCTTATCAAACAAATTAAACGGTACTTACTTTTGACTTCTTGTTGATAAGCATTTCGCTGCCAATAAAAAAGAGAGAAAATATAAGAAAACATACAATAAAGACGATGAGAGGTAATATTTTTGGTCAAGTGTTTTATAGTCAGTCATTTGAAAAACGTTTTTGCCTCTTAAATGACCAGTGCTGATTGGGAGTAGCCAATGACCGGTGCATAACGTTAATTAACAGGCTAGTTAACACGTTTTCACAACTAGTGGACAATAAACTATTATAAACTTTATGAGCCGCGACGCTAGAAAACCAGTCTTTGAGGCTTACGTCCAAGATAAATACAAATCGGCATGTGCAGTTATAAAAGATGACTAGACCCTTACAATTTTGGAGATAGAAGAAAAAGAATTGCACTATCCGTAAAGCAAAGCAAAGGCAATGATCAGCTGCCGAATAATCATGCAGCTGATCTGTGGCTTTGGTTCAGCACAAGTCAACAACCAGTTTTCTCATGGCGCTGCTATGTTGTTATACATACAAATTATATTTTTGAAAAAAATAGTCATGTTTTTGTGATATTTTATACTGTTGTTAATTCAGTAGGCAGTTGTTTCTGTTACAAATTAGACTAGTCCAAAATGTTTGAACAAACAAAAAATAAAAAAAGCATGCATACTATAGCTATTTGTGTTCTTATCGTTCGCTGAGGTGATAGTCTAGCCCTCATACGTGTTACAATATTATTCCAAACTTACCCATCGTAACTGCTGGTTTGCCTCTTCTGAGGCAGGAGGCTAAGTGCAGGTGCACTTAGAGTTGAAGGTGATACCGCAATGGGCCCACGATAGGGTCGACTTGACACAGGAGTAAGCTGAACAAAAACAAAAAAAATGTGGTATTATCAGTTTCACGCTTAAGTAAACTATTCTGAAGTTACTTGTCAGGAAATTTAAACCGTTGTTGAAACAGAATGGTCAAATACACGACAGGTCAGCATAAAATGGCTCACCTGCAAGCCAAAGAATATCTTTGCTCAAATAGCGACATGAAAATGGAACGACGGCACTGCGAAGACACATGATCAAGTCCAACCCCCGCAGTAAAGCCCGGATGTGTGTGCGGGGAGTGGGTAAGCGATGATCGGTGCACAATGTAGCAAGGTTTTGCAATCACGTGATATAAGTTATTGTCGCATAACGTAGCAAATACCAGGTGAAGAAAGGTTTTACAAGCCTTTGTTAAAACTACAAACACATCTCCGATAGACATTATACATGTGCTTACCTTCTCTTTCATGTTTTGAAGCATTTCCATCATTTGGTTTTGCTAAAAATAAGAAAAAAATATTCTATTTAAAAGATGTGAAAAAAAGGAATAATTGCACAATGTTAACCCAGAAACATAACACAATGAAACATGCTAACTCAGGCAGTTCACCCGCAACACAATCAAAGTATGCTCACAAAATCTATCTTTAAGCGGCACCGGCTATGTGGTTAAAGGCATGTTTTAAAATAGATACTTACTTGGGTGCGAAATGGTGCCATGGTGGACACCAACGTCAACAGCGATCTCTGTTACATGTCCAAATACGTTGTCAGTTTTTTTTATCTGCAAAAAAGAAAAGAAAATGATGTTGCTTCTAATTTCAAAAGACATTGTTGAAAACATGATAAACAAACTTCACTCCTTTCTGTTTTGATGAAAATGTAATTTCCCGAAAAGTACGATGGTCAGAAATACTACCGTATCAAAAAGAAAATTGCGAGACGTAAAATGCGACATTTTTTCGAGATAATAATATTATTACTACCATATCAAATTGGCAAACATAAAATGCAATGACAAAAAACAAAAACAAACTATTGACTTACCTCCTCTTTCCTAGTTTCGAGTTCGGCCTTTAAGAGACCATTTTCTTCTTCAAGCCGTGAGGCCTTCAGTTTGGAATCAACCAACAGGCTTATAGCTTTATCGGCGTCCATGGTAAGACTGATGACGAGCAGGGCAACGGTATGATCAAATACAAATAGATATGGGGTGAGGTCATTTTTTGTTTGTTTGTTTATTTCTTTGTTTTCTTTATGGCTGTTGTAGTACAGATGTACGTCCGAATATTGTGACACTTGTTAAGGGCGACTATAATCTAAAAAAATTCAACTTTGGACCCTTAGCAGCATGTATAGCACTATAGTACCGGAAGTGACGTCATACCCTAATGTATGATGGGTAAGACTGCGCAACAGAACCCGTATGTGGAATGACGTCATAGCGTGATATGGCTTTTATTGTTACTAAATATAGAATGACTCACCAACATGACCACAGAAAACAAAAGATTATAGATGGCCGCCGAGATTGCACAACGTTGCGCTATTACACAATACACAAGTCAGTGTAGCCAGAATGACAAGTCAAAACTTTGTGTGTGTGTGTGTGTCAAAGTGAACATGTATTATTAATAGGCCAAAATTTTCTGTGGATTATAGAAGTCCTTCAAGTTAAAAAAAATCATATGTTATATTTTAATTTATATGCATTTCTGAGCTGATGGACGGACAACCTGAAAACAGTATATACTTCCTCACTACTTTGTTTTGCGGGAAGCTGACTGACTGGCGGTCGGACAACCTGAAAAAAGTATACTTTGTTTTGCGGGAAACTGACTGACGGACGGACAACCTCAAAACAGTATACCTCCTCACTTAAAACTTTGTTTTGCGGGAAGCTGACTGACTGACGGACGGACGGACGGACTGACAAGCTGAAAACAGTAATTTGTTTTGCGGGAGAGAGTATCTTTTTTGTTTGATTCTGTATTATGTTTGAGGCACTAATTTGCTCATACGGTTATCCAAAATGAAACATTTTGCTACATTGTCGAAAACATTGCTTTCGAGTACAGTGTCCAAAACCTTCATTTCTCCATATGTAAGACTTTTTACCCCATCAAAGTTTAGGCAAAGAATATCAAGATCTTTAAACCCAAACGTAACCTCCTTTACGTCTTTTAATGAAGGTAGTGTTTTTGTCGCTGGCTTCATTGAATATCTTCGTGCGTGGGAAACCTTTTCGGTCGTAGTATACAATAGTAAAAACGGCCTTGATTCATGTTTCTTTATTTGACCCGTTTTGTCAGTTTTGAGGTCGACCTTTCTCATTTCACATCAAAATGTCCCTTTTGCCTGTGTGTTGTTACAGCTAACGCTAACTGTTTCCGCT
Organism: Rugalucina vietnamica; assembly: GCA_964017185.1. Classification (NCBI taxonomy): domain Eukaryota; kingdom Metazoa; phylum Mollusca; class Bivalvia; order Lucinida; family Lucinidae; genus Rugalucina; species Rugalucina vietnamica. The sequence continues at coordinate 9,860,770 of OZ024879.1, read as the reverse complement.
TTCTCCTCTTTGTGTCATGGGTGGCGTTTGTACTGCGTATATCATGTGTATATTATCTGCTTACCAATCCACACGATCCAGCTTTTCTTTGCCTTTGTCGCATGCTCGTTTTGTTATTTTTCCTATGTTTTTCCATTTTGTTTTGACGTTATCAATGAAAAATTGGCTCGTGTGTCTGGGTTTGGATTGTGTCACGAGAAGACCTGGCTTCTGTATTGTAACTAGATATTCTTCGGTTAGTTAATACATAATGCCTAAACAGTCAGCAATACCACACTGATCAGACTGCACCCGTCTTATTAGCCTTTCTCATCTCTTTCATAGTGGATTTGTATTTTATCTTATTCATATATTTGAATGTGAGCTTTTCTCATTCTACCTATCTATTTTGTCTGGACGCAAGGTCATTATTTGTTACTGCGTGGGAAAAGTCTGTATTTTTTCGTAAAGTACTCTCAATAGGAAGACAAATCAAAACAGGTGTAACTTTACTTTATTGAATAAGATGTCTTTACTGTATGATTACAAAACGAACAACAACAGAAAAAAGCAATTAAAGCTTTGTCTCCAGAAAAGACTCCGATCAACACCTTCCGTAGGTTGGTCGAAGCCTTTGCTGGTCCGGGAAAACATGTTTCACTACAATTTAAAGCGCATAGCTAAAGCTCTGACCAGACTGAATTGCATACCCAGCCTGAAAAGAGCCAAAGCTTGCCAAAATTCTGTGTGTGGTTCGTTTTGTATCATTATAAATAAATGATTATTGATATTGTTCATTTTTTTTCATGCAGTCCTCAAACATAAACTCCAATGATGCTCTCTCTTCTGCATTTTCTTGAAGCATTCTAAGTATGGTTTTCTGGGCTTCTACCAACCTGCAAACAGAAAGTGTAGAGTAAACCCTCTAAAAAGTGTTAAACCTAAGCAATGCTTAGCAAATGACACAATCAGAACCACTAGTTTTTTTCTCTCAATGGTGGCCGCTCCGTTACCTTAGCACGTCTATGAAAGGCGCAAAAACAGCACCAAAATGGATACAAGCATACAAAAGCCCAACCCACAACAGAAGTTCCGCCTGATTTCGGCCAGTTATATAATATTACTGGAACTTAAAATTTTAAAACCATCGAATTCTTAGAAAAGTGGTTTAAATGCTGGTGACTTTGCATTGCACTTACTTTGCCAGCCCCTTTTACAGGAATGACCGACCATGCTGATATTTGGACCTAGTTATATATTTTTACACCCAAACTCGTTGCTACAGCAACGATAATCCTCCAGGACATCTTTCAAGTAAATCCAGGACTTACGATATTTTGGCACAAATTTTATTGCATTACAGATGAGATACAGTACAGACCAGGGGGATTTTCACCAGCCCGCCCACCCCCGCGGACGATTTCTCTGAGCCCCCCCCCCCCGCAATCCCGCTCACCTGTCCGCTTATAATCCCACCGCGGAATATTTTAATCCCGTCGCGGATTGCGGCGGATCCGCGGAGGATCCTCCCGTTACCTGTATAATTCCACCGCGGGTTTGCGGAGGATTTCCAATGAAAAGTAATGACGTCATAATGATTGACAGGTAAACAGATGATGGACCGGCTTAATTATAAATTTTAATTGCTCCTAAGGGTGAAACATTATACAAGCCAATCAGTAGAGTAAAGGACCAACCGCCCAATTACAGTTTGCCGAAACGTCTTTTGTCTATCAAAGATGATAAGGACTTAGAATAAATGACAAAACAGAGAGCTAAATTCTAGATAATGCAATCTCTCTCTCTCTCTCTATGTTTGCCTTTAGGTGTGAGTGCGTCGTACCATATCTTATATCTTTCACTGAAGTGATTCTACAACCATGCAGAATCTGGAATTTTCGTGACAGAAATGCATTTACACTTTATGATCGTAAAACATGTATTTTTAATCAAGATACATGAAACAAAAATAATAATCGAATTAGATTTAAACTCGGGTCTAAGTACAAGTATGCATTACAATAAATTGGAAACAAGCCCCGCCCACTTTCCTTATTCATCCTCATTCCGCCGCGGGTCCGCGGTGGAAAGTTAGAGACAAAAAATACAGGTAAGCGCGGACGATAAAATATATACTTCTTTACCCCGCCGCGGAAACTCCGCAATCCCGCCGACTAGGGCGTTTCCGCGATGGATATTAAAATTTAAATCCTTTTTCTTGCAGCCCCCTCTCCGCGGGGGTGGGCGGGCTGGTGAAAATCCCCCTGGACTGTACTGTACGACATTTTGATCATATATAATTGCCAACGCCATGTCGTTATCATTATGACGAATTGACATAATTGTCAATATAACGTTTAGATTTGAAAGCATTTACATTCCAACCATAACGTCTGTATAATGCTAATGTATGGACCAAAAAAAGCTGTTAACGAACACATAAATTATAACTCAGGTTTATTAATCAACGACTAATTACTTTTCAGTCCTGGAAACGCAAACAAACAATAATTCAAGAATACAACTGATTACTTTTCAGTCTTGAAAACGCAAGAAATAATAATTCAAGAACAAAATTGTTAGTCTTGGCAATCTGATCAAATAACTCGTCTGCATGAGGGCCACATTGATGGCTCGTTACAACATGGTTAGATTTTAATACCGACTCTCTGCATGACTAGCGCTTGACTAGGAAAGGTTTCAGAAACCGTTCATCTCTTGTGAACATGGTGATTAGGAGTTATTAGTTTGAAAATGTCATGGCTAACATAGATACAACTTTAAACCTAATACAGATAAGTTTCAGTCTCAATTACTGCTCTAAACTCATGACTAGCAGTTGACTAGAAAAGGTTTTGCTCTAAACACTTGACAGCAACTGACTAGAAAAGTTTCAGCAATCATTCATCCATTGTCAAAATGGCGATGAAGTGTAATTGCAAAATGACACAGCTAACATTGTCTTGCACCATTTAAACACAGCACAGATACACGCGAGTGTTGTAACACAATTGTGTGTTTAATGTGACCAGTTAATCCTGTAAAATGAACAGTTGTCAGGATTTCGCAAAAATGTCTTAACTCAATTGTATCCTTCAAAACATTTTCTGAAACAAGTTACTGATGTTTTAAATTTTCGTGAATGGATGATGGTCAACCGGAATGACATGTTTGAGAGCCATGAGGTGATCAAACTTTGATTGCTTGATGACTTATTTATCCTCATGAAGAGGGCCTGGATCACCTGGATTCACCTCAGCATTCCGTGTTCTCCTGGGAAGATCTTTACGATTGTCTTCAAACATCAATTTGTATGTGATACAGCCATTCTGACTGTAGTGTAAGACGCGTAGATCTGTAACTACAGGGTCACCAACTTTGATCCCTGGTCTGATGGAGCTATAATAATCAAGATTTGTATAATCCTTAAAGAAAGTGTGATCAACATAGTGAACCACATAAGGGTGAGCTGGACGAACTTCACGCATTATGTCAACATACTTTTGTGGAACGTAAATGACAGTATTTCGTTTTTTCACTTTGTGCTCTATCACGCTGTGGACGGAGTCCTCTTCCATTTGTGTGTGACCCTTTTCCAAGATTTTTTGTGTTATTTCAATGCCATAAGTCTTAGCAATATGACACTAAGCATTTGCTAATACTATATTCCTGTTTTGATACGTGCATCCGTCAGAATACATTATAATGTGTTTTAGGTTAGCATTTTTGGACAATTCATTTTCTATATAATGTACTACGCATGAGGCAAACGAGCTACTGCTCAAATCCCCTTCACCCTCATGCCAAAAGAAACACTCAACATCTCTAGTATTCAAATCAAAAATGGTAAAGTTGTGGCATTGTAGTTTACTTTTGTAATACAAGGCACTGGCGTTTAATTTGGGAGACAACAAGACTGCCTGTACATCCATTGTAATCACCTTCAGCTTCTCCTCAGATTTTGCAGCTTCCTTGTCTAGATCCTTTTCGAGTTTTGCCTTGTCTTTTCTGCTAATATGAGCTCGGTAAGCCGCTTCTGAAAGATTTCCAGCCTCGAAACTACAGCACAAATCACACTGATCTTTGCGTGGTTTGAATAAATCAATGTTTAGCTCGTTTAGGATGTCATGGAATAATCTATAGCATGCAGCTTTTTTGTTATTGGTTTTACAATATGTATTATACTCATTGAATAGTGTCATGAAGCTGTCAAATATAGGCTCTAAATAGGTTTTCGAAGATGAAGCTCTGCAATAATGTGATTCAAGCTTTGGTAAAGACTCAAGAAAGACTCTAGCGCTCTCCCTCTGTTCTTCATCGCTTTGTCGTCTGGCTCGTACTCTTTCCCCTGCAACATTACATGCAACTTTGTTCACCAACGTACAAAATAATCACAATTGTTACGGTTAAGATGTGATTGAGCCGGGAAACAGAATTTTATTATAAGTGTTTATGGTTTAGCTTCCAACTAACAGCTAAGGTCATACGTAGAATTTTTACATTTACCATACTATAAAATACAATAATGGCTATTGTTTTCTGTTCCTAATGTCCTATATTGTGTCTTTAGAAAAGATGATGTTATACGTTTGTAGTCTTCAAACTGTGATAAACGATATAAGCCTAACTGTGATCTATTACTGTGATAAAATCTTTGATAGAGTGTGAATAAACATGCATTATAAATGTTCATTATAATTATATTATGTTCATCATTATTATAAGGTATAACAGGAGATTTTGAAGAATGAGAAATGACATCATCGTTTCAGTCCTCACCTTCTTGTTTGCTTGGATTGTCGATTTCCTCTCCAGCCATTTTGGACTCAGCCCAACATCAGCCCAGTATATAGTCCTGTTGCTGGAAGAACCAGGGGTCTGAGTGCCAAAAAACTACTGCTGATAACGATATCGACAATTTAAGTAAATTGCAAAATAATCCATCAGGGTGATGATAGCTCAGTGCTCAGTCATTAAAACATGTAAGCCAATAAAAACAGTATATTGTGGATTCTGAATCTGGTCATCTGGACAATCTTCATTTATTGCAACCTCTTGATCTGAAATATGTTGTTTCAATTAGACAAATTGTGAATGCTCCAGTAAGGAGCGATTTCTTCTAAAATAATATAATGGTTACCATATGATTTACAGGCTCAGTGAGATCAAAATAGACATTTTACCTGTAACCATGACACATATAATGTAACTATTGCCTGTACAAATTTACAGGGTCTTGTGTGTATGAAACTTCAAATAAAATTTGTTTTGGTCAATAAAAATTCTGGCGAGGTGCTCAGTAAATTGAAGTGTGGAGGGTTTCGTGCATAATCAAAATAAAGAAAAACTTCCGGATTTGATAGAGTGGACCTTCAAAAGGGCATTAAAAACTATGGTTCACTTATGCATCGTATCATTAGCAGGTCAACCGAAGAGTATCAAAAAGCTTAAATCGGGCGATCTGCTACTTGAAGTCGAAAAGAAGAAACATATCGAAAACCTGCTACGGACCAAGAAATTATTTAACCTTGACGTCAACATTTCTCTGCACAAAACTCTCAATTGTTCAAAGGGTGTCATTCGTTGCGAGGACTTAGGTCCTTGCACTGACGTTGAAATCCTGGATCATTTGAGAAGTCAAGGAGTTCAAGACAATCGTAACATTCAAGGTCGCAGAAACGGTGTCCTTAAACGTACAAGCACTTACGTTTTAACATTCAATACACCAATGATGCCAAAGAAAATAAAAGCAGCATACATATCTGTGAACGTGGAGGTATACGTACCAAATCCTCTACGATGTAACCATTGTCAGGTTTTCGGCCATCACGAAAGCAGATGTAACAGGCAAAAAGTATGTGCAAATTGTGGAGAAGACAACACTGCAGTGATGATCGCAACTGTGATAAAACAGCAAAGTGCGTCAACTGCAGTGGCCCACACCCCACTTTTTCACGCGACTGTCCGACTTGGCACAAAGAAAAGGAGATCCTTAAAATCAAATATACCAGAAATCTTTCATTCTTTGAAGCGCGCAAAATCGTTGAGCAGCAATCGTCGACTGCAAGCAGAAACTATGCCAGCATCATAAGAAGTGCTGGCACACAAGTCAAACTTGTAGATGTCATGACACAGACTGATGAAACATACGACGTTCAAATTAAAACACATCAAAATCCATGAGGCGATGCCCCTTCTGGTACCAACCAGACTGCAAGAGGTAAAGCATCCCCTGCACAAGCAGGAGGCAAACCTCCTCCTGCTCAACCCCCCCCCCGTCCAACAAAACTGCAGGAAGTAAACCTCCAACTGGAGGTAAACCTCCAAAGGCAGGAGGAAAGCCTCCTGCACCACCAAAGCCTATCTCACCAAAGGATAGAAGGAAGCTTCTGTCCGAGAGAGTACCGAAAGGGGCTGATGACCCCGTAAGAACTGACAATTACTATGACTGCCTTGAAGAAACTAGCATGGAGGCAGATGTCACTCCTCCTAGTCCTCGCAAAGTGCATCTTCCAAGAATTCCAAATACTTAGTTTCCAGTCTTTTACATTTAAGAAGGGTTAATTTCTTAATCCTCTGTAAATTATTTAATGGACAAAAGTAAACAAAGAATTATACAGTGGAATTGTCGAGGCATAAAACCACGTTATGAAGAATTACTATTACTATTAAGTCTACTAGGACCTTCTGTTTTCTGCCTACAAGAAACTTTTCTGAAAAGTGACGACAACTTTACTTTCAAAGGCTTTAATGTTTACAATCACATCCACTGTGATTGTGCCAGAGCTTCTGGTGGAAGCTCTATTCTAGTTCAGTCTTCCTTACCTCCACGTGAAATTAAGTTGAAAACAAATTTACAAGCTAAAGCTGTTTCTGTACTCTTGACAAAGAGATTACGTTCTGTTCTGTCTATATCCCGCCTTCCTTCGAACTAAAATCTGAACATCTTAACTCTTTACTTAAGCAACTCCCTTCTCCCTTTATGATATTAGGTGACTTCAATGGTCACAATTTACTTTGGGGTAGTAACGATAATGACCCTAGAGGAGAGTTAATCGAGGAATTTATCACACAGAATGACATCTGCTTAATGAATGATAAATAAAACTTATCTTGATTCTGGAAAAGGAACTTTTTCGTCTATTGATCTCTCACTCTTTCATCCCTCTCTCTATCTTGACTATAATTGGTCTGTATGTGAAGACCAACACGGGTCTGATCACTTTCCGAAAATAATTGAAAACATTCAGAATCACGATGAAGATTATAATCCTAAATGGAAACTAAATAAAGCTAATTGGGATTTATTTCATACTTTATGTGATGAATCCCTTACTAACACTTCTCTCTCAGAATCTTCTGATCCTACAGCAACTTTTACTTCTTCTTTAATAAGTATATCTGAAAAATGCATTCCAAAAACCTCGACAAACCCAAAGAAAAGTAACCCATGGTACAATGACGATTGTAAAGAAGCTATCAAACAACGGAAACAAACACTATCTAGGTTCTGCAAGTTTCCAACTAATGAAAATTTAAATACTTATAGGAATTCTAGAGCAAAGGCCCGTCGGACAATTAAATCAGCCAAACGTAAATCATGGCGAACATATGTGTCAAAATTAAATTACAAAACGCCAACCAAAAAGGTCTGGGATATGGTTAGGAAAATATCAGGTAAAACAAAAACTGCTACTTATCAACATCTTAATACAAATTTTAACAACGCATCTGAATTGGCATCAACAAAGCAAGATATAGCAGACACTTTGGCATCACAATTTTGTTCAAATTCATCAACAATCCATTACTCAAAGGACTTTCAAAAATACAAGAAAGAACAGGAAAAAATTAAATTAAATTTCAAGTCATCTAATAATGAAGAATATAATACACCATTTAATTTAGATGAACTGAAGGATGCTATCAGTAAAGCCCACGATACAGCAACAGGTCCCGACGAAGTTCACTATCAAATGCTTAAACATCTTCCTCCTAGCTCACTTCAAGCTCTATTAGAAATATTCAATGATATGTGGGAAACTGGGAAGTTTCCCGAAAGTTGGGAACTAGCCACAGTTATACCAGTTCCTAAACCAGGAAAAGACCACACTGAACCTAACAATTACAGACCAATAGCACTTACAAGTTGTCTTTGTAAAACCTTAGAGAGAATGATTAATGTTAGACTTGTCTGGTACTTAGAAAGTAACAATCTTATTTCACCTGTTCAGTCGGGCTTCCGATCTGAACGATGTACCAATGACAATTTGGTAAGACTGGAAACATTCATACGAGATGCATTTGCTGCTAAGGAGCATGTGGTGGCCGTGTTTTTCGACTTGGAAAAAGCTTATGATACCACTTGGAGGTATGGCATTCTACGAGATCTCCATGATCTCGGAATTAGAGGCAGATTAGCTACATTTATAGAAAGTTTCCTTGCGGACCGATGGATCCAGGTTCGAGTTGGATCGACTTTATCCAAACAATTTGATTAGGCACAGGGTGTCCCACAAGGGAGCATTCTGTCTACAACATTATTCAATATCCAGATCAACAGCATAATGGACTGTTTGGATCCTAAAACAGATGGATCATTGTATGTAGATGACTTTTGCATGTGCTATAGATCGAAAAGTATGAGAACTATTGAAAGACACTTACAGCAGTGGTGTATAAATAGAATAGAAAAGTAGGCTTCGCATAATGGTTTTAAATTTTCCAAGTCGAAAACACAATGCGTACATTTCTGTCAGCTACGGAATGTACATGATGATCCTGAACTTTACTTATATGGATCTCTTATTCCAGTGGTTGAAGATTTTAAATTTCTAGGAGTTCTATTTGATCGAAAGCTTTCCTTCATACCGCATATCAAGTATTTAAAGGCAAAATGTCTAAAAGCATTAAACTTACTAAAGGTTTTATCGCATACCGACTGGGGTGCTGACCGCACTGTCCTTCTGCAGCTATATCGGTCAATTATTCGGTCGAAGTTGGATTACGGATCCATTGTGTATGGATCAGCTAGAAAATCATACCTGAGTATGCTTGATACAGTTCACCACCAAGGACTAAGACTAGCTCTTGGGGTTTTTCGAACGTCACCTGTTGAGAGCCTCTATGTTGAGGCAGAAGAACCATCACTATATTTGCGTCGAGAAAAACTTACTCTTCAGTATGCCATCAGACTTGCAGCAAACCCCTCTAATCCTGAACATAAGGTAACTTTCCCACCATATATTTCTGACGAGCTCTTACAGCTTTATGAAAGTAAACCAAATGCTATCAGGTCCTTTGGTTTACGAGTAGCACCACTTTTAACATCAGCAAAAATCAAACAAGATGAAATAGAAAAACATTCGGTTTCTGAAAACCCACCATGGTGCACTAGAAAGCCAACAGTAAATTTGACACTTCATACGGGGAAAAATCAGAATCAAATCCACACTTTCTCAAAGAAAATTTCCACCAACAACAGTCAAAATTTTCTGATTATCATTTTATTTATACTGATGGTTCAAAGGAAGATAACAAAGTAATTTGTGCTACTTATTCCAAAGACGCTTGCAAAACTTTACGTCTACCTGATGGTTCTTCAATTTTCACAGCAGAAGCTAAGGCTATTGACTTAGCTTTAGACTTCATTAATGATTGTAACTCGTACAACAAATTCGTTATTTTCTCTGATTCTCTATCAGTCCTTCAGGCCGCCCTAAACCATACAACGTCCAAAAACCAACAAATACAAAATATATTGCTGAAACATCATAGCATTTCTGAATTTAAAACTATTGTGTATTGCTGGGTTCCCAGTCATGTAGGAATATATGGTAACGAGCAAGTCGACAAGAAAGCAAAGGAATCACTGAGCCTAGAACAGATTTTAAAATTCCTTTAATCAATTTTATACATTTTATCAACGAGTATGTCTTTAATAAATGGCAATCAATTTGGAGCAGAGCAGATGACAATTAATTGAAAGGAATTGAACCTCATGTAAAACGACCAAGATTAATTCATAAACTTTCGAGACGGGAAGAGATTGTTCTTTCTCGTCTTCGAATTGGTCATACACGATTGACACATTCATATTTACTTAAACGAGAAGATAAATCTCAATGTATTGGATGTGACACACAATTAACTGTCAGGCACTTTCTGCTTGAATGCATTGATTTTATAGATGTACGTCGTTCCTGCTTTCAAAGTAACAGTTTGAAAGATTTGTTCTAAAATGTATCTGTTGAACGCATTTTGTCCTTTTTAAAACGAACTAACCTTTTTAACAAAATATAATTTTTTAACTTAAATCATATTTAAACCTTTCTCCATTTCTATCATTTCATTTTAATCACTATATCTTTCATCTAGCGGAATAATTATTTATAACTTTGATAATTCTTACCATATTTTTTGCTTTTTCTCTGAACTAAATTATGCATTTTACAATTGTTAGACACTAATAACCCATTAGGGTTGACGCGTCGTTAAACATCAAACAATCAGTCTAACTACAATCAATCTAACTTCTCTTCCAAGAAAGCACTGGGGTCTTCATGAAAGTGATAGTGACTCGTAAAAAGCAATAACTAGTTTCTTTTCGTGTATTTTACACTGCTGTTTCAAAGGTAATTTGTTTCTCTTAATTGGCATGAGTTGTTGAAAGAACAAAGAACCGCGCGCTTAATTGCTGACGTCACGTTTACGTCATTCCAGTATTATTGAGAAATAATGACGTCAGAAACATTGATTTATTCTACTAAATGATTTTAGCGTTGTTCTTTCAATAACATTAATCTGTTTTCTTTGTACATTAGAGAATATTGTATATTAATCATCGTGGTTTATTTTATATTTGCTACGATAATTAAAATTATTGAGACTATTTTTCTCCGATAGAACCGAAGCACTCATCAGGCCTGATAATGTTGGCACGGTCTAAGAGAGACAGCGGCCTTTTCAAGCTCATTTCCTTCTCTATAAGAGTAATGTGATAAATAGAATCTGACATTCGTGCTCAAGTATTATTGAATTTATTGAACGCATTGAATAAAACGATAAAATGCTCGGCGAAGCCTCGTTGTAAAATGTTTGTTGTAAAAAGCGCATTTATGCGACAGAGACGTTTTGCTAAAAACGGCTGGAGATGATGCCAAGTCATAGGGATAAACATCTGTACGTAGTAAAAGTTTGAACTCCTCTTTATTTGGAAAGTGATGTGCAAAGTTTGCAGCATTTTCCTTTGACAGATTTGCCACCGATGTTTCGAGAGACTCGTTCAAAAACTGAAGGGAATCAATAAATTTCAGATTGCCAACATAAAATGGAAGGTATTTTTCGCTATGATTTGGAATAACGCTCAATTTTCTGTCCTTGCAAATTTTCACAGCAGATTCCATTAAAAGATGTGAATCGTAACCTCGTAGGTTATGGAACACAATTGGAATATAGAACTTGGAGTTCTGTGCTCTTTTGCCCTGCCTGAATTGAAACTGCAAATTACAAAAGTTATGTGCAGCTCCCCTATAAGTGTAAGGGGGCAAATGCATGTGGTCTCTCACTTCTATCGCTCCCCAAATCATTTCTGCAGATATTACCTATAGTAGCATTTTGAAATGACCTTTTCTCCTCTACACTTAGCTTAAGTGGCTTGAAATTGCTTAAAATCTGACAAATTTGCTCCTCTTCTTCAAACAAATATTTGAAAAAAAATGTCAATAATATTCGGTCCCCTGTAGACTTTAGCAGGTTTTGACAATTCATCACTGGTGCATTTTACCAGATAAAACCCTGAAGGTTCTTGCTTTTGATAGGCCTGTGTAAACGGTTTACTCATATCCGGTTTGCACATGCCAATCGGCTCGATAAAACTTTCCAAGTCTGCGTATATAACAAAAGGGACGTCTAATTGTTTGTTTATGTGGTTGAAATGCACCCGTTGTTGTTCTTCTGACTTTGGGAAGCTTAATTTCTGGGGGGCCATTTGGTGAACAATACAGAATGTGCTCCTGCAGTAGATTTTCGGAAGAATACCCATGTAAACAATAATTACAGTAAAATGTGTGGGCTTTGTGTGCCGTTCTACTCAAATTCTTGATGGGGCAAAAATGCTTACTACGCCCTTTTTTGAAATCAAAAGCAGATTCACGTGGTGCGGTATATATCACTGGGTAGTTCGCAATGGATACACCTCTTTATTTTCTAGACCAAATACATTGATCGATATACTATTGCTTTTCTCAAATTTCGGTATCTGAGATTGGCTGTTGGAGAGTCGATCGCGTCCGTACATAACCGTCTCTTTCATACTGAACATAATTGGAAACTCGCTTGGCATGATCTTTGCGGCCAACTAGATGTAAAAAGGTACAAGTAGGCAAAGATCAGGAAAAGGCGCAATCAGAAAAAGATTCCCACTCCAAAATCCGAGGTGGGATAAAACCAAACTAACAATCAGGTACTTATACCATGAAACATATCGTAAGCCGAATGAGCAGCTATTTTCCCAATAGGTGGCCACTCAGTTAACTTAACATTAACTTAACTAAAACTATGAAAACACACATAAGGCGCCAACAGCACAAAGCAATTTAAAACACAAAGTCAAAGTCGATCGACTTTGGTCAGAAGAAGTGAAAAAAAAATTCCGGTCATTACAGGCCATATAAAGTGAACCATGGTCTTTTAATGCTCTTTCGAAGGTCCACTCAATCAAATTTTTTTGAAAGAAGTTTTTCTTTAATCAGATTATGTGGCAAAGTACTATACAGAGTAGAAAAATCGTATGTGGACAAACTAGTTGCACGGAACCCTCTACATTTTAGTTTACTTAGCACCTCACCAGAATTTTTTTATGGACCAAAACCAATTTTTGATTGACGTTTCATTTACAGGCGCCTAACCTCACCCTCAGCTTCTGCAGTGGTTCATAACATTTACTTAGTTCTTCGGTCCTCGTGGTGAATCTCTAACTAGTCAATGAATCATCAAGAACAAACATATAAATCAAGATAAACATCCTGATGAATCAAAACCCAGGACTCACAGATTGAAGTAGCTGTCCGACGATGGAGATCCCTGGGCGCCGCATAACCTACTAGAGCAAAAGAAAAACACCAGTTGGACCCCGGTGGGCCAAGCAACAGACAAGAAGCTCCGGCCCCAACCAACTAAAATGAAAAAGTACAAGTAGGCAAAGATCAGGAAAAGGCGCAATCAGAAAAAGACTCCAACTCCAAAAACCAAGGTGGGAAAAAACAAAAACAACAACCAAGTACCCACACCATGAAAACACTTCGTAAGCCGAATGAGCAGCTATTTTCCCAATAGGTGGCCACTCAGTTACCTTAACTTAACTAAAAATATGCAAACATACATAAGGCGCCAACAGCACAAAAATATTTTAAACACCAAGACATAAAACAAAAAGAACCACCCCAGAAGTATCGACTTGGAACGATCAGTAACACAAAGTTACTGGCGGGTTTAAATCGATTTTACACGGCCGTAACCTCACCCTCAGCTTCTGCAGTGGTTCATAACACTCAGCCAGCCCCCCGGCCCCCGTGGTGAATCCCCAACCAGCAAACGAACCACCAAGAACAAACAAATAAATCATGATAAACATCCTGATGAATCAAAAACCAGGACTCACCTAGCTTTAAGTCGGATCCCAAGATGGACCAAATGAAACAATTTTGGTCATTGTTTTGAATATTCAATACGGCATTTTTCTTTTGAATTTGAGCAGGAAGCTGTATGTAACTACAGTAGTGCCAAGACGAAAGCTAACTGTAAGTGCACTTGGTGTGCACGACGAAGTGCACTTTGCTTCCAAAGCTAAATAGTGATTAGTGCACTAAGTGCACTCCATGTGCACAAGGGTGGAACCTTTCGTCTTGGCATAACCTGTACTACCTTCAAGGGGAATGTATTCAATACTGTTCACTTTGAGTTTTAAAATTGTATCTATCGACCAACCACTTTCATCACGCTCAAAGTTTGGTTAGAGTTGTGCAGATGCTGAAAAGCCTCGGCCATTTGCTTTTGTATATGAGACGCATTGGTACATACAAACGAAACAGACCTAAATATAGGTTCGGCATATACGGCTTCGTTGTTTTGATTATACTTGACAAATTTTACAAACAGAGTCAGAAACCATTTCATACCTTTGACATTTAAAAATCGATCGTTGAGAATGGCCTCAATCCGTTGCTTATTGTTAACAAAGAATTGCAGTATTGTTAACAAAGAATTGCAGAATGTCCCACAAGTTTCCCGCATTCGGTTCTAAGACTTCCGTCAGCGCAGTTCCATCAAGCTCGTTGATCTGACCGCCTCCTTGCTGCTCTCGAGTTTCCCATTTTTGTCGACGTTTTACACATCTATCAGACACATCTGTTCTCTCCGTATAGAAACGTTTGGGTAGGGGACGGTGACACCATTTACATTCCCTACCTTGCTGCCTACAAGAGTTGCAAAACTTTTTATTTGGGAGTAAAGTTTTTTGGTGTCCACACCATTTGCATTTCGCTTTTGTTTCATCGATCGTTGCTGCCGGTTCTCGCATAGCAATATTTTCTGTAGTACGTTTCTTTGCTGGCAGTGAATTATTTTCCTCGTCGTCATGTTTTCTTTTTCTTGTATCATGGAGTTTTAGGTTTCTCTGGAGCGAGTCATGTCTGCTTAATTTGGCGAAGCAAACTGTACACTGGTGATGTTCATTACCAGAGTGAACCGATCTTTATAGGCGTTGGAGGTTAGAATTGTCGTTGAATCGACGGCTGCAAATATCGCAGACATAATCTCCCTTTTCTCTCTGAATAGAAACCGCATCGGCCATCATTTGGAGTCTTCTAAGATTCACTATGTCATTATTCATTAATCCGTGTTGCGCAGGCCAGTGGTTGAGCTGCTCAATCGTTGAAAAGTCATCTACACATCTCAAAGTGTATATCGACGACTTTGGTCAGAAGAAGTGAAAAAAGTTTTCCTGTCATTACAGGCCATATAAAGTGAACCATGGTCTCTTTTAATGCTCTTTCGAAGGTCCACTCAATCAAATCCAGAAGCTTTTCTTTAATCAGATTATGTGGCAAAGTACTATACAGAGTAGAAAAATCGTATGTGGACAAACTAGTTGCACGGAACCCTCTACATTTTAGTTTACTTAGCACCTCACCAGAATTTTTTTATGGACCAAAACCAATTTTTGATTGACGTTTCATACACCGTCTCACAGTACAACGACTAGGATAATCTAAATGAGGCCAATTCGTCGGGAGGAACAGACATGAGCCGGCCGATGATCGAGCCCGTAAACTCCCAGTTCCAAAGCGAATATGCTATACATGTGCTCTTCGGTCAGATCTAGTGAGCGTTAGCAAGCCCATTGTTTCTGTTTTGCTTCGGCTGATAGGTTTTCCTTTTGATTTTTTATTTCAGAAACGAAAAGCTTGTAACAACAATAGAAAGCCTAAAGACACAAGGCAAATTACCGTAGGCTGGAAACATAGAAGTGCAAAAACAAACTCAGCATATCAAATGGTAACTGAACAAAGAGGTGGCGGAAAATTGCATCTTGACATTTCAAAAGATGTTAGTATGAAACAACTTCAAGAAACAATTACCGAGAAATATTTCCCGGGAGGGGAAAAATTATAATTTGGGACTGGAAATAAATCAATTGACATCATTCTTGGCCAACTGTAAATTTATATTTGGGACTGGAAATAAACCAATTGACATCATTCTTGGCCAACTTTACGGGACAACAGCTGCCGAGCGAGATAATAATTTTCGGCGAGTTCCTACAGACACACAACACAAGCCCCGTTAGAATTTACCTACATACACATTTCAAGGTAAATATACAATGATTTTAATTACAGATACGGTTTTCAAAAATTGATGTCTAAAGAAATAGATGGACTGTCTGTGCCATCTAATTATACTAATTGTGTCTCCAGACAAAACTTATACCCTACAGACTGGCCATCTGAATACTGGTTAATCGCTTTGGTCTGAGCCTGTCCAGCAAAAGTGGTTTCAAGTAAAATCATCCATACATGTAAGCCTTAGTGGTTTACTTGGGTGGTTATATTTGAAGCACTTTGTGAACTTCATGACATTCTTATTTTTGGAAAATGTTATTTAAAATGAAGGCAGCGTCCCGACATGAACATATCTGTTGACTGGGACGTTTAGCATTAATTCAAACAAACAAACAAACCAATATCATGGGTAACGTAATATTTACAATTTTTGCTCTTTGCGGATTCTGTTTTTCGTTGATTGAGTAGTCCACCATGCTCATATAACTTAAATCCTAATTGCATAGTTTGATTAGTTGTGGGTACCGGATCAATTGTAATCAAAACAAACGTTAAAAATCATCTCCTTACAAATGTTTAGCGGACTGAACCATTTTCATTGCATACATCTTTTTAACATTAGCATCTATATAAATTGTGTTTTTGATTCCAATTAGATAATAACTCTGGTTGCATTGGCAACTTTTATTTGCCAAAGAATTTTAATGGGATACGTGTTTTGCTATTTTTACAGTCCTGTTTTGGATATTTGAATTTGTTTTCAGAAATGTTAACTAAGTGATCTTCCATGTTTCATATGACTTTTGCCAAATTCGCTTAGTTTGACTTGTTGCCGGGGTCCCATAAATGGTAAAAATTAAAAAAAATCTATTAAAATCTAAAAAATCTTCAAAAAGCTTTTTCTTCAAAAGCTGTTTGGGGAATAAAAAGTACAAGTAGGCAATGACCAGGAAAAGGCGCAATCAGAAAGAAGCTCCCCCTCCAAAAACCGAGGTGGGAAAAACTAAAGTGACAAATAGGCACTTACACTTAGAAAACATATCGTAAGCCGCGTGAGCAGCTATTTCCCAATAGGTGGCCACTCAGTTACCGGAACTTAAATAAAAATACGAAAACGCACATAAGGTTCAAACAACACAAAATTTTGACTCCAAAACATGAAACAAATAGAACAGAAGTAGCCCTGTATTGTGTATGCATGTTAATGTCGTAAGCATAAATCTTCATTGATTAATTTAACAATAATGGGGAAAATGGACATTGGCTGTTTCTGTTATCTCTTTTGAGATATTCAGTTATGTTTATAAAGTAGACCTCGCTATTCCGAATGACAGTTGCATCCAAATTGCTAGTTTAATAGTCATTTGGTCATAAATTTTGCAGTAAACGATAACGATATATTCGTGGGATCTTTATGGCCAATCGGCATCTTTTTATCATCTGCGCCAAGGTTCTTTCTCACATGAGATTTGAATAGACATCTAAAGTTTATTTAAACAGCCGTAGGTTCAATTACAGCTGTTAGAAAATGGAGCTGTAGTTATGCCGCCACTAGTAGCAGAATATATGGCTGTATATATTGTTGAAGCCACAGAGTTCCCCGGTTGCTTCTATGGCTCAAAAAGATAGAAGAGAAATAAGGAAACAACAACTGAACGATCAATTTTAAACCTTTTATTAACGAGTACATCTCTGACAAATGGCAAACAATCTGGAACGCAGCGAGGTTTGATAAATTGAGGGAAGTTGAACCGATCGTTAAACGACCAAGAGTAATTCATAAACTTTCGAGACGAGAAGAAATCGTTCTCGCTCGTCTCCGAATTGGCCATACAAGAATAACACTCTTTAAAGCGAGAAGATCAACCTAAATGCATTGGCTGTGATACAGAATTTACAGTTAAACATTTTTTTTTTTCAAGAATGCACTGACTTTGCAGCAAAGCGAACTTCTTGTTTTCAAGCTAATAACTTGAAAGAATTGTTCAAAGGTGTACCCGTTGGAAGCATTTTATCATTCCTTAAACAAGTAAATCTGTTTTATAAAATATGTTTTAATCACCAATCTTATTTTTTCATATATCGTTTCTTTACAACGACATTTATATCTTACTTAGTGGTAGTTTTTAATACGAGTTCAATATATTTAAACGATTTAACCTTGCTAGACGCTAATGACCCATCAGGGTTGATGCGTCGTTAAACAATAAACAAGCAAACAACTGAACGATCAGTTCGTTGGTTTCTTGGTAAGAGCTGTAAGATACGAAAGTGTATTTAAAAAACACCGAATAACGGAATAGAGGACCGAATAACTAACTAAATGTTATGAACCACTGCAGAAGCTGAGGGTGAGGTTATGGCCATACAAAACCGGTTTAAGCCCGCCAGTAACTTTGTGTTACTGATCGTTCCAAGTCGATACTTCTGTGGTGGTTCTTTTTGTTTTATGTCTTGTGTTTTAAAAAAAATTTCGTGCTGTTGGCGCCTTATGTATGTTTTCATATTTTTAGTTACGTTAAGGTAACTAAGTGGCCACCTATTGGGAAAATAGCTGCTCATTCGGCTTACGATTTGTTTCATGGTATATGTAACTGTTTGTTAGTTTGGTTTTTTCCCACCTCGGTTTTTGGAGTGGGAATCTTTTTCTGATTGCGCCTTTTCCTGATCTTTGCCTACTTGTACCTTTTGATCTTACAATGCTCAGGCAATATGAGTCACTAAAGTAAGTAAGAGTAGTGCTCTATAAGCAAGTTCAAACTGAAGATGGAATTTCTAAATGGTCTGCACACAGCAGTGGGCCACCCAAGTAAAGACATGACTCTGTCTCTTTAGTCTCTTCAGATTCAGATTAAATGGTCTGCACACAGCGGTGGGCCACCCAAGTAAAGACATAACTCTGTCTCTTTTACGTGACAGGTTTTTCTGGCCTGGTATGACTATAGACAAAGAGTCTTGGATTAAGAACTGTGTTCGGTGCATACGTAGAAACACAAAAAAACTGATGTAAGAGCTCCGCTTGTTAATATCATCTTCATACCCGTAAGAATTAGTGTGTTCGGATTTTTTCACTTTAGAACCTTTTGATTGAAAAGTTGTGCTTGATTTTCTTATTTGATGTCTCTTTTCGGGGATATGAATAAAAACAGACGAGAGCATTACAAAATTAGCAGTGAAATTGGTCTGATAGACAATGATTCATTTGTTCTTTCTTATTCTTTCTTTTTCGCTATTTAGAGAGACCGGTATGTGATGGATCCTCAGCATTGCTTTTTACTTTGCGTAAGTGCTCGTGTTTACTCTTACACATCTATATTAATAGCACCTCTTGTAAACAAAATAAACTGCGTAATTTAAAGCGTGAAAGATGACAGATACAATCACCCTTGCGTGTATATATGCCTTCATTTGCATGTTTGTGAAGTCAATTGAGCTCCACAGTAAATGCATGAGGGATGGGGAGACATAGTATTGTGATTGGGCGATTGAAGGTGTTTATAGACCGAAGGCGGAGACAACTGTAAAGTACATTACCTTCAACGGAAGGTTTCAAAATAGCGTACTTGTGGCTTCTAGTCCTGCAGATTTATGGGGTATTTCAATCAAGTCGCACCACTTTTAGAATCGGCAAACATCCATAAAGATAAAATAGAAGAACATTTTATTTCTGAAATACCATCATGGTGCATCAGAAAACAGAAGTTAATTTGACTCTACATTCAGGGAAAAATCCGCCTCAAATCCGCACCTAAGGAGCACCATGAAAACAGGTCAAACCAGTATACAAAATATACAATTGAAGAAAATCTAAGTAAGCCAACATCAGAACCGGTGACAATCATAGACCAGGACGGTAGTACTGAAATGCGAAATCGGCTTGATTTCGCGAAATCAAAATGAAATGCGAAATCGCCCGTTTTTTTAATAATTTAAAGGCAAATTGGTAACCAGAAAACAGTATTTCCTTGATAATATGTTTAATTAGTTATAGGCCAACATATTGATGTATAAGATAATAAAATTTGATAATTGCTAAGTAATAATCGACCTAGGAGAGCCGATTTTGCGCGACAAGCTCAACGGAATCAACCAGTTCAATCAGCGAAATCGCCTCTAATATTAAATTTTAAAATCAAATTTACAACCCAGATACATTATTTAAGCACAATTATAATTTGGTTAGCTATATACCAATATATTGACACAGAAAGATGATATATCTGGACAATTGTCATACATGTGATACCTCCCTCATCATCAGGGAGACTCGTGGAAATGAGCCATAAAATTGATCAAAATTCTTCTAAAATATATCTATTTTTCAATCAAAATTCAAAATCTCCCTGAAATGGATCTGGAAGTTTCCTATATATTCTATACATTTTTCAAAAACCTCCCTGAAATGAAAGAAAAATCTCCCTGAAGCTCCTTTTCAACTCATCACATGTATGAATTGTTAAATGATAATCGAGCTTGTTAAATGATAATCGAGCTTCGGGAGACGATTTCGTCCAACAAGCTTTCCGAAATCAAAGTTCAGTCAGCGAAATCGCCTTACAATCAAATTTATAACCCAGATACATTATCTGTTCAATAATATATTAAATAAGAAATGTACGAACATGTAAACGATGAGAAATTTTGACAATTATTCGAGTAATATTCGAGCTTGCTGGTAAAGCTTCTCGCGCAACAAACTTGACGAAATCAAAGTTCAATTAGCGAAATCGCCTCTTAAATTTACGTAGTTACACAGATACAAATTTTACTTAATAAAATAAAATGTTTTAGTAGTAATAATCCAACATCTTAAAGTAAAAGAATATATCTTTTCATTATTGTTAAGAGATTCTGCGCGATAATCTTAAAGAAGTCAAAATTCAATTAGCGAAATCGCTTCTTGTACAATACTTAATTTATATGACAAATAATTAATCTTTTCTCTCCATGAAAAAAGTTCAAGAATTAATTACCAAACTTATAACACCGTCATTGTCTCTTTTATTGGAGTTTAAATTTAATTTTACACTACATGATTTGACGAAATTAAGAAATTTTAAGAAAACACGTAAGAAAACACAAAAATCTGAGAGAGAGAGAGAGAGAGAGAGAGAGACAGACAGACAGACAAACAGACAGACAGACAAACAGACAGACAGATTCCAGGTGTTCCGATGAAATTATCTGCTTCTCTTAGTGATCAGGTACATTAAAGAAATTCGATAATCCTTTCTTGGTCCTTAATTAGATTAGTTGTTGATGATTACCTTCTGCGCATGCTTGTTAATTGGATTATCGTCTTAGGTGTCATTTAACACGGAAGGTGTCAATTGGTCTGATAATATTATAACAAAGAAAGCGACATCCTTGATCTTTAAATAGAAACAGACACAGAAGCATTTTTCTTTTATCTTTAATTAGAAATGAATTTAGAAATGAAAAAAAAAAAATGATCTTTAAATTTCAAAGATCTCAATGCTCAATAGGATTTTAACAATTATAAAATTGTACTTTAAAGAACATGCCGAAATTTTATGTTTAAGTATAAAACATGATCTTTCTTAATAGAATTTATTCCGCTGCTTCTTCTGTTGCAGAGTACGTTCGCATATGGGATTATCTTTTTATTCTCTTTCTGTTTTATTTTAATTTTCTTCAGTCCTATACGGAGAGATTTTGTTATCTAGAAAGACAGTGACTTTCATTTTGGATTTATTGTGTTCTAGTGTTTTGTTTAACTAGTGTATTTTCTGTGCAATAGTGTTTTGTTTACATATTGTGTGTGTTTACTGTGAAATAATGCCAGACTCATTTCAGACAAAAATATAAAGAAGTGGTCAACATACATGTACACGATGACCCCTTTGAGCAATTGACTGAGCTGGTGGCTGCTTATGTAAGAAATGCATTCACCTTCCTTTTGCTATTAAGGATCATCGGTTTTTACTAACAGAGAAGAAATCAAAGTTAATGGTCGAGCCTAAAATAATCAAATTGTTTCTGTAAGTCAACAATGTTTATCCTTCATTTTATGTAAAACAGACCTTTTATGCCATACAAGCGGATTGAGTTCGTCAAAATAAAAATAAATTAAAATATTATTGATTAAAATTTGGTTCTATAGAATAATTGCAAAGTCAAATGTTTTTAAAAAGTATGTTGAAAATTTAAGGGACGATTACGCTATTCAGTAGAGACGATTTCGCGAAATCAAGACGATTTCGCGAAATCAAGCCGATTTCGCATTTCAGTACTACCCGACCAGGATATAGAAAAGGTATTGATAAAGTCCATATACGGTATGTTAATACATGTTCAAATGATCGAAACAACGTCTTGCCGAAAACGCCCCTTATCGGCACGACCAACGTGCGGATAAGCGGCGTGTTATCGGCATGACCGTCTAGGTAGCAAACCACTATTTCAGGTAGGTGTGGATGGACAAATTTGAAGGGGGTGGACCTCAATTCCTTTCTCTAAATTGGTTTTGTTGAATTTTAACAGTAAATTGTTGTTTCTGTGTGACTGGGGGTGTTTGAAATTCAATAAAAAGCATTTTATTGTAACTCAAAATACTAAATGTTGTTGACCGGCTCAAATACAAAAGTGCGGCTGAACCAGGAAATGCCTCGAAATTCAAGCTTCATTTAAATGTGCAAACACTGAGAGCTGATTACTGGAAAAAAGTAGATGGCTAGCAGCTATTTATTTCTTCACTTGAGCATGATGTTTTCTGCAAAATTCTGCTAAAATTGAACAGGTTGCTTGTGCAGAATGGCTGAGTGTCGTTCGACTTGGAACATTTTGTCGTTGAAATTGTCGCCGAAAAGTCGGTTTCGGACGAGGTTTCCATGCTGGTGAATTTCTTATGGTACATCAATACCATTATTTTATTTCTCTAAAAAAACCCTAAAAACATCATAGATCCTGATAGAGGATTTAGAAAACTGTCTTTATGTTCCTGACTGGTTGCGATGAGGGTCTAACTGAACGCGCTCCCGACCGGGCTCCGGAGCCTCAAAATAACCCTAGCGGATAACCTTAGCCTATAAACACAGCGTTACAAAATGAAATACTAAATTATATGCTTCAGTTAGCAAGAGGTATGTTGAGTACAATACCCTATGACCCAATACCGCTTACGAATGCGTCAAACCCGACAACCCTTTCTTAGGGTAGTTAAACCTTGCCTAACATGCAATCTGGCATAATCAATAGCATGGTTTCAAACATCGTGTAAACATCAAAAGCAACCAACGAAAAAAAAAATATGATTCGCTTTATTATTCTTTTGTTTGCATTCAGTTTAGTAATAAACGAAATACGTGTATGTTGCATGACTCTGCACTTTTCAAACAGAAATCAAGGGTAAATGTTCTCCTTTTACTAAACAACACTGTTGTCCTATGTCTTTCTAGACCTTTCAAAGAATCTAAATATTACGGCTTATAGATTTTGACTGATACAATTTTTGGTAAACATTGTCAATCACGCACCGTATCAATTAATGTGAAGCTGGCGTAGGGTTTTGATTTTTTTCTGAGCCAAACCGATTTGGGTAAGACACGGAATCTGTCCAGATAACTGAATTAAATTGGCGATGGTTTCCATGTTGGGCTGCAATGCAGCTTGAATTTCTGGAAGATTTGATAATTGAAAATGTACTTCGATTTCCGTGCGTGTTAAAGTTAGTTTGTCATTTTGTATGACTGAGAAATGTTTCTAGATATCAAAGAGGTCTAGATCGTAATGTATTGCAAAATAGCTGCGTTGTGGCCTCAAAGCCAGCCTGTGATCTGTTGTTGTAGGAAGTATCAGTTTCCACAATTTGAGACGACAAGTTTCTTACAGATGTCTTGAGAGATCACAGGGCAAAATGACTGCGTTGTGGCCTCAAAGCTTACATGTGGTCTGGTGTTGTAAGAAGTATCAGTTTCCACATTCACATTTGGTTCTTCTCCTACCATTTCTTTAAATACTTCTGATATCAGGAGAAGAATTAAATAAGCTCTAAGCTTCCATTCTAATCCTTATTTGTATTGCATGTAAATGTATGATTTATATATGTATGTGATTTATTTGAATAAATATGTTTAAACTAAATACTTCTGATATACTGTTGGTTTTTTGACATGGATTATCACATGGTCTGCCAGTTTGCTTACTTTTCTTTGAATGCCACTTATTGCAGGTGGCTTAATTTTCATACAGCAAAGCAAATAGTGAATTTTATTTGCACCCATTTTTGGTTTCAAAACTGGTATAGCTATGGCATGCCAGACATCGGTCCCAACATTCTTTCCGGGGACACTTCAGTAAACAAACTGCATGCATCAGAAGTTGTATAGGGCGGGGGAATTAGGTATATTTTATACGTTTAGGTGGAGCAGTTGGAGCCATGACGTCATACACCCACCTTATGCGTCATCTGAAATTCCTTTGCTCTGTGTTGTTAAAAAAGATCTATTGGGCGATAACACTCGCGGGCCGACTTCGTGTGACCTTAAAAATTCAATACTGTGAAAAATCAGTGACGCGGTTTACCAAAGCGGCTATCATTAACAAATGAGTATATGACTTTGTGTTTTTTGACAAAGTCGGGTACTGACTGGAGCTCTGAGTCGTTCCCGAGCAGGAAATTGGTTTTGTATACTGTAAATCTAACGTTTGTGAGAAGTTCAACGACCCATTTTGTGTCATTTCTCTGGTTGTCCATGATGTTCATGTCTCTAATCCTGCTCTCCAGTCTCAGCAGTCTGGCATGTCTCGCTATATAAGTAAGCCTTTCGATCATACCCTCGTGTTCGAATGGCTTAAAATAGCAAACTTCTCGAGTAGATCTGTGCCTGAGTATATAGCCAAAATTCATGTTTATTTTAAGTCGGAGTTTTGTCTCCTGTACACTTCTCTGGCGTAGGCAATCAGTTGATCAACTTGGACTTCGTTGTCTACCGGCCAATTTTGCACGCAGTCGATGTCACCTTCTCTGATAGTTTCTAAGATAAGAGGCTTATTGCTTTCGTATGCATGCTTAAGAGCCTGGTCAACACCTTCGGGTCTTATCCATGGGACATAGGAGTCTTGGTGAAATCCGTTGCCGACCTTTGGATGACGCGCCTTTTTGTGCTTGTGCACTTGTCGTTTATTGTCAAACGTCCCTAAAAAAGTAGGCAAAGATCAGGAAAAGGCGCAATCAGAAAAAGAATCCCACTCCAAAAACCAAGGTGGGAAAAAACCAAACTAACAATCAGGTACTTATACCATGAAAACATTTCGTAAGCCGAATGAGCAGCTATTCTCCCAATAGGTGGCCACTCAGTTACCTTAACTTAACTAATAAATATGTAAACACACATAAGGCGCCAACAGTACAAAAATATTTTAAACACCAAGACATAAAACAAAAAGAACCACCACAGAAGTATCGACTTGTAACGATCAGTAACACAAAGTTACTGGCGGGTTTAAATCGATTTTACACGGCCGTAACCTCACCCTCAGCTTCTGCAGTGGTTCATAACATTTAGTTAGTTCTTCGGTCCTCGTGGTGAATCTCTAACTAGTAAAGCCTTTAAAGCCGTGCCTCAAGACTGCCAAATCGGCCACTTACAACTTTTCGTCTCTTTTTATGATTTGGAAGACATTTCCTACAAACTTAATTAGAATCTACCTATGTTTTTTACCAACCAAATAAATGATAGGCCAATGTGAGCTTTACGTAAACAAAAATTCAATATTCGAATCAAACGTCTCAAAACCCACCTGTCTGCACAGCACAGTTTATCTCGAACTTGAACGGATAAACACATCCGACCGATCATTTTCCTCCTACAAAACCCCAATGTTTAGGTTGATATTACATACATAGGGTGGGTGGGGGTACAAACTTACGCGAAACCAAACGTAGCCTCTCGACTATACTGAAAATGTTGTTACACAATAATTTACTCTTCTTGACAAGACACAAAAAGGTACAAGTAGGCAAAGATCAGGAAAAGGCGCAATCAGAAAAAGATTCCCACTCCAAAAACCGAGGTGGGAAAAAAACCAAACTAACAATCAGGTACTTATACCATGAAACATATCGTAAGCCGAATGAGCAGCTATTTTCCATAGGTGGCCACTCAATTACCTAAACTAAAACATACCTAAGGCGCCAACAGCACAAATTTTTTTTAAAACACCAAGACATAAAACAAAAAGAACCACCACAGAAGTATCGACTTGGAACGATCAGTAACACAAAGTTACTGGCGGGCTTAAACCGGTTTTCAGGTACCTAACCTCACCCTCAGCTTCTGCAGTGGCTCATAACATTTAGTTAGTTCTTCGGTTCTCGTGGTGAATCTCTAACTAGTCAATGAATCATCAAAAACAAACAAATAAATAATGATAAACATCCTGATGAATCAAAAACCAGGACTCACAAGCCTGTAATTAAATTACAATTAAAATTCTTATGTCCCGCAATTTAATTTAAAACAATGTAAAGAAAGTAATCTTTAAAAAACATTTATGAAAACACTCAACCACACACTCTTTACCACAATATATTAATTTCCTCCTGTGGCAACAACATCTATGTATTCCATATTGCTAAAATATTGTATACATTTAATCAAATTTTAACGCAAAAACACAGTTCAGTTAATATATATAATAGTCACTGTCCCATCCTCAGCATATCCACTACCATTGCCAGTCAGCACACGCTACTGTTTGTAAAAATTCTGCAATAGTTCCACGTCATCGGGTTGTTCCTCGACTACGTTCTCCTCCCCGTCGCTATCTCTCTTTCTGACCACGAAGCCACCCTTGTATCAATTAGGACTACGTCATCGTCCTCATCTTGGAAAGATTGAAATCTGTCCCAAAGATTTTTATTCCAGATCACTTTTGGAATGATATCTTCCAGCTTAAAATTTCCTTTGTCTTGTAACTTTTTGATTCCTAATATAAGCCGTCGAATGTCTCTAATCGTGAGATATGTTGAATTGTCCTCCTTGAAGTTAATATATTTACCATTGTGACTCAGTCAACAACTGTAATTCTCGGCTAACATCCATATATATTTAAGTATCACCTCGGTCGGCAGCACGGGCAGTAACATTTATATGACACCCGTGTTCTTACGATAACTGGAAGTTAAAATACACAGTAAAGCTACAAATCTATAGGTATTGGCCGCAAACACCATCCCCATTAACCTAAATGTATTGCAATAATTTTAACTGAACTGTACATCTGAACAGATACATTTTGATACAGATTTGTCCTTATACATCTTGTATGTCACTGATTCGAAGCAGATGCTGAGTCTTCATTCATAGACAACTTTAGTTTTACCATTCATGAGTATTGTCTCAAGACTAAATCTATATACATAGTTAGCAATAATCCGTCAATCTATGTTGTCAACAGTCACTTTTAGTTTCCTACCAGCAGAGATGGCTGATGTGATGGCTTTCCCATTCAATTTTCCAGCATCTTCTAGCAAACTATATAAACTGGACTCAGGAATACTGATGTTCATGGAACTCAGAAGATAAAGAAGCTGAAATACAATTTAATGGAATTGAAGAGATAGCCATCTGTGACATTAGAAAACTGGTTCTTTATCAGCAGAGCTGTACAGTTATAAAAGATAGCATGACTAAAAGGCTTGAAATTTTCGGATTCAGATAGTAGATGGACTGTAGTAAAAACTAATAAGTTCAGAGCTTTTTCTCTGTATAAATCTAGGTCCGGTTTTAGGTACCAATTTGTTTCGCAATTGGCTGAAAAATTTCTCAATTGACCTGAAAAAATCCCAATTGCTAAATATTATGCAATTTTCCCCAATTTAGCGAAACAATCAAGTTTGTTTCCATTAATTGCTAAAATCATGCTAAATTTCCCAAACTTAGCAAAATATCATGCTATTTTTTCCCAATTTTATCGGTACCCCTCCCCCCCCCCCGAAAAAAACGAAATTGTACCCGTTAGAAAATGAAACCTTATTTCAGCCTGTTATATGAGCGAGAAATAGCAGAGTGTATTGTTCAACTTCGACAGCCAGAACAAGCACCTGCAGTACTGGTAGACACCCAGGAAAGCGCACCCTTCGTTCTCGATATGAACTTTAAACGATTCAATATACGTTTGACGCGCATACCGTAAAGCCTTTCCCAGACGGACAATATGTCTGCGACAACGTGTGCACGCCATACAATCTTTTGAGTGAAATTTTAACGTAAAAGTCTTATATTAAGCAGTTAAAACCGTTATAAGGCCTTATAAAAATTGATTGAACGATTATAATCATTGTGAGGCGTGCAAACTTTGCCAAGGAAACTTTGTTCGTGTAAACTTAGCTAAAAGGTGTATTGATTGACTCTCATAGCTTTTTGTGTTTGGAGATGACAGAGAAACTAGGTTATTTAGTGTACATGTTTAATAACGGGATTTACTTTGAAAACCTTAACGTATCTATTACATCAAAATAATGTATTCGCGAGTTGGTTCTAACGCGTACCCACGCTCTGATGTTCAAGAGCAAAAATATCCAAGTCTTTCAACCGAAAATCTGAAGAAAAAAAAAAACTCGCCGTATACTGTATGGGTCTGCAAATGGTTACAATTAACTCGGCAACGAACATTATGAAAGTATAACAAACACATTGAGAGATAACTAATCAATTCAAATTGTTCCTTTCCGCCTAGCACAGTGGTAGAGCGCCGAACTTGGAACTCAGTGTCCTGGAGCAAGGTACTTGAGGCTCTGCGAAACACTGGTTAACTGTTCAAAACGCGGTGGCACTGTGGATCCGTCGTTGCAACATGGTCCAAAGAAGAGCATATAGATCGTGAACGCTAACCTTTTCTTCAGGAAACAGATCCACGTCGAAGGCTATGTTTATCTTCTTTTCCAGCTGATCAAGCTTAGAAGTCAAACAATTATAAATAGCTGGCGCACCAAATTCTAAGCAGCTGTGAATATCGTCGTCGTCATCATATGCAGGGCACTTCATTTTCATCTCGTACAACTTGACAAACGTGGCACTCGTAAAACTCAAGAATTCGTGCATCAAAGGTTTCTTTATTTGAGCTACTCGCCACTTCCGAACATCAAGACCGATTCGGAGACGACCTTGGCGAAGTAACGTGAATGTTTTCATTTCTCTTTCCCTGACGATGCACGCGTGTACAACATCACAAATTCCTTCACAATCTCTCAAGGCCGGGATTGTCAGCTTATACCATTATAGTTCTAAAAGGACCAAAGAAACTTTAAGGGTGCAACAAAAAGTATATTACAATGTGAGGTAGCGCGGCGGGCTAGTGGAAGAGCGTCGGACTCCGAATGGAGAGGTCCTGGGTTCGATCCCCCACAAAGTTCACCGTGCTTTGTCCTTGAGCAAGACACATTTACACCCTAGAGTACTGGTTAACACCCAAGAAGCGATTGCTCCGTCCCGAAATGACTGATAAAAATTGTTGACTGGAACGTTAAATCTCAATACAAACAAACAAATATAACAATGAGCGAAAAGACTTGAACCAACTTCACGCTCCACCTTTGTGATAGGGCGGCACCGTCTTGTGGAGTGAAATAATGTTTTGAGCTCAACGGTAAAAACAAAAAAGATAAAAGAAAAGAAAAAAAGAATAATTTAGCGGCTCCTAAAACAATAATACACCAAAGATAACATAATATATTGTCTCTTTCATTGGGGGGGAATACTAAACAACATTTTTTTTTTATTCTGAGCTAGATCTGCCCTAACTCGCAATTACATAGTTATCGAACCTGAATCAGTAAAGCGACAAAAACAAAACAAGTAAAATGGCGGTCTTATGGGTTGTGTTCTTGGTATATGTGAATTTTGTCCGTGGATGGGAGAACGATATGAGAACATCTTGCTCAAATACAAGATAAAGAAAAGACAAACATACCTAACTTGGCACCTTTTGTTTTCTGAGAAAATGCGTCGAAGACGCACAACAGGAGGATTACTCTGAAAAAAAAAAAGAAAGTACCAAAGAAAAACATAGGCTCGTTTGTTAAACATTTCACATATTGTTTAGGGTGATCATGATATTAAGCATTAAATATACAAAACTGCAGTTTGTTTTGTTGCTTGTTTGTTTTGTTTTTGTTTATGGTGCGACGACAGCATCAAAGTATTGAGTGTAACTTGCATGAAGATCCTACTTTTGTGCATAGATGACATGAAATTAGAATTAACACTTACCAGTGCTCTTTTCAAGATAACATGTCTTTCACTGGAAAGAAAGAAGCAAACAATGTTAACCTTTGACTCTAGAACGGATACTGTTCTATCTCAATCAGTAGTTTCTGGTGAGATTGAAAGCACCATACTACATTTTAGATCAACCATCTACAATATTTCTAAGACGATGCAAAAGCATTAACATTTACTGTAAGCAGTTTATTATTGCTCAAAATTGTATTTTTCCTTTCATTACATGTAAAACTTTAATCTTAATTTCACATACATTCCACCTATAAAGACACATAGCTAGAATCATAAACCTGATGGCAGGCTTTTAGTGGTTACACTCCGAGGAACACTGGGGCTTTGTCCAGAGAGATTGTTAAACGCATTATCAGCTATAGCCGTCAACGTAAAATTTTACCATCAATGCAGTATCGGCCAAGTGACTAAATTTTGCAATACAACAATGGTCCGATGCATTGTTACACCCCTATGATCATTGATCAAGAGCACTGAATCAGAGACCTTAACCACTCCGCCACTGGGGCCCTTTAAAAAGAAGAGGGTGGGAGGGTTTGGTGGTCAGTGAGAATACAACCCTGTGAGGATGACAGTATATTGCCAAAATTTCTGCAACAACTTACCTTCAGAGAAAAACTTCAGGAATTTTGCTAGAGCACTCTGATAGCGAGGATCTTCAGGAATTTGGTGCTTGTTAAAGTACACGTCCAAAATGTCAAGACCTTCAAGAAAGAGATCTTCAACCATGCAATTCACTTCTTCATTACTGCCAGGCCATTTTATGTTTTCAGTGTCACAGGTAGCCTTCGAAAAGGGAACGCGAGATTTAGCATTTGCACAAATAATTTTCAAAAATACCAAGTTAGAATTAGAAATCAGAGTACGACATCTATTCAGTTTTTGCTTCAAATCATTATCAAATGATTTGAATATCGGATCTTCAGGTTGAAGTTTGGCCTTTTTGGCTGCAGGTTCCCCTTCGCCAGATTCAACTACGTTTGCCATTCTGTTCTTTTCTGTTGTTTCTTCGGTAAAAGTAGTGAAACTCACTGATTTTTTCAAACTTTGATATGGTGGTCTTTTGCGCATGCCCACAGCCGCCAGGTGGCGCCCGTGAGCCGGGTCGTTTCGGTAACAGGCACTAGACTAGCAAAGACGGGGCGGATGAGTATTTTCATGCGCATAGCAACGGAAAAACGTTCGATTTCTTTGCAGTTCAAAATGAATCGACAATCAGTGCCTTCATTTGCAGCAATCACCTGTTATTGCCAGCCGTTTATACTCAGGGAAAATGTAATGTGATTTGTTTTACTCAGGTACAAATCTCTTGCCACTTTATGCATTGAATGAAACAAGAAATACTGTATTATTTCAGAAAACATACTTGATGACGTGTTTACAAGACAACATTTGTGATAAATGTTATGTACAGTAAATAAACATGTGCTACGGTGTGGAACTACGGCCTAAGGCCGAGATACCAGTAACCAGTTTGTGCCTACTCGCTTGGCATAATGTTTTGGAAAAAAGGACCGGTTAAAACCAGACTGAAACGGTTGTGGCACCAGATAACAGCTGTAGTTTACTTCTTGGTAGCTGGTCACATAAATATACTATAGTTCTCTAAAGGGTTCGAAAGAACTAATGCATCACTAGAGTTTTGACTTCCGAAAGTTTATTTGAACATTTCTGTAAATAAATCGAAGAGCAGAGTTTTACAAACTTGTGGTTAAACAATTTTAAACAATTTTCAGTCTAACCATATATTTTACTAAAAGTTCTTATTGTTTCCAAACATTTCTAAAACATTTCTAAAATACTTCAAAATATAAACTAACTTTATTCAATTTTCAGTCACTTTAAATTTTACAATTAAATAATATTTTACATTCAAAAATTAACATTTGCCAAAATATAAAAAAAAAACTTATTCTGTTGATGTTTCTTTTTATTTCATTTTTCATATTTTTCTATGAAGCAAATATTTTCTTTTTCTAAAATCCGATTGGAGTTACCTGTAAATAAATCGAAGAGCAGAGTTGCTGTTAGAAGCTCACTGTCTTTTATACAACTTCAATATTATGGTTGGAAATCTCTGTACTGAGGCTTTCAAAAGAATCCAATCAGATGATAGTTCAAATCGTTCATTTTGAAAATAAGATCTTGTTGACAGGGAAAACTAACCAAGAGCTGGTCATTGAACGATAAAGTTTTCTTTCAACTTTTAATCGGATGGAAACTTGTACTCATTAAAACTAAGAGGCTTTCAACGCCACGAGGTCAATTAACAGTTGGGTTTCTGATACCAACAAATTAACGGAAGGTTCATGGAATTTCACAATAATTAAACGCACTCACATCACGACACATGTTGTTAAAAATGTGTTTGCTTTTATGTTTTAACATTTATAAGCAATCCAACCTATGTTAAGCAAGTACCACAGAGATATTTAAAATGGATCTTATGACTACAAATTCGTTAATGAATTTTTTGTGTGTGGAATTGACTGCTAAATACAGGTTAGGTTGTCTCATACAGGTTTTAAGCCTCACCTTTCATCATTGCTTTCCACGTTTACCTCCACCTCTTGAGTGTCGTCGGTGGAGGTGGAGGTAGATGGTACTACCTCAGCATTCGACTCCATTTGTCCATCCTTTAATAAGTCCAGTAAGGCGCTGGATTCAAGCCCTCTGGATTCTGCTCTCAGTTTTGTCTGCGCAGCAAATTGCTTCAACTGGACCAGTTCCGCTATTGACACTTTGAGGGGAGAAGGCTTCCCTGCCCCGGCAGTCTTATGCTTCGCTATCTGGAACTCAACAACAGTATCCTTCTCAGGGATCTCCATTGACTCAACCTGCCTAATAAGGAGGTGGGGCACGTCACCGGCCCTTTTCACGTTTCGAACAGTAAGTAGAAGCATCAAATTGTCTGTCACAAGCGTATACTCGTCTTAAGACAATGCCTCGCCGGCGTTATTCCGCTCGTCCAACAGCCTCCTCAATCTACCATGGCGCTCAGACGCCAAGTAGTAGCAGTGTCATGAGGAATAAGAGCTGTCGCAGGACAGCGTAGCTCGCCTGACTTGTGCTTTGCCACTACATCTGATAAAATCTATGACCCATGACCTTGACCTCAAGGTCACTCAGGTGGGTCATGATGGTACAACATAAAACTTCAGACCAATGCAAAGTATCAACTTGATCAATCTACATGTTCAAGAGATATAGACTTATAAAAACATTAACCAAAACTTAAACACAAAACTTCCAAGTCCGTGACCCTGACCTCAAGGTCATCCAGGTGAGTTGTGATGTACAGCATAAAACCTGAGACCAATGTCTATCAACATGCAAGTATCAACTTTATCCATCAACATGTTCAAGAGATTTAGACTTTTAACAAAAAAAAAAAAAAACAACACAAAATTCTGTGACCTTGACCTCAAGGTCACCCAGGGTAGGTCATGATGGTACTGCATAAAACTTCAGACCAATATCTACCAACATGCAAAGTATCAACTTGATCAATCAACATGGTCAAGAGATATAGACTTACAAAAACTTAAATCAAAAACTTAAACACAAAATTTCTAAGTCCGTGACCTAGACCTAAAGGTCACCCAGGGTGGGTCATGATGGTACTGTGTAAAACTTCAGACCAATATCTAGCAACATGCAAAGTATCAACTCAATCCATCAATATGGTCAAGAGATATATTGATTGATTGGGGTTTAACGTCCCACCAACAGCTAAGGTCATATGGAGACGGGACCTCGATTTATAGTCTCAATCCGAAGGACTGGAGAAGCCCGGGATCGAACCTGCGACCCCTGGTTTACAAGGCAAGTGACCACTGCGCCACGGAGGCTTCTCAAGAGATATAGACTTACAAAAACTTAACCAAAAACTTAAACACAAAATTCTAAGTCCGTGACCTTGACCTCAGGGTCACCCAGGGTGGGTCATGATAGTACTGCGTAAAATTTCAGACCAATATCTAGCAACACGCAAAGTATCAACTCAATCCATCAATATGGTCAAGAGATATTGACTTACAAAATCTTTAACCAAAAACTTTCAAAACACAAAATTTCTAAGTCCATGACCTTGACCTCAAGGTCACCCAGGGTGGGTCATGATGGTACTGCGTAAAACTTCAGACCAATATCTATCAACATGCAAAGTATCAACTTGATCCATCAACATGGTCAAGAGATATAGACTTCTAAAAAACTTTAACCGAAAGTGTGACGCGGACGTAAACGTAAACGTAAACGCGGACGACCGAGGTGACTACAATAGCTCTATGCACTTCGTGCAGGCGCTCTAAAAAAAACTGAAAGATATATGTGAAAAACACAGGTGAAGTCTATAGGTGATTAGCATTTAAAATCACTACATAACCTCTATTTTTTCCTCTCTTGCTTATTTGTGTCAAAATTAAATTGCAACAGTTGGGTTTGTGTAAGACCTGCAGCCTCTTTAAAACACTTTTTTTTTCTCTTGGCACTGCTTTGTCTGACAAAAGTAAAAAGTAAGTAAGTAAGTTGTTTATTAAAGTGTCATACATCAATATTTACATAACATACATGTAAAAAGAACTTTGATTAATGTTTATATCCAGTCATTCATGTTGTTCACATTTTTTATGTTGTTCGCAGTTTTTTTTTTATTGCATTGGTGATAACTTCTGCTGAAATAAAAAATAAAAAAAGATTAATCAATAGATGTCATTTCCAAAACATGAAAAAAAAGTTGAAATACATATCCAAAAGAAAGACATGCTGATATATTCATATTTCTTTTCATTCACTCAAGAGCATTATTTTTGGGTCTACAGCATTGACTTCAAAGAAATCTTGCTTGTTTAACTTATACCATGTTCAATATTGATCATTGCTTGCAAAACTAGATACTGGAATCATTACAAAACAATGCGCGCCTTCAAAACAAAAGTGAACATGAACCAGAACTTTTATTAGTTTTTTCTAAATGTTTTGTTTTGAAATTACCTTATA
Source organism: Rugalucina vietnamica (assembly GCA_964017185.1). Taxonomy (NCBI): domain Eukaryota; kingdom Metazoa; phylum Mollusca; class Bivalvia; order Lucinida; family Lucinidae; genus Rugalucina; species Rugalucina vietnamica. The sequence continues at coordinate 9,825,690 of OZ024879.1, read as the reverse complement.
GTAGAGCATCAGGACCCCCGTTGCTATGCATTCTATTTTTTTTCTGCTTCCGCGATTTGGGATTATTTTTTGTCTTTAAAATGACAGCTATCAGATGCTCCAGTTTCCGGTAAATTTAGGGTGTGCATATACCCTTAAACGGCAGTGTTTGATGCCAAAGATGTATGCCTATTATAAAATAGAGTTCTCTTTGTCCATAAAACGTGTTTTCCATACCTGAAATCCAACTTTTAACAACAAACGACAAGTTATTTTTGTGGCACTATCAACTTCCGTTACTTTTCTACATGACAGTGCCTATCGTTAAATTTGGGTTATAAAAATGGTCATGGGCTAATTCGGTTCAGCCTCTTTAAGGAGCTAATTGAAGCATTGGTCCGCGTTATTGATCATATGTCAAACCGTGCGTTGACCCTCGAAGTGTGTAAATCGCTTTCTAAAACGGTCGAGTTTGACATAATTTTAGCGGAACGCGCAGGCGCACTGCGTTGTCTTCCAGATTACACGTGTGTGAGTTTGTGTCAAACGAAACACGGAAAAAACAAACTCATTTTATCGCGGACTTTGATGTGAAATGGTAAAACCCTTTAAAATTCTGCTAGGTCCGCCACTGTCAGAGACTAAAGTGACGTAATAGATAGCCTAATCGGTGATGTAAAACTCAAATCTATTGGCTGTTGTCTTGTGTTGAGATTTCCATATTGGAAAAAAAAATGGATCTTCGGTGAGTAAAGCATCTTTTGAAATAGAAAATTTTGCCTGTTTGAGATCTAAGTTTTGTGAGAACGAGTGGGTGAGTGACTAGAAGTTCACAATAGAGCACCTGTGCCTGGAGCGTTTCATTTAACTACTCGATTGGAGCTTTTTTGCATTAGAATTTCCCCACCCATCATCTGATCATGGTTTACTGGTGATACGCCAAATTGATACTAACTTCACCGAAGGGGGGGGGGGGGTCGCCAGGAGGGAAATTAGTCCCTGGCTCTCACAAGAGATGCGAACTTGGACACACAGTCATCAGATGTGCACATTTTATCCAGTCATCACCATAACAGTCATCTTTTCCACTTCTGCTGATGGCATGCTTCTACTGATAACTGACTATACCCCTAATGCACCAGTCATTGTAACCACTGCATCCCCCCCCCCACCTATGGGAAAGGGTGGGGGATAGCCGGGCTAAAGTGCGGGGCATTTACTTTTCGAGTGTCCCTGCAGTGCAGGGGAAATGACGGGGTTTTAACATTAGGATCCTTACCCCAGGGAGATTTTCTATTGCTAAGGGCGGGGCAAAGAGCAAAGTTATGACCTCCAGTTTACCCCCTGGGGGTGGGGCCTATAGCAGGGTAGCAGGGCACTAAAAGCTGATAAGTCACAATCCCCGCCCTTCCCCATAGGTGGGGGAGCAGTGGTTACAAATGACTGGTGCATAACAACCAGTGTCTGATGAATGATTCTGAAACTTCTCGAAGAAAAAAATTGATCATGTTGTTCTTTCGTATGTCGAAAATTGCACACAAAAAATGAAAAATGGTATACAAATAAAATTTTTATGACAGAAAAATTTCTCCGACCAGGGCTTTTCCTTTCCATTGTGAAACTGAGCAAGGGATGTGACTGTTTTCTTATGATCGACCCAACCATTTTTACATAAATTCTCTGTTATTGACATGATGTTCCTGGTCATACTGTACAACATGTCTTTCTATGATTTGAACTGTCAGGCCTACTATTTTCCTGGAAAAATTTCCAGTATTTCTATTTACCCTCTGCATTTGACTAAGAAATTGTGAATTAAAGTCGGAACTGCCTTCTATGAACTTTTTGTACCTATTCATGTAGTAATATCCTATTCAGACATTATGAAAAGTTGCCCAAGCAATATATAGAGATTTTTCTCAGCTGTAAAATTTAAAAATTTCATTAAAAAAAATGATTTTTATGCCCCCAACTTCGAAGAAGTTCGAAGTTGAGGGGGCATATTGGTTTGGGTCTGTCCGTGCAGTCAGTCTGTCTGTCTGTCAGTCAGTCTGTCAGTCTGTGATGTGTGAGCACTCGGTCAGGAACCATTAGAGCTAGGATCTGTGAGAGTTATTTCCCTTTTTAATTCTTGATATTAAAAGTGAATAGATAGTGGGTACCTTGTGTGCGTAACTCCTCCTACAGTTTTATTCCGATTCTCTTGAAACTTTACAGATGTTGTGACCATGCTTTGAAGATATGCATGTGGTTTGGATATAAGCCTCAGATTAATTTTTGTCACTTTTTTCGCAATTTGAACTTAGCCATTTTTCGGGCTTTTTCACAATGAAAGTGAATGGGCAGTGGGTACCTTGTGTGCGCAACTCCTCCTACAGTTTCATGCGAATTCATTTAAAACTTTACATGTGTTCTGGGCATGGCATGAAGATATGCATGTGGTTTAGATATAATCCTTGGCTTATTTTTTGTCATTTTTTTCACAATTTGAACTTAGTCATTTTTTCGGGCATTTTAGTGAATGGATAGAGGGTACCTTGTGTGCGCAACTCCTCCTTCAATTTTATACAGATACTTTTGAAACTTGACATTGTGACCATGCTTTGAAGATATGCATGTGGTTGGGATATACTAATCAGATTAATTTTTGTCATTTTTTTTTACAATTTGAACAGTCATTTTTTGGACATTTGTACATCTTGAAAGTGACTTACCAGTTGGGGGCATAGTGTTTCATAAACACATTTTCTAGTTATTTTTTTTTTTTTTTTTGCTCAAAACATTGATTGTGGGTACACAGTAGAACTGCATTGGTGAGGCGGTTCTAATGTCTGTTTTGGAACGGTTATAACCCCCTGTATACTCCAGTTTTCTGATACAAAATTGAAGTTCAAGGGGGTATGCTAAATTTAAAGTCCCAACATAGACAGCGGGTGGGAAAGAAAATACATAAAACACAACAAAATTTCCGACAACACACTGGAAGAGCAGAATGACTAGCTCTTTCCCAACAAGGTAGCCATCCGGCTAGGTTTCAACAGGAACGAAAGGGAACAAGTACGACAGAGAGGTAGGCATGAAACATATACCTAAAGTATTAAGACAATTCACTGACAAACTCTTTGTTTATCCATTTCAGTTAGTTGTTCCATCAGATTATGTTGCTGTGGGCTATGGGGTCAGTGAAAGTCAATATCAACTTACTCCTCAAGGGGCTTCCTGAAGGCAAAACACTGCAAGTGGCATAGCGCTGCACAATATTGCCATGATAGTTCAAGGTATTTCGTTTTGGCATTTTGCTTTGGCATTGTCAGATATTTTGCTTTAACAGTACATGGTCAATCATTGAAAGAGAGTATACATGAGGACGAGATTGAATGACTTATTTTCTTACATACAGGTACTTATTCTTAGCTTTTTTGTAAACAAAACTTACACTGGTCAACATATACTTCGATTTGCGGACAGGACATATTCATGAAGTTTTGCACCGCTTAGATTTTTTCTGGCTTATGTGAAACTGGGTGCGTTTTTTCTGGGTACCAAACGTTTACCCAATCAACTAAAAATTCCCAATTTATTACAAAAAACTTACCCATGCTATATATATATGGCATGTTTTCAACGGTAGAAAATGAAAATTCATCGAAAAAATTCAATATTACATGTACATGTACTTCAAATTTTTATCAAAACTTTGATTGTGGGTACATGTAGAACCACCTAGTGAGGCTGTTCTAATGAATACCCACAATCTATGTTTTGGATCAAAGGTATGCCCCTGTAACCTTACGGTAAACCCCAGTTTACTATATATATAAAAATGGGGTCAAGGGGCTATACTTTTTTATGGATTTTTTCGTGATGTGAAGTGAAAAATTCTCCATTAGCAGAAAAAGTCAAGTTGAACATAACCTATTTGGCTGAAAATCATAGTTGAATATTCTATATAATTCAGGGTTTCCGACCAGGTCTGACACAAACCAGCCTGTGTAGCTACAGAAGCTTGAAATTTGTGATTAAGGGAGAACGGAATTTAACTATCCAAATAGCGAAAACAAAAGCGCTGATCAGCTGTGCAGTTACTGCGCAGTTGATCTGTGCCTTTGTTTTTGCATAGGCAAAATCCGGTTTTCTCATAACACAGATCAATTGATATTGAATTTGCTGTGTATTAACAGCTGGGAAAAAAATAAATTACATTCTATAGATCTCATTAGAAAATAATCAAATATCACCTGTATTTTCAGGCTTTGTGGGTATCATGGAAAAGGGATGTAGGAAATAGAAGTCACCATCCACTCTGCCTTTCACCTTTCCAAGAGTTACAATGCAGACATACAGGAGGAATTTGCTAACAATCAGTGTCAAAGTGCATTTTTAGCTCACCAGAGCCGAAGGCTCATAGGTGAGCTTATAGGATGGCCATGATCCGACGTCCGTCCGTCGTCCGTCGTTGTCCTTAATTTCAAAGATCTTCTTCTTTGAAACGGCTGGGCCAATTCTTACAGCATCTACAGGTAACGGGAAAGATTAATTGTGTTTTTTGTTTTGATCGGATAAGAACTCTGGTTGCTATGGCAACTTATGCTTCCCATAGACTTACAATGGAAAAAGTGAAAATTGCCAGTTTTTGCTGTCTTGTTTGAGATATTTGAATTTAGTTTTTGCAGTCATGTTTATTGAGTAGTCCTTTATGTTTTGTGTGACTTTTGTACTAATTCTTTTTCTTGATTGGTTGCAGGGGCCCCATATAGGGCAAAATTTCGAAAAACATTAAAAAATCTTTTTCTCAGAAACTGTCAAGGGAATGAAGCCTGTACTTTGTATACATGTTCCTGACAGTAACCTCTACATATTTTGTGTTTTTTATTCCAGACGGATAAGAAGTCTGGTTGCTATGGAAACTTTTAGTTTCCATAGACTTATGATGGGAAAAGTGGAAATTGGCTATTTTTCCGGACCAATTGCAGATATTTGAATTTTGTTTTTGCAGAAATGTTAATTGACTGGTCATCTATGTTTCTTGTGACTTTTGTCCTAATCCTTTACTTTGATTCATTGCTGGGGCCCCATAAAGGGAAAAATTTAAAAAAATATTCAAAAATCTTTTTCTCAGAAACTGTCAAGGAAATGAAGCCTGTACTTTGTATACATGTTCCTGACAGAAGCCTCTACATAATTTGTGTTTTTTAATCCAGTCGGCTAAGAACTCTGGTTGCTATGGAAACTTTTCGTTTCCATAGACTTATAATGGGAATAGTGGAAATTTGCTAATTTTCTAATTCAGTTGCAGATATATTTGAATTTTGTTTTTGCAGAAATGTTTATTGAGTAGATATCTAAGTTTCTTGTGATTTTTTTTTTCCTAATCCTTTATTTTGATTGGTTGCTGGGGCCACATAAAGGGCAAAATTTCGAAAAAAAAAAACAAAACATTTAAAAATCTTCTCAGAAACTGTCTACGGCATGAAGCCTGTACTTTGTATACATGTTCCTGACAGTAGTCTCCACATAATTTGTGCTGATAAGAACTTTTCGCCGCTATGGCTACTTAAAGTTTCCATAGACTTGTAAGGAGAAAAGTGGAAATTGGCTATTTTTCTGGTCTAATCGCAGATATTTGAATTTTGTTTTTGCAGAAATGTTTATAGAGTAGTCCTCTACATTTTATGTGACTTTTGTCCTAATCCTTTACTTTGATTGGTTGCTGGTTGGTACATATCTCGGGTCTCAGGTGAGCGTTTACAGGACCATTGGTCCTCTGGTTTACATTAACATCAGGAAAACATGTCCGTGAAACTTATACCCCCTTAAACCCCACTTTTATATAGAAAAACTGGGGTTTGCAGGGGTATACCTATTTTTCTTATTTTTGCTGCAAAACAGATTGTGGGTACTCGTTAGAACCGCAGGGATAATTTTGGAAGGGGCCATGGGCAAAATTGCCCTTAAATTTTCAAAATGGCTCCTTCATTTTGAAATAGTGGGCTGGTTTTTTAATGTAAAGAGATAGGCAATAATGATTCTAGCGGAGCATTTTTCGCAAAATGGCCCCTTATATTATCAAGCCAACAATATCCCTGGAACCGCCTCGGCAAGGCAGTTCTAACGTGTACTCACAATCTAAGTTTTGAGCAAAAATAAGAAAAATATCATTTTTTTTTCAGTTGAAAATTTTCAATTTTTTAAAGCTCAAAAAATCTCTGTATATTGCATGGGCATGTTTTCGTAATGATACAGAAACATTTGCATAAGAAAATTTCTTTGACAAAGTCGGCAATTACAGTGTTTTTTATCGCACCAGCTTATAGCAGGGTGCAATATAGGAGTCCAAATTTCCGTCCGTCTGTTCATCCGTTCGTCCGCCGGTCGACATTTGCGTTGAAGTTTGGTTGATACTGTTATTGTGTAAAGACATTTATTTGGAAATTAGCTATATGGCTTTACTGATGAAATGTATTCTTTACAATTTACGCTACTATTTAAAAAAGGAAACTTCATAACATGACCTTTTGAATATATTAAATGAATAGCATCAATCCATTTAATTGAGTATAAATAAAAATAATAACACACATAATGTTGTTATATGTCTATTACCTCATATATTTGGCATTTGTTAGCTCACCTGAGCCGAAGGCTCACAAGGTGAGCTTATAGGATGGCCATGATCCGGCGTCCGTCCGTCCGTCCCTCCGTCGTCCGTCATCCGTCGTCCACAATTTCAAAGATCTTCTTCTCTGAAACTGCTTGGCCGATCTAGTTGAAATTTTATGTGGAGCCTCCTTGGGTAGTGGCATTTCAAGTTTGATCGCGAAATTCAGGTCACATGACCAAGATGGCCGCCACGCCCATATATGGTAAAAACCGCTCAAAAATCTTCTCCAGAACCAGTGGGTCGATTTCCACGAAACTTGGTATGTAGCATCGGGGACTTCAGCCCATCATAGTTTGATAAAATGATGACCTTTGGATGACCTTGACCTATTTTACGGCAAGGTCAAATTTGGAAACATAGGCTTTTACATGGGAAAAAGTGAAAACTATGGATTTTTTGAAAACTATTGCAGCCTGAGGCCTGAAAAGTGGTAGATATAAACAACTAATGGATTAGATGAAGGTATGTGATTAATTTAGGTCAAGGTCATCTCTTGACCTTGGCCAGTCTGTCGTCCATACACACTTTTCAAAGATCTTCTTCTCTGAAACTGCTTGGCCAATCAAAGTGAAATTTTTTGTGGAGCATTCATGGGTAGGGGAGACGAAAGTTTGATCCAAAATCCAGGTCACATGACCAAGATGGCTGCCACGCCCATATATGGTAAAAACCACTCAAAAATCTTCTTCTCCAGAACCGGCTGGCCGATTTCCACGAAACTTGGTATGTAGCATTGGGGACTTCAGCCCATCATAGTTTGATAAAATGATGACCCTTGGATGACCTTGACCTATTTTACGGCAAGGTCTAATTTGGAAACATAGGCTTTTACATGGGAAAAAGTGAAAACTATGGATTTTTTGAAAACTATTGCAGCCTGTGGCCTGAAAAGTGGTAGATGCAAACAACTAATGGAGTAGATGAAGGTATGTGATTAATTTAGGTCAAGGTCATCTCATGACCTTGGCCAGTCTGTCATCCATACACACTTTTCAAAGATCTTCTTCTCTGAAACTGCTTGGCCAATCAAAGTGAAATTTTATGTGGAGCATCCATGGGTAGGGAAGACGAAAGTTTGATTGCGAAATCCAGGTCACATGACCAAGATGGCCGCCACGCCCATATATGGTAAAAACCACTCAAAAATCTTCTCCAGAACCGGCTGGCTGATTTTCATGAAACTTGGTATGTAGCATTTGGGACTCCAGCCCATCATAATTTGATCAAATGATGACCATAGGATGACCTTGACCTATTTTACGGCAAGGTCAATTTTGGAAACATAGGCTTTTACATGGGAAAAGGCGAAAACAATGGATATTTTGGAAACTGTTGCAGCCTGAGACCTGAAAGTTGCTAGATGCAGACAACTGATGGAGTCAGTGAAGGTAAGTAATTAATGAAGGCCAAGGTCATTTGTTGACCTTGACCCAAGGTCATTTAAATATCAAAATTGAAATTATGGTTTTCTCAGAAATCACTGGGTTCGGAAACTATTGCAGCCTGAGACCTGAAACTTTGCAGATGCAGACAACTTGTGAAGTCAATAAAGGTGTGTGAGTATTCTTCAAGGTCAAGGTCATTTCATGATGACTTAATACTCCATGATCAGGCTTCAGGTGAGCGTTCTCAGGACCAATGGTCCTCTGGTTTGTATTTATGTTCCATTCAACAGCTAATGCCATATGGAGACAGGTGCTTGATTAAATTCTTATCAATTGAATTAGGTAATGTTATTTTGTATGCAGAAAGATGCAGTTATATTGGTTTTAAGGACAGTTATTGATTGCGATTTCTACAAGCTTGTGTGGGTGTCAACCTACTGGATATCAACCTATATTTCACAGATTGTTGATTTTTCAGAATCAGATTTAGAAGTAAGAAGCATAGTGTGATAGTGGTAGAATTCAGGACTCCTGAGCAACATGTCATGGGTTCAAAACCTGCATATGCCATTACGTTTCATTGAGCAAGTCTTCATTAACTTTCCAGTAATGCAGGTTAATTCCGAGGAAACGTTGGCTCCATTCCGACATGACTGAAAATATGTTGACTGGGACATTAAGCCATAACCAAACCAAACCACAAAGTGGTATAATTGACAATATTTCACCAGCAGATGTGGTTGGCCGTAGTCTATTACACCAAGCCTAGAATATATAGGTGTATTTTTGCACACCAGAGCTGAAGGTTCACAATGTAGTATACCAATAGTTGGTCATCCGCCTTATCCCACTCATCAATTGAAGCTTTTTTAGCTCACCTGAGCCGAAGGCTCACAAGGTGAGCTTATAGTATAGTAGTCGAGCCGGCATCCGTGTGTCGTCCGTCATCCGTCGTCGTCAACATTTTCAAACGACTTCTCCTCTGAAGCTGCCAGGCCGAATCTTTTCATATTTCACATATAGCATCTACAGGGGGGGGGGGGGGGGGGGAACAAATATTTGTGTTGTTTTTTTCGATCGGATAAGAACTCTGGTTGCTATGGCAACTTAAGCTTCCCATAGACTTATAATGGGAAAAAGTGAAAATTGCCTATTTTTGCTGTCTTGTTTGAGATATTTGAATTTTGTTTTTGCAGAAATGTTTATTGAATAGTCCTCTACGTTTCATGTGACTTTTGTCCTAATCCTTTATTTTGATTGGTTGCAGGGGCCCCATATAGGGCAAAATTTTGAAAAACATTCAAAAATCTTCTTCTCAGAAACTGTCAAAGGGATTGAGCCTGTACTTTGTATACATGTACATGACAGTGGCCTCTACATAATTTGTGTTTTTTATTCCAGGTGGATAAGAACTCTTGTTGCTATAGCAACGGAAAGTTTCCATAGACTTATAATGGGAAAAGTGGAAATCGGCTATTTTTCCGCTAAAATTGCAGACATTTGAATTTTGTTTTTGCAGAAATGTTTATTGAGTAGTGTTTGACATTTCTTGGGAGTTTTGTCCTAATCCTTTATTTTGATTAGTTGCTGGGGCCCCATAAAGGGCAAAATTTTGAAAAAAAAAAAAAAAAAACATTCAAAATTCTTCTCCTCAGAAACTGTCAAGTGGATGTACTTTGTATACATGTTCCTGACAGTAGCCTCTACATAATTTGTGTTTTTTATTCCAGTCGGATAAGAACTCTGGTTGCTATGGTAACTTTAAGTTTCCAAAGACTTTTAATGGGAAAAGTGGAAATAAGCTATTTTTTTGAAAACTATTGCAGCCTGAGATCTGAAAAGTGGTAGATGCAAACAACTAATGGATTAGATGAAGGTATATGATTAATTTAGGTCAAGGTCATCTCTTGACCTTGGCCGGTCTGTCGTCCATACACACTTTTCAAAGATCTTTTTCTCTGAAACCACTTGGCCAATCAAAGCCAAATCTTATATGAAGCATCTATAGGAAGTGCGAACCAATGTGTATATAAATAATCCAGGTCACATGACCAAGATGGCCGCCATGCCCATATATGGTAAAAACCCTTAAAATATCTTCTCCAGAACCGGTGAACCGATTTCAACGAAACTTTGCATGAAGTATGGATGACTCAATTACTACAATGCATATATAAAACATGACCCTGTGGTGACCTTGACCTATTTAATGACAAGGTCAACATAGGTCGTCAATGCATTTAAATGGGGAAAACTTTTAAAATGTCATTTTAAGTGAAAGTCTTGCAGGAAATGGGCAGTAGGACGGAAATTTAATGATTCTGAAAAAAAAGGACACCAGGAGCTCATCTGCTTTTAAAATGGTATTGGTATATGAAGCAGATCTCAGGTGAGCGTTTACAGGACCATTGGTCCTCTTTTTTTTAAATGTGTCATTGTGTCTTTGAGCAAGACGCATTAACTCGACGCGGTGACTCCGTCTCAACATGACTGAAATATTATTGCCTCCCGGGGCGTTAAACCTCAATTCAAACAACAAAAATCAAATCAGCTATCAAGGAAACATTTTTGTCAGACATCGAGGGTATAACCTCACTGGCCCAGTGGTAGAATTCATGACCTCGGACCTGGGTTCAGCGTCATCCTCAGCCATGTAGTGTTACTCTGAGCAAGACGCTTTCATCCCCCCCCCCCACACACACACACACACACAAGCGCTAGTTACGTGTTACTCAGAAAGCGATGGTTTCGTGCCGACATGAATTCAAAATTATCAGTGGGACGTTTAGCTTTATTAACTAAAACAAAAGAGCACCAGTTTTGTTCGACTAACGAAAACGATCTACTAACTCTTAGAATCATACAATACAAGCCAAGTCATCGCTGCAGCTACTTTGCATATGAGTGTTTGTGTAGACGATCTGCATCGAGTTTCTAGTCTAGTTGGCATAAACTTGTTAGATAAACCTTTTTGTGTTTGTCAAATTGAAATTCAAGGCTACTCGAACAGATAGATGAAAGTGAGACTCGGTAACCAAAGCACAGTCCATGATTTCCAGCACTTAACTGCAGTTACGTGTACAGACGCCTACATGTATATCGACTTAGAACATTATATGTTCACGATTCTCGCCAATTTCCAGAACGTACGTTATACGTAATATACAATCATGTACCCAGTTTTTGAAAACTTTAACAATTTGAAATGGTAAACTATGTGCAATTCTTGTCTTGTAAAGAAGTGGCGAAGCTACGAAATCAAAATCGTAATGCAATTGCGCCAAATGAGATTTTTTTGTTTGAAAATATCGCAAGTGATCCGGAACTGGGAAACTTGATGTTCTGCTTCAAAGTCGTCGTGAGGTACACGTCATATTCACAATGAATCAAACTGAATTATATTTATTTACTTTTTTTTATTCAGTTTTACGTCCCTTTCAAGATTATTTCAGCTCATATGAGACTGGCCAATCGGTAGGTGGGGCGAAAATGGAAGAACCCCGAGAAAAACCACCTGACACACCCGCAAGCAGAACTTGGCTTGTCTCACATGTGGCCAGAACGGGGCTCGAACCCACACCAGACACAGCGGTGAGATGATCGAGGGATTAAGACCGCTCGGCCACGGGGGCGCCGAATTATATGTAGAAGAATGATTATGCACCAGTCATTTGTATCCACGGCCCCTCCACGGCCCTGGAATAGCGGGGCGTTTAACGTTTCAGTTTTTAAAGCTCTGCTAAAAGCCCGGTACCTGCTGGGTCAGATTTGTGGTAAATTCCTTGTTAAAAGTCCCGGCTCCCCGGAGGCTGGCAATAACATGGGACAACAGCTGGGAGTTGTTCTAATTAAAAATAAGAAAGGGCTTGAATTTCTGCACCTATATAAAAATGTGCATATGAAAATTATTCGAATTGACATGACTATGTATTGGCAGAAAATTAAAACCCCGGCACTACCGGGACTCGTCAGAGGTTAAATTCCGGCACTTTAGCCCCGCTGTGACCTCGCTATCCCCGGTCCCAGGCGGACCGGGGAATTAAACGACTTTGTAATGGTACATGGGTAAAAGCAGTCTACCGAGAAACACGTATGAATGTATGAACATGGTTAAGGGCGGTTACATGATCGTACATGGGTAAAAGCAGACTACCGAGAACACACGTAATATTGTAATTTATAATTATTATCGAGCAAGAATTGTTTTCATTCACGAAGTTTGCTAAATGGGAGGCAAAATCTGATAGGAAATGTAAACTTAACAAAATAAATAAATAATAACCAGAAATATCGTAACAGTTTATAGCAAACCAATTTATCACACGAAAGACAAATCGATACTGTGGCGTGCACCAGCTATGTTATTTTTATCGAGTTGCTTCCCTTGCACTATGCGCGTTCACACAACGAACGCATCTCAATGTATATGAAAGGCCCTGATCATTATTTCTGATGGATCCGTGAATCATGGTCTTATGTTACATATTAAGTGGTGCCTCAGGAGCGCGATGACCTAGTGATAAGAGCGTCGAACGCATTAACTCCACATTTAATGGTTAAAAGTAGGAACAATGTCGACTTGTACACAAAAAAGCATGATTTTTCATTTTTTTTTCTATAGTCCAAGACAGTCGTGCACCACTGGACTTAGTTATGTTGTTGTTTGACAGCAATATCACAAGTGCATATACGGAGGAGGTGATTCTATTGAGCCGCGCCATTAGAAAACCGGGTTTTCGCCGGGTTTTCGCCTATGCGAAAACAAAGGCGCAGATCAGCTGTGCAGTAACTGCAAAGCTGATCAGCGCCTTTGTTTTCGCTACTCGGATAGTACAACCCCTCTTCTGCTTAAATCCAAAATTTCAAGCGTCTAGCTTTTTCTGTGACTGTACAGACCGGTTTGTGTCGGACATGGTCGGAAACCCCGAAAATCGGTTTTCTCGCGTCGCGGCTCATTTGATCCCGCCCCCGTCCGTATAATTCAAATTTTTAAGCATATGGGCGGAGTGTTTCGATGTTTCTTCCGAAATTGATATTTAATACATATATTTTCTTTTACCGTTTACCTGGTAGCGTGAAAGCCGGAGTTGAGGGGTCGGGTGTTACACCCTTACTGGCACCGTAGGGCTATGTTCATGAGTAAGAAAACTAAGGGTCGCTCCGCCAAGACACGACTGAACATCTGGACTGAAAAATGGTTCATTGGAACGTTTTTCCACAGAACAATTTATTTATTTAGATTTATTTATTTATTGTTGGCCATTCTTCGGATTTGGAGATAGACCTACAGAGCGCAAAGAAACGGTACAGGATTTTAATTCGACTTTAAAAACGGGGGAAAAATCTACATGTAGTATGACGGGCGGAACAAAATTATAACAATGCCCCTTGACGGTGTGAGGGTTGCGTTGTTGTCGGGTACTAAAATCGCCATGCCACGTAGCCTCTCGCGTAGCCTACGGGCTGGGCCGTCATTTCATATTAGTTTTAGATCTATAGACATCAATTTCTCTCAGAGACACAAAGCACAGAAGTTGCAGCACCAGTCATTTGTAACCGATGCTCCCCCTTTCCTCCCAGTAGTGCAGGGGAACTGACTGATTAAACTTTTACACCAGTGGGATTTTGTATTGTGAGAGTGGGGGGAAGTAAAGTAACGTTACAGGGTTTGGACCCTCAGAGTTTGGACCTCAAACTCGTCCCCGCAGGGTGGGGCTTAAAGTGGAGCGCAGAAAAGTAAAAAGTCATTATCTCCGCCAGGGGGGGGGGGGGTCTCTGAGAGGGGGATGCAGTGGTTACAAATGACTGGTGCATAAGATCTAGATGGGACAGTACCGTCTTAAGTCAAGTGTTTGGGCCGGCGTCATTAAAATTAACAGGTGCTTTCAAAACCAATTAAGGATTCGAACACGTCCACGTGCGTACATCGTTACGGCTTAAGTGCCTATTATTCGTACCGTATTTCACACTTTAAAACCGATCAAATTACTTTCCACATTAATGTATAACCCAAAAAGAGAACCGCTAGATCCGCAACTGATATTCTTTTCGTTCATGACGTCATTGTGAGCGACCATCTTTGTCTGACGTGTCATTATTTACAGTTTCAACTGGCAAGTGTCGTTTGTGTTTTAGTGAGGTTGTCTTGATTTTTTTGCGAAATAATTTACATTTCTTGATCATTACTTTCCCGAAGTGCATTAAAAAGACTTCTAGGACGCCAGTATGGATTACTATGCTTGAATTTTGGTAAGGCTTTCTTCGTTTATGTATTTTTTCGTGTGTTTAAATTTGTCGTCAAGGACTCGTGAATTCCACATTTTCTCAATGGAGGTGACCGATGAAACCGGAAGCTCATTGTTAAATATGGGTTAAAAAAATGGTCATGTACCAATCGTGGCATGAATGACCTTAATTAAAAGAAGAATTATTAGAGCATCTACCGGTATGGGTGTGAATGCGTGCGTTTAATGATAAATAGATCAAAATTTAGATTTCCTGAGGCTGGTGTGTGCCGTCAAAAAACGGCCATTTTCATGGCGTCCGTGTGGCAAGGCTTTTGTGTGGCAAATGTCTTTGCTGACGTTTTTGGATAATATCATCCTTGAGCAATTCATTTCTTGGGGTTTTAGAGTCACGTATTCAAGTGTTTTCATGTAATCAGATGCTGAAAAGGTGAACCGTGGTTGCTAGCCTCAAAATAAAAATAGTCCCTTGGAATAAACGCACGTGAATTTTGTTTTTAAAAACGTCTACGCAGGCCCTCATGATCTTCTACTGTTAATATACTTTTCACTTATCCTCTCAATATGTACCACAGGCTGGAACAACTGAAAACAACAAAAGTAAGATTGAAAACCACTTTTTTGAGATAACTTACATGCCTTCATTTTTTATGTTTTTATAAGTTAATAATGTCCTAGTACAGCAATTTAAGTTAAAGTAGCTAGTTGTTCACCTTCTGTAAATAGCTGCTTTCTTGCCTTACTTTGTATAACTTTGAAAAAGTGTCAGAATATTTTGGTTGTTTTCCACTTTGGCTCTGACTTTTGTCCAGTTAATAATCACCTTTGTTACTTTTAAACAAAAACTAAGAAGTTTCATAAACTTGTAAGGAAATTAGGCAAACAAAAACAAAATATAACCTACTCACCGGGGAAACTTTCTGCTGTTTTTTTTTTTTTTTTCAGGTTGCTCCCTGATTCATGGAGACAATGAAAATGAATCGGACTAAACTGATACTCCGATAAGAGTCATAACCGTCAAGAAAAACCTTAATTGGTGATATTTTTTTTTATTTTTTACCAGCGTCTGCTATTTTTCAGTCAACACATTTTTATATTCAGGAATGTTAAAAGCTCAGGAATACTATATAAACAAAGATACATTGTTATGACAATTATGTTTTGGTTTTTTGTCATGTTTTACTTTATGTGCATCAGTCATTTGAACCCTCCCATTTTCGAAAAAGGTACAAGTAGGCAAAGATCAGGAAAAGGCGCAATCAGAAAAAGATTCCCACTCCAAAAACCGAGCTGGGAAAAAAACCAAACTAACAATCAGGAACTTATACCATGAAACATATCGTAAGCCGAATGAGCAGCTATTTTCCCAATAGGTGGCCACTCAGTTACCTTAACTTAACTAAAAATATGAAAACATACATAAGGCGCCAACAGCACAAAAAAATTTTTATACACCAAGACATAAAACAAAAAGAACCACCACAGAAGTATCGACTTGGAACGATCAGTAACACAAAGTTACTGGCGGGCTTAAACCGATTTTACATGACCTTTTTAAGAAAGTGATATCATAAAGACAACCTACAGTCAATGTTCGTTATAAGCAAAATACTGAGCAATGCTCAACATTCAAAACAAATCCCACTCTTCCCTTTTCATTAGCCCATGTGCAGGTCGCTAAATGACTGATGCATCATTAAGCTTTCAAATTTTAGACTAGAAAAAACTGTTACAGAAAAAAATGTGTTTTTTTTTATATATATATTATTCCAACCTACCCTTCAGCGATTTCAGCCTGCCTCTTTTGAGGCTGGTTAGGGCTTGATACCCCTATACAAATTTCCTTTGTGGTAGCTGCTGTGTTGTCAGCCAACTGGCTGGGGCGAGGCGGCACTGGAATTTTCATAAACCGACTGGTAGAAGGGGCTGACTCTGTGTCAGCTACCGTTTGATCAGATGAAGGTGCTATAAGCCGACTACTGGTAGAAGGGTCTGACTCTGTGTCAGCTACAGACTCATCAGATGAAGATGCAGCCTCCGACCAGTAGGCCCCGATTTTTGGGCCAGTGTCAAAATGGAAACCAATATAACAACAATATAACCACAATGGAGGCACCATTACAATTACGCCAGTACACTGAGGCCAAAGTGGTTTTATAACTTAATCTGTCTTCATAGGCTGACTGACATATCTCTGCGAAGGCCTGTAGGTATAATGTAAGATCATGATATGGCAATAAGTATTAATCAGCTTAGCACCAGAAATCCCTGTGTATACATGACATGTGTCTAATTGTATAGTCACTGGCAATAGTTAACTGCTTATTCTAGTTGTATGGTAAAGCAAATCAATTAGGCTTTAGAGTGATTCACTTCACGGATACATAATTATGTGTGCGAAAGTAAGTAGGGAACATATCTACCAGCAGAATTTTGTTGTCTTTAAAATCTTTGTGTAGTAAACGGTCTGGGCGTAGCCGGTTGTCTTGGGTGTTGTTGGTTGCCTCAGCACAGCTGGCTGTTTTTGTGTAGATGGCTGTCTTGGTACAACCGGGTGTATTACTGGCACATTCGAAGCCACCAGTTGTTGTGCTGTATCAATGGGTACTGCAGACTATTTTGGTGAAGTGTGAGTTTCTACATGGCCCTTCTGTAAAGACAAAACCACCATATAATGATAAGTGAAGAGGTCATGTGAATGAAACCCACCAAACATACATTGAACTACATTTATTTATTAAAGTCAAAATGCATTTAATAAAAGTAAAAAACAAAACGTATTTAAAGTAAAAACAAAATGTCAACAGAATTAAAGAGATCACTCACCATATCATTTGTTGTACATGCAGAACCATATCCGTCAATGTATCGCGCAAGACTTCTACCTCCTCCCATTTCATGGAAATGCTTTTACTTTTTGTTTTGTCAAAACTTCCTGATGCTGAAATATAATTGAGATGAACGTAAATGTCATCATTCCATCTTGTAACGGTTACTTCTCTTGATCTAGAGAACCTATTTCTCACTTTTCTCATTGACCCATCCTCATTGTTAAAGAATTCCATTTTGAGTAGCAAATGAAATATAACGGTTAGACCTTAGTTTATCACATACTAGCGAGAATGTGAAAATATCTTCAAACACTTCTCATTTATATACGCGAGCCTGCATCAAATATCAGATCATAATCGCAACAAACCCTAAAATGGCACGCTTTGTACAATTTTCCCACGTTTTAACAAAGCTTGACGCACCTGCGTCCACTTCTAAACCAACTCAACATTAGGTTATTACTTGAATGTTATGCGACAGTCTGCATGCTTAGTTTTTAACCCAATCACGGTTGATAACTATGCTGCCTTCTTTAATTGCACGCCGGTGGGTCGGGCGTCAGACTCTATGATGGCCCCGACTTAAAGCTATTCATTTTAGTTGGTTGGGGCCGGAGTTTCTGTCTGTTGCTTGGCCCACCGGGGTCCAACTGATGTTTTTTCGCGCCCAGGGATCTCCATCGTCGGGCAGCTTACTGAATCTGTGAGTCCTGGTTTTTGATTCATCAGGATGTTTATCATGATTTATTTGTTTGTTCTTGATGATTCATTGACTAGTTAGAGATTCACCACGAGGACCGAAGAACTAACTAAATGTTTTGAACCACTGCAGAAGCTGAGGGTGAGGTTATGGCCATGTAAAATCGATTTAAACCCGCCAGTAACTTTGTGTTACTGATCGTTCCAAGTCGATACTTCTGTGGTGGTTCTTTTCGTTTATGTTTTGGTGTTTAAAATATGTTTGTGCTGTTGGCGCCTTATGTATGTTTTCATATTTTTAGTTAAGGTAACTGAGTGGCCACCTATTGGGAAAATAGCTGCTCATTCGGCTTACGAAATGTTTTCATGGTATAAGTACCTGATTGTTAGTTTAGTTTTTTCCCACTTCGGTTTTTGGAGTGGGAATCTTTTTCTGATTGTGCCTTTTCCTGATCTTTGCCTACTTGTATCGCTTGGTAACAATTTTCTATATAAGGAAAGTACAAGGCCGGTGAAAGTATTGTGAAATACAGTCCGAAACATTAGCATTTTAGACAAATCTACTAGCGCAATAAAAAGAATACAAAAACATTGTCACATAAACCAATGGCTTTAGATATCAGATTCACAGGTAAACGTGATGAAAACAGAAGAGTATTAACCCACATTGTAAAGTGCAGAAAAGCAAAGGGACATACATTGCGCAACATACGCCTCCCTTTCTGACCAAAGTTTTCTACGACTGTGTTAAAGAAAACTTTCAAAGTTATATCTAACGGCTCTTGTAAATCCCTTATACACCTTATAACACTTACTTACATTTAAGGATGTACGATTCACCTTAACTGGAAAACATTTACTTGAAAAGCAAAGATTTAAAAAAAAAAACCTCAACTTACATGAAATTAATTTACACTTCTGTGACCCATGAAAAACATAAAACACATTAATAAAATACATTTCAATAAAATCAATTAAACAAAACTTTACAGTTCAAATAATTAGAAGAGAAATCCATATTAAAGTGAATCTTATTCCAATATTTCACAAAGCACCAGTCACTTTGATATAAATCCAAAAGTTCACAGTTTTGTAATGTCTGGCTCATAGTCCGATTCGGCGTCAAGGCAATAATTGTCCGTCTCCTCTCCCGAATCGGGATCATTACTTCGCCCGGTCGAAGTCCCGAACAAGTGGCTTCCACCTTTACTGTAAGTGAGCCGGCTGGCTCAGACTCGTCGTTGTTGTCTTGTTGCTGCAATAAATTTCACGAGAGTAAATGATAAAAAAGATATGTGCATGAAATATTACATGCCAAAAATTAGGTCAGACATCTTAAATGATATGACTAGGCTTCTATATTCCTGGACTTTCTGGTCTTACTTAAAAAAACAAAACCTAGAAGCCTCCTTGGCGCAGTGGTTAAGCCACTTGCCTTGTAAACCAGGGGTCGCATGTTCGATCCCGGGCTTCTCCAGTCCTTCGGATTGAGACTACAAACCGAGGTCCCGTCTCCGACCTTAGCTGTTGGTGGGTCGTTAAACCCCAATCAATCAATCAATCAATTAAAAAAAAACTGCTAGACAATATTTCATCCCTATAAGAATAAGAACAATAAGCAACTTGTCAACTAACGGTTTGAAGTGAATTGAAAGAAAAAAATGTGTATAGTGCGTTACAACAAAATGTTGCAGCAATGCAAATAAGACGAGTATTTACCTGGAGTTTTAATGGGCCCAGACTCTCGCCCATATTTTTGAGATTCTTCAGGACCTCCTCCTGAAACTGGACGCGTTGCGTCAGTTGTGCTTTCTCTTCATGTGCAGCTCTGAGCCGTGACGTCTGATTGTCAATGGTTCTCTGTAGGGTTGCGACCTAGAATAGAGAATGCAAGCTTAACTGAAGGTCCGTGTGAGAGAATAACAGCTATGCAACCGACATAAATTGCCTTAGAACCTCATCCCCAGGTGGGGGGGGGGGGAGGTATACTCTGACATTTTGCCCAAACATAGGTTCGGACCAGCATCTACCCCGTAACCTCTAAATAAATATCAGGTCTGACTGTCCCCCCCCCAAAAAAAAAAAAAAAAATAAAAAAAATAAAAAAAAAAAAATAAAATATAATAAAATAAAATAAAAAGCCACTTCAAGTCAGCTGCACACTGATGCTTAGAAAATAGACAAATACATGAAATATGTATATCAGGACCGACCAGAGTACATGCATTGAAAATTGCGTCAAAGACAGAGCAGAAATAATGTAAAACTTACTCTTTGCTCAAAGACAGAGCAGAAATAATGTAAAACTTCCTCTTTGCTCCAGACGCCTTTTCTCTTCTTGCTCCCTCACAGCACGGTAATCGACGATAGCAGCGATCAATTGATCATTATTCCTAGCTTCCATTTTGACGATCAGCTGGTAAAGTACTGTGAGAAAGGTGACAGGGCACACCTAATGATCTATCATGGCTCTTTTCAAGCATTCATTTATTTAACACCATGTTTTCACTAAAGTTAAGAAGCATCACATTTATAACCCAAAACAGAGTAGAAAGATAAATGGTTAAGAAATTTGATTCTGGTAAATATTAGACATGCTATAGTTGTCCAGAGGTAGCCGACACTTTACGGACTGCTTAATGGCTTGAAAGCAAGGGTGGCTGACTTGGTAACCTGTTGTACCAGTTTTCAAAATATATCATATACTTAATGAACATTAAGGGGGGGGTCTGCCCACTGAGCCGTGGTGTGTATTAAGGGGGGGGGTCTGCCCACTGAGCCGTGGTGTGTATCAACCCCTGCGTTTTAAAACAAAAAGTTGGATCCATGAAGAAATCGTCGGCTTCTCTCAATAAGTGAGTCATTCATCACGAGTGAGCGACTCGGCATCACTGAGCAAATCCGCACAATTCCGTAAATGAATCCGTATAATTCATTTTCAATTCCTTTAAATGCACGTGGAGCGGTGAAGAAGAAGACCGCCCGGAGATGTGCGACTTTACGGATAGTACTATTTTGGGCCCTCCATTGCTGTCGCTCATCTTCACACGAGGGAGAAGAAACAGAGTAACCGGCAGTGTCTCCAAAAAAGGTATACTGCTGCACTCAACATCTGTTTGTTTTTCAAAGTAGTTCAAACAATGTCTTGCAATGAACTTTTCCTCTCCATTCCCTCCGACCTTGCCCAAAGCAATCGGTCCTCCCTTTGAAGAATCTGAAACGATCAACAACAGAACATTTTCGGTGGCTGTGAATATGAAATCAATAGTAAAAACCAAGCAATGATCAGGAATTGTCACGTTCATGACTCACTAGGTTAATGTAAGGGATTGCCAGTAGTTAAAACATCCTTTACAGGTTTTTACTTTGTAAGACAGTCGTTTTGTTCTTTTAGTTACTGAAGACAGAGCGCGCATAAACGATATTTCAAACAAGCAGCTTGACAACCTGCATGATCAAGGTTATTACCACCATCATCATCATTGTTTCCTCTCGCTCAGTGTTTAAAGGGCTGACCTCATTGTATACCTACCTTTCTGCACTGAAATAACCTATTTTTTCTGTTCCAATAGATGATGATCTTTAAAGTTGGATGAGAGAAAATCGCTACAATCAACTCGGAGCGCTTCGATGTTCTACATGCAACCCAAAATCTTGGCAAGAGTGGTAAGACTTTTAGAAACAACACGATGTGCCAGTTAATGACTGTCGTCATGGCGATGCTGGATGCTGGCGTGCCGTCAACCGAATTTGAAGTTTGTTTCCACACACGGTATCCAAGACCAGCCTTTTGTAAGAAACGTGGTGGCACAAGTACGTCAGAGAGAAGCCCATAACTGCACCGTCTGACCCGAGTTGTCCTGAAGTGTGGAAGAAGCAAACGACATGCTCAAAATGATAGCATCGCCCATTAGATATCCCCGTCCTTCCGAACCAGTTGTTAAGGGTTAGCAGAACCCCTAACATGAACCCCTAACAATTATAGACCGATAGCACTTATACGCTGTCTTTGTAAAACCTTAGAGAGAATGATAAATGTTAGACTCGTCTGGTACTTAGAAATTAACAACCTTATTTCACCTGTTTAGTCGGACTTCCGATCTGAATGAAATACCAATGATAATTTGGTAAGACTGGAAACATTCATACGAGATGCATTTGTTGCAAAAGAGCATGTGGTGGCCGTGTTGTTCGACTTGGAAAAAGCATATGGTACCACTTGGAGGTATGGTATTTAACAAGTTCTCCATGATCTCGGAATAAGAGGCAGATTAGCTACATTGCGGATCGATGGATCCAGGTTCGAGTTGGATCGATTTTATCAGAACAATTTGATCACGCACAGGGTGTCCCACAAGGGAGCATCCTATCTACAACATTATTCAGTATTAACATTCTCACTCCCGTTATAAGAGACAAGTTCTAGTACACAGCCAAAACGAAATATCTCGTTTAACAGCAAGTGAGCCACAGTGTCAGCAGTTTTGTATGGCACAGCAAAAGCTTCTTCGGGCCACCCACTCTACCAGTCTACAAACGCAATGATATATTTGTTTCCTGACAAAGTCTTAAGGTAAGGGCCAGATAGATCCAGACTCAGCTTGGCAAAAAGGGTATGGTGGCAACTCTGGTTTCTGTAACAGTGGCCTTGTTACTTGGGTAGACCTTGTTTGACATGGAACACATGCGGAAACGTATTCATACAGCTCCCGAAATAGGTTAGGCCAGTAGTACTTCTGCCTTAGGGTGTCAAAAGTTTTCTGAACACCCATGTGGCCATTGTCGTCGTGATATTGTTTCACGACCATGTGCCTTACGTGTTTGGACACAAACAGACGTAAGGTGGGATCATCGTCAGGATCCGACAAGTAGTAAAACACATCATTCTCGGTGATATATCTTCGCTTTACTGTTGGGGTAGGTTCCCCATGTTTCAGAATAGTCTTGAGCTCTAAGATTTCAGCATTTTTATTTTGCTCGCAGACCATATCAACCACATGGACTCTACGTCCGGAAGTGAAGGTGTGTCCTTTTTAGGTACCTTACAATTGCCATATTGTTTCGGGTCAATCTCGTTGGAATTAATCATTCCTACCTCAAAGGCATTGTCATTGATGTCAAAGACAAATTGTTCTTCAGTTTCTACATGAATTATGTCAGGTGTCCTTGAAAGCAGATCTGCGCAAGTGTTCTCAGTACCTGGTATATACTCTACTGGGCAACTGAAACCAGTCATTCCCAAAGCCCGCAGCTTATTTTCTTATTTTGAATAGGTGATTCCAGTGGGTATTTCAAAGGTTTATGATCTGTCTTAATCACAAACCTTGAATTATGTAAGTAATAAGCCAACTTCTGGAGAGCAAAGTGAATAGCAAATGCCTCCGCCTCGATGGTGGACCACTTACATTGGGTCTTACTGAGCTTTTGCGACAGATAGTAGATTGGCTTTTCATTCTTTACATTGGGCAGGGTACTTTCCTTGCTGTCATTTTCTTGTGTGAGACACGCCCCTAAATAAATATCAGGTCTGACTGTCCCCCCCCCCCAAAAAAAAATAAATAAAAAAAATAAACAAAAAATAAAATATAATAAAATAAAATAAAAAGCCACTTCAAGTCAGCTGCACACTGATGCTTAGAAAATAGACAAATACATGAAATATGTATATCAGGACCGACCAGAGTACATGCATTGAAAATTGCGTCAAAGACAGAGCAGAAATAATGTAAAACTTACTCTTTGCTCAAAGACAGAGCAGAAATAATGTAAAACTTCCTCTTTGCTCCAGACGCCTTTTCTCTTCTTGCTCCCTCACAGCACGGTAATCGACGATAGCAGCGATCAATTGATCATTATTCCTAGCTTCCATTTTGACGATCAGCTGGTAAAGTACTGTGAGAAAGGTGACAGGGCACACCTAATGATCTATCAAGGCTCTTTTCAAGCATTCATTTATTTAACACCATGTTTTCACTAAAGTTAAGAAGCATCACATTTATAACCCAAAACAGAGTAGAAAGATAAATGGTTATGAAATTTGATTCTGGTAAATATTAGACATGCTATAGTTGTCCAGAGGTAGCCGACACTTTACGGACTGCTTAATGGCTTGAAAGCAAGGGTGGCTGACTTGGTAACCTGTTGTACCAGTTTTCAAAATATATCATATACTTAATGAACATTAAGGGGGGGGGGTCTGCCCACTGAGCCGTGGTGTGTATTAAGGGGGGGGGGTCTGCCCACTGAGCCGTGGTGTGTATCAACCCCTGCGTTTTAAAACAAAAAGTTGGATCCATGAAGAAATCGTCGGCTTCTCTCAATAAGTGAGTCATTCATCACGAGTGAGCGACTCGGCATCACTGAGCAAATCCGCACAATTCCGTAAATGAATCCGTATAATTCATTTTCAATTCCTTTAAATGCACGTGGAGCGGTGAAGATGAAGACCGCCCGGAGATGTGCGACTTTACGGATAGTACTATTTTGGGCCCTCCATTGCTGTCGCTCATCTTCACACGAGGGAGAAGAAACAGAGTAACCGGCAGTGTCTCCAAAAAAGGTATACTGCTGCACTCAACATCTGTTTGTTTTTCAAAGTAGTTCAAACAATGTCTTGCAATGAACTTTTCCTCTCCATTCCCTCCGACCTTGCCCAAAGCAATCGGTCCTCCCTTTGAAGAATCTGAAACGATCAACAACAGAACATTTGCGGTGGCTGTGAATATGAAATCAATAGTAAAAACCAAGCAATGATCAGGAATTGTCACGTTCATGACTCACTAGGTTAATGTAAGGGATTGCCAGTAGTTAAAACATCCTTTACAGGTTTTTACTTTGTAAGACAGTCGTTTTGTTCTTTTAGTTACTGAAGACAGAGCGCGCATAAACGATATTTCAAACAAGCAGCTTGACAACCTGCATGATCAAGGTTATTACCACCATCATCATCATTGTTTCCTCTCGCTCAGTGTTTAAAGGGCTGACCTCATTGTATACCTACCTTTCTGCACTGAAATAACCTATTTTTTCTGTTCCAATAGATGATGATCTTTAAAGTTGGATGAGAGAAAATCGCTACAATCAACTCGGAGCGCTTCGATGTTCTACATGCAACCCAAAATCTTGGCAAGAGTGGTAAGACTTTTAGAAACAACACGATGTGCCAGTTAATGACTGTCGTCATGGCGATGCTGGATGCTGGCGTGCCGTCAACCGAATTTGAAGTTTGTTTCCACACACGGTATCCAAGACCAGCCTTTTGTAAGAAACGTGGTGGCACAAGTACGTCAGAGAGAAGCCCATAACTGCACCGTCTGACCCGAGTTGTCCTGGAGTGTGGAAGAAGCAAACGACATGCTCAAAATGATAGCATCGCCCATTAGATATCCCCGTCCTTCCGAACCAGTTGTTAAGGGTTAGCAGAACCCCTAACATGAACCCCTAACAATTATAGACCGATAGCACTTATACGCTGTCTTTGTAAAACCTTAGAGAGAATGATAAATGTTAGACTCGTCTGGTACTTAGAAATTAACAACCTTATTTCACCTGTTTAGTCGGACTTCCGATCTGAATGAAATACCAATAATAATTTGGTAAGACTGGAAACATTCATACGAGATGCATTTGTTGCAAAAGAGCATGTGGTGGCCGTGTTGTTCGACTTGGAAAAAGCATATGGTACCACTTGGAGGTATGGTATTTAACAAGTTCTCCATGATCTCGGAATAAGAGGCAGATTAGCTACATTGCGGATCGATGGATCCAGGTTCGAGTTGGATCGATTTTATCAGAACAATTTGATCACGCACAGGGTGTCCCACAAGGGAGCATCCTATCTACAACATTATTCAGTATTAACATTCTCACTCCCGTTATAAGAGACAAGTTCTAGTACACAGCCAAAACGAAATATCTCGTTTAACAGCAAGTGAGCCACAGTGTCAGCAGTTTTGTATGGCACAGCAAAAGCTTCTTCGGGCCACCCACTCTACCAGTCTACAAACGCAATGATATATTTGTTTCCTGACAAAGTCTTAAGGTAAGGGCCAGATAGATCCAGACTCAGCTTGGCAAAAAGGGTATGGTGGCAACTCTGGTTTCTGTAACAGTGGCCTTGTTACTTGGGTAGACCTTGTTTGACATGGAACACATGCGGAAACGTATTCATACAGCTCCCGAAATAGGTTAGGCCAGTAGTACTTCTGCCTTAGGGTGTCAAAAGTTTTCTGAACACCCATGTGGCCATTGTCGTCGTGATATTGTTTCACGACCATGTGCCTTACGTGTTTGGACACAAACAGACGTAAGGTGGGATCATCGTCAGGATCCGACAAGTAGTAAAACACATCATTCTCGGTGATATATCTTCGCTTTACTGTTGGGGTAGGTTCCCCATGTTTCAGAATAGTCTTGAGCTCTAAGATTTCAGCATTTTTATTTTGCTCGCAGACCATATCAACCACATGGACTCTACGTCCGGAAGTGAAGGTGTGTCCTTTTTAGGTACCTTACAATTGCCATATTGTTTCGGGTCAATCTCGTTGGAATTAATCATTCCTACCTCAAAGGCATTGTCATTGATGTCAAAGACAAATTGTTCTTCAGTTTCTACATGAATTATGTCAGGTGTCCTTGAAAGCAGATCTGCGCAAGTGTTCTCAGTACCTGGTATATACTCTACTGGGCAACTGAAACCAGTCATTCCCAAAGCCCGCAGGCTTATTTTCTTATTTTGAATAGGTGATTCCAGTGGGTATTTCAAAGGTTTATGATCTGTCTTAATCACAAACCTTGAATTATGTAAGTAATAAGCCAACTTCTGGAGAGCAAAGTGAATAGCAAATGCCTCCGCCTCGATGGTGGACCACTTACATTGGGTCTTACTGAGCTTTTGCGACAGATAGTAGATTGGCTTTTCATTCTTTACATTGGGCAGGGTACTTTCCTTGCTGTCATTTTCTTGTGTGAGACACGCCCCTATGCAAGAATTGCTTGCATCTGTATACAGTACATATGGCTTGTTAAGATCAGGGTATGCCAAAAGCTTTGATTTAGGTATTCGAAAGCAGTTTGGCATTCGTCCGTCCAGCGGAAACGTGCATGTTTCCTTGTCAGTGCAATGACAGGCTCCGCAATTTCAGAGAAGTTTGGTACAAACCTGTAGTAGGAGCACATACCAATAAAAGATCTGACTTCTCTGACACGTTGGGGCAGGCAATGACTTGATTGCATCAACCTTTTTAGGGTCAGGGCGAATTTCATCCCTGTCTATAATAAAGCCAAGATAACTTGTTTCTGACTGTAAGAATGAACATTTTTTCAGCTTCAATCTTAAGTTGTGTTCCCTAAGTCTGTCAAA
Source organism: Rugalucina vietnamica (assembly GCA_964017185.1). NCBI lineage: Eukaryota > Metazoa > Mollusca > Bivalvia > Lucinida > Lucinidae > Rugalucina > Rugalucina vietnamica. The sequence goes on along the minus strand of OZ024879.1, from coordinate 9,798,529 downwards.
TACCGACTGCAAATGAAACAAACATTCTTCTAAAGTTTCACTATAAATCAATATATCATCAAGGTAGGCAGTAATGAAATGACTAAGCCCTTGTAAGACTACAGACATTAGATCTGGGAACACTGCTGCGGCGTTTGAAAGACCAGATGGCATCATGCTGAGCTCAAAGAGTCCTCTGTGACATACGAAAGCAGTCTTCGTGTCATTTTCATCAATCAGCACCTGCCAGTAGCCAGACTTCAGGTCCAAAGATGTGAAATATTTTGCCTTGCCTAAAACTGCTAGAATGTCATCAATCAATGGACGGGGGTAGGATTTTGGCTTCGTGATTTGGTTTAGTTTTCTAAAACCAACGCAGAATCTTTTCGAACCATCTTTCTTATCTACTATAACAACAGGGAAACTCCAAGGTGAATTTGACCTTCTAATGACCTTCGCGTCAATCATTTCATCAATAGCCTTGTCGACAACCTCTCTATCTTTAAGTGCATTTCTGTAAGGCCTTTGTTTTATGGGCGGTTGATCCTGTGTGTCAATTTTCATTTTAACTGTATTTGTATGACCGTGGTCAGTGTCCGTGATTGCAAATAAATCTGAGTTTTCTCTCAAGAAATCTACTATGACATCCCTATGTTCACCAGGTACGTCCACGTCAGTGGTCCAGTCAGATGCGTCTAATTTATTGTCTTCTTTAAGCACGCTGTTTACATTCTGCACACTGTCTTTGTCAACTGCTTCCAGTTTTGCAATTATGCACCCTTTAGCTAATCTTATTGATTGATTTGTTTGGTTGACAACCATAATGGGCATAGTTCGGTTCCTACCTAACTTTGCTACTGAATTTGAAACCAAGAGACCCGGTTCAGTCCCAATACAATTTGTATCAACTGCGGAAATTGAGTATAACTTTGACCTAGGAAATTCGTTTGTATTTTTCACTTTTCCTAGACACACGGTAGACGTTTGTGGATTTTAACAATATTTTGGATTTTACTCGAACAAGAAGGTACAAGTAGGCAAAGATCAGGAAAAGGCGCAATCAGAAAAAGATTCCCACTCCAAAAACCGAGGTGGGAAAAAACCAAACTAACAATCAGGTACTTATACTATGAAACAATCGTAAGCCGAATGGGCAGCTATTTTCCCAATAGGTGGCCACTCAGTTACCTTAACTTAACTAAAAATATGAAAACATACATAAGGCGCCAACAGCACAAAAATTTTTTAAACAACAAGACATAAAACAAAAAGAACCACCACAGAAGTATCGACTTGGAACGATCAGTAACACAAAGTTACTGGCGGGCTTAAACCGGTTTTACATGGCCATAACCTCACCCTCAGCTTCTGTAGTGGTTCATAACATTTAGTTAGTTATTCGGTCCTCGTGGTGAATCTCTAACTAGTCAATGAATCATCAAGAACAAGCAAATAAATCATAAAGAGAAATAAATAAAGAGAAGCTATGTGAATGTCCTCCTCGAGAGGTACTTAAGTCTCACCGACCTGTAAGAATCCTAAGTCGAAGTAAAGCCTTACGCCATTTTGGACAAGCCAGTCTCTACCAAGAATACAGTTTCGGTTTATTGAAGGCGAAATGTAAAATTTTTGTTTCGGTATTCCCGATTTTAAAGGTGACTGTCACACATCCATCAATCTTTAAATGTCCGCCATTGACTGACTGTAATCTAGCTGGTTTCCTAACTACAGGTGGCTTCTTTGCAAGTGCATTATAGACACGTCTATGCAACAGAGACACTTCGGCTCCCGAGTCTACCAAAGAACGGTATTTATTTTATTCCCAATTGAATCGAGCAAGAATTTGGGCTGCCTGTTTATGCTATAGTGTAATTTGGAATGTTCTTTTTCTTTCTAACTTTTTTTCAAAATGCCTACTCCTTTCGTCGGCTTCATTACGTAAGGAGCCCCCTAGTTTCCTGATGTTCTTGAGTTTGTGACTGCCCCTAATTCCTCCCCGGCTTTAAGATCTCATGTCTGCTTTTCTCTTAAAACAGTCCCTTTTAGAATGCTCCTTTCTATTGCAGTACCAGCAAAGGCTGTCTTGGTTCTGAGAGTTCTGGTTTGCATTTTGCACCACATTGACTTGGGGTTTTATTTTATAATCTTTGGCCTTATGTCCCTTTTTATTGCATTTAAAACATCGTGGCGTGGGCCTGTAATGACTTACATCCATAGGTTCTTCTTGCGACACTACTGTGTGACGAGTTCTTAAACTAAACCTTGTGCGGATATTTTGTTAATTGGTGGCAGCTACTATTGCAGCGTCCAGATTGTTTGGATTGTCCCTCAGATTTTCATTTTTAAATAGTCCTCAGATAACCCGTCCAAAAATATATCTATAAATTGCCTCTGAATTGCCGGGCCTTGCGTATTTGGAAATGCATCTGCCAAAGTAATAAGCCTTTCGGCATATACCTGTACTGTTTCTCCATGTTTTTGGTGTACCTTACGTAAGAGCATAATTGCATGTTGCTCATCAACTACTAAGAATCGGTTAGCAAGTTCCCCCTTAAAAGCGTTCCAAGTAACTGCGGGATTTCTGATCTGGTAACGTCTAATGAAATCGCTTACTGGGCCCCTACTTGACTGAAATGCGACCCTCTTCACGCCATCATCGTCCAGATCCGTTAACAGCGCATATTTCTCAATGGACTTGACCCAATCCTTAAATTTTCTCGAATCCCCCTCAAATGGAGCAATTATTTGACTTATCCCCAGTGCACCCAAAGCTGTAGAGACCTTCCCCATTTCCAATGCCAAATGTTGAAAAACATGACCAATGTTTGCATCTGCGTCAGCCATCTTTACTAATAGAAAAAGAGAAAACAAACTAAGCTTACCTTTTTATGACGTTTGTATAGTCCCGCTCCACTGAGAAACACTGTAGATTTTTTGAGTCTGAATTTTTAGTCTAATTTACATTTTTTGGACAAAGTCAATCCTGGTCACGGCACCAAAAGAGCTCCGATGTAGCATAGCAGGCACCTATCTCCTTCTTATAACCTTCGCGTTGTGTCTTTCTGTCTCGGTATTGTTTAATGAAGACGAAAGTCAAATGCCTATTTTCTACATTTTAATACAACATTAAAACGCGTAAGTGCCACTACAGTTCCTTTACTAAAACTAAACTGAATCGAAACTGAACCCAACTCTAAACTGAACTCAAGAACTAAAAAGAAAAAAACTAAACTGACGCTCTTGCACCGCACACCCCTTTTATACAAGTCTCTCAACCTCTCTCTGGACTCACACGTCATACCTAAACATGGTAACACAGCATTACAACATTTTCTATTTTAAGTAAATTTTAAGTAGTTTTTACAATTTATGGAAGATGCTGGCTTGGTCACCTGACTATGTACTCAAATTTCTTTTATTTAAATACTTGACAGATTTATGGGAAATTTCATATAAACGGGCATTAAGCGAATAATGTATCAATATCATTTTACGCTTTTTAGCCATTAGTAAGTAATTTATATCGTAACCCCTGTCAACCTTAAGCAGATGTGCTGGTGTAGTTCCCAAGCCGAGGAATACCATCCCCACTATAAGTTTCGTATGATAATTAATAAACCCTTAATTCAATGCCTTGTCAAGCAGGTGTGAGATGTGGACAATACATACTCAGCTGCTAAGATATCCTGTTACTTAGAGAAAACCAATAAATTCAATAAACTGTAAATTTTTTAGAAACAAAGGATGAAAGTTAGCGCTCTGAGAAACATGGAGCAGGCTGATCGTACCGTAACCCATGTTACGTAACATACCGCCGTGAATCGTACTAGTACCGTATCGAACCGTACAAGCACTGTGAACATTCGTTGTGCCACCGTGGTTAATCCTCGTTGCCGTCATGAATCGTCATTGATTCGATCTAATATCGTGGACATTCTTACTGGAATCGTAGTGACACTGAATATTTCCATTTTTCGCAACGATTCATCCCGATTTTTCTGACCAAGAGAAATCGTGGTGAATCGTAGAGACAATCGTGAATGTGTAAACGGGGCTTAAGCGATTGCAAGCAAAAAAAAAAAAAAAAAAAAAAAAAAAAAAAAAACCAAAAAAAAAAAAAACAAAATTCAGTAAATGGTGTGCTGCCTAAATACAGGATGTTTACAAAATCCACTTGTATCCAGGTACACAATGTTCCACTTCACTGAACAACTACTACAGCAGGATAGTCTATTTTTCTATTCATTTTACTGTTAATTTTATTTGGAAATAAAGTCAATGTAGATGTACTGATTAAAAAAATAAAAATTAAAACTGAGATCCTTTAAGAGCAGTGAACACATTAATGAGAAAGGGGTTGGGCCATACCGCGGTTTCGACTATTAAAGTCTCTTCAGTGACCCTATAGATTTGGCAACATGGTTCCAAAGAGAGTTACTGAAATTTTGCAACTTACAACAGGGTAGTCGATACAAAGACTAGAATATCTTAAACATTGGTTAGAAAAATGAATCTAAACCGATAATAAATTTCTGATTTCTCAGAATACCTTCGCTGATCTCAAAGGACCAAAAAGAAAATATAACCTGCACTATGGATGATGTACGGGGAGACTTTTTAGGGCCGCCACACGGCACAACACCAGCTGCAGTAATAGCAAATAAAAATTAAAACTGAGATCCTTTAAGAGCAGTGAACACATTAATGAGAAAGGGGTTGGGCCATACCGCGGTTTCGACTATTAAAGTCTCTTCAGTGACCCTATAGATTTGGCAACATGGTGCCAAAGAGAATTACTGAAATTTTGCAACTTACAACAGGGTAGTCGATACAAAGACTAGTATTATCTAAATGTGACCAAATATCTTAAACATTGGTTAGAAAAATGAATCTAAACCGATAATAAATTTCTGATTTCTCAGAATATCTTCGCTGATCTCAAAGGACCAAAAAGGAAAATATAACCTGCACTATGGATGATGTACGGGGAGACTTTTTAGGGCCGCCACACGGCACAACACCAGCTGCAGTAATAGCAAATAAAAATTAAAACTGAGATCCTTTAAGAGCCGTGAACACATTAATGAGAAAGGGGTTGGGCCATACCGCGGTTTCGACAATTAAAGTTAAAAAGTTAACATTTGAAACAGGAGATTTTGCAATTTAATATATTAAATGATAAACCAAAAACTTGAAGATTTTTGTACTACTTTCAGTTAATATATGTATCAGTATATTTCAAAACAATGACCCCCACCCATTCAATACAGAACCAACCATCAGCACTTATGCAGAAGTCATTTGTAACCACTGCTGCTCCACCTTCTGGGAAGGGCGGGGATTAAGACTATTCAAGTGTCAGTGCCCGCCTATGTGCCACACCCCAGGGGGCGAACTGGAGGTCAAAACTGATCTTTGCCCCGCCCTTCGCATTCCTAAGATAAAAACCCCGTAACCAGGATCTCTTTATCGGCCTACAGCGTAACCTTGATAAAACGGTCGGCCTCTTCTGCTGAATAAAACAAAGATTTTCAGTCGTGTGAAAAATGCGATTTATTTCTATATGATAGCATACACGGAGTTTGTTTCCCGACACTGTTAAAATGACATTTTACATTTAAGAGCATTATTAGTTTCAGTTTCAACCGAGTTGATTATAAAAAACAAACAAACAAATTTTATGTATCCTTGAAGCCTGGCCGGTCTCTTGGAGCTTCTCATTTGCAATAAAGACACAAGAATGCACTATCGATACCTAGCTAAAACATTTAGCAGCATAAACTTTGATACCTATACAGTCCAACCACCTGTCTTAAGCAAGCCCTGTATTAAGCAAGCACCTGTCTTAAGCAAGCACTTTCATCCCCCCCCCAATTGATTTTACATGTAAATGAACCTCTATTAAGCAAGCACCTGTCTTATGTGGCCAGAGGCCACTAGTTTCTGTCCCAATTCTGGCTTTAAGCAGCCACTCATTTCATCAATTGCATAAAAAGAAATATTTTGACACAGATATTTAAACCCTGCAAGGTGTCAAAATTGTCTTCACACCTACCAGATGTCATAATTCATTGTTTATTGTCTCAAAAGATAATCCTATACAACTATACAGATTTTCATATAGAATTTTTTTTTTATTAGCATTTTTGCATAGCTGGCGAGTAATACTGAAGACATCATTCAGAGGTCCGCGAACTCGTGTTTAAAAATAAGCGAACATACCGATTTCATTTGATACAAATTTCCTTTCAAATCCCTCCTTATCCAAACCTATTTCGCACCAAAACTTTGCGTCTTCGATTGGGTTTTGTCGTTTTGAGATCTGTAGATAGAACAATAGGGCTATTACCAATGGGTGAGCGTATATATAAGGCAGATTAAAGATGAAACTGGATGTTTTGATATATAAATTGATATTTACTGCATTACAAGTTATAAGAGTGCTCATTGTAACCAACATGTAGCCTAGTATTTTCAGTTGAGTCGGAACATGACATTTCTTACAATGAATATGAATGACCAGCAAAAACTCAGATCAGCCTGCTCGTCCGCGTAGGACCATAGCTACTCATTGAGCACAAAGCAACGGCTCTTCAGGACAGAAGGGATAGGCAGGTTGGTTCTATTCTTTGCTGGTCACACATGTATATTGTATGGAAGTCCATGCTCTGGCCCACCAAGTCTTGCGATCCTAAGGATATGAAGAATATACAACTCTCAAAAAACCGGTTTCTACTCGTGATTTAAGTACAGAAGTCACTTACTTATTTTTTTTTAAGGTTGACCTTATTGACGTCAAGTAGTCATGGTCTGCCAGTTTGCTTACTTTTCTTTGAATGCCACTTAATGCAGGTGGCTTAATTTTCATACAGCAAAGCAAATAGTGAATTTTATTTGCACCCATTTTTGTTTTCAAAACTGGTATAGCTATGGCATACCAGACTTCGGTCCACGATCATTTTTCCGGGGACACTTTAGTAAACAAACTGCATGCATCAGAAGTTGTATAGGGCGGGAGAATTAGGTATATTTTACACTTTTAGGTGGAGCCATGACGTCATACACCCACCTAATGCGTCATCTGAAATTCCTTTGCTCTGTGTTGTTAAAAAAGATCTATTGGGCGATAACACTCGCGGGCCGACTTCGTGTGACCTTAAAAATTCAATACTGTGAAAAGTCAGTGACGCGGGCTATCATTAACCAATGAATATATCGCTTTGTGCTTTTTGACAAAGTCGGGTACTGACTGGAGCTCTGAGTCGTTCCCGAGCAGGAAAGTGGTTTTGTATACGGTAAATCTAACGTTTGTGAGAAGTTCCACGACCCATTTTGTGTAATTTCTCTGGTTATCCCTCGTGTTCGAATGGCTTAACATAGCGAACTTCTCGAGTAGATCTGTGCCTGAGTAACAGCCAAAATTCATGTTTATTTTAAAAGCGGAGTTTATATTATTGTGCAGATTATATTATTTCTTTAGGTCCTTTGAGATCAGTTAGAATATTCAGAGTTCTAAAAATTGTACTTTTAGAGCCATCTTCTAAACATTGTTTCAGTTATTTGACCACATTTAGGCATGCGTCTTTGATTTAGACTAACGTAAATTTTTGAAATTGCAGTATATTTATCTGGCTATCAGCGCCGGTTTATAAAGGGTCACTGATGAGGGTTCAGTACCCGAAATTGCGCAATATGGCCCATACTACCTCCCTTTGAACGTTTTCACTGCTTCCAAAGGATCAAGCTTTTATATATTTTTTTGTCTCCTGTACACTTCTCTGGCGTAGGCAATCAGTTGATCCACTTGGACTTCGTTGTCTACCGGCCAATTTTACACGCATTCGATGTCACCTTCTCTGATAGTTTCTAAAATGAGAGGCTTATTGCTTTCGTATGCGTGCTTAAGAGCCTGGTCAACACCTTTGGGTCTTATCCAGGGGGGGGGGGCATTGCGATCGTCATAGGGGTCTTGGTGAAGTCCGTTGCCGACTTGCGGATGACGCGCCTTTTTGTGCTTGTGCAATTGTCGTTTATTGTCAAATCTTTGCTCTCAAATACGACAATGAACGGACATAAGCGAACGGTTGTTTTTGCTGTTGTTGTTAATGATGATGTTGTTGTCATTATTATCATTATAATTATTATTATTGTTGTTTGTTTTTGCCGTTATTATTATTGTTGCTTTCGTTGACCTTATTGACGTCAAGTAGTCATGCTCTTGGACAACCGTTTTGCTTGTGAGCATATAGTTCCGAAGTCATTTATCTTTTGTCCGCATGGTACGCAGGTGACTTTTTCCCCTCTATCACCGAGGTGCTGCGCGCTATGTTTCAATAACCTGGAGAGAAAGGGGAAATTCTTTGACATAATAGGCATAGGTACCCGTTGTTTGTACTTTTGCACCTTTGTTGGTGCCTATTTAAATTCGACAAGCTGCAAAACCTCCCGGAACACCGTTCACACTTAAATCTTAAGTTTTTGTGCTTGTTTTTCTTGTGATGTGTTAGATCCGAGCGAAAACTGAATGTGGATGGCAACATCGGATCAACAGTGTTCATACTCTGCTGCACAACAGCTAATGCACAGGGAACAGAAAGTTTGCGCCATCTTTTGTCTTTTTGAACTAGTTTCAGTCTATTAACTCTTGCCTTTTTATTTGGCGGTTCAGAACGGTATTTATTTTTTTCCTAATTGAATCGAGCAAGAATTTTGGGCTCCCTGTTTATGCTATAGTGTAATTTGGAATGTTCTGATCAACAGTGTTCATACTCTGCTGCACAACAGCTAATGCACAGGGAACAGAAAGTTTGCGCCATCTTTTGTCTTTTTAAACTAGTTTCAGTCTATTAACTCTTGCCTTTTTATTTGGCGGTTCAGAGTCACTAGACGGATCATAGTCTCTTTTCAAACTCCAATTGTGGGAACCAGATCTATTTTGTTTTGTATTATCTTGATCCTCGGATGAGAATAGTCCCGTGCCGGACCCGGGTTAGAATTGGCCGGTCGCCCCCCTCTTGCGGAACCGTAAGACCCGGTCGAATAGAGGAGCGGCTTGTTTGCCGTGAGCTGCGACCCGTGTCGTTTGGATGAAGGGATCCTGGTGATTGAGTGTGTCGGCTGTGCTGACGGACATGGTCGGCATGCAACACATCACTTTGGCCCTGATTTCGACTAGACGGGAGGCCATGCGGGCTCGGGTATGGTCAATCGGCTTTGTCGCGCCAAGCCCTAGGAACACCTTTTTCTTTCTCTTCTTGTCTTCTTAGTATCGTCCCTGATACCTACCATATGCCCATCAACATCTTTTTTCTGTCTTTATCATTCCTAGAAGGCGGCGGCTCAACGGGTCAATCGTGTAGGCATGAAGCTTGTGCGAGTATATCTCTGTGTATCTCTAACACTTTTGAGTAGGAAAGCCACTCATTTTAAGTGTTCCCTTGTAGGGCTCCAAGGAGGGCGGAGAGCATTCGAGATGAATCATTAATCCATTTAATTATGGGTGTTCCAGAAAATCAATCGTCACAGAACTCAAACAAACGCCAAAGGTCTGAAGAGTCAGATGGATCTTCGGATTCTGATACTCGACAGCCTACTGCACAAGTAACGTCACAATCAGCTTTAAACGTACCGCGCTTCTTAGTCGTTCAGTCGGCAGACTCATCGAGAAAAGTTTCAGATCTATCCCCTTTCGTGATTGAGAAATGCATCGTATCATTAGCAGGTCAGCCGAAGAGTATCAAAAAGCTTAAATCGGGCGATCTGCTACTTGAAGTCGAAAAGAAGAAACATATCGAAAACCTGCTACGGACCAAGAAATTATTTGACCTTGACGTCAACATTTCTCTGCACAAAACTCTCAATTGTTCAAAGGGTGTCATTCGTTGCGAGGACTTAGGTCCTTGCACTGACGTTGAAATCCTAGATCATTTGAGAAATCAAGGAGTTCAAGACATTCGTAACATTCAAGTTCGCAGAAACGGTGTCAAACGTACCAAACCCTCTACGATGTTACCATTGTCAGGTTTTCGGCCATCACGGAAGCAGATGCAACAGGCAAAAACTATGTGCAAATTGTGGAGAAGACAAACACTGCAGTGATGATCGCAACTGTGATAAAACAGCAAAGTGCGTCAACTGCAGTGGCCCACACCCCACTTTTTCACGTGACTGTCCGACTTGGCACAAAGAAAAGGAGATCCTTAAAATCAAATATGCTAGAAATCTTTCATTCTTCGAAGCGCGCAAAATCGTTGAGCAGCAATCGTCGACTGCAAGCAGAAACTATGCCAGCATCATAAGAAGTGCTGGCACACAAGTCAAACTTGTAGATGCCATGACACAGACTGATGAAACATACGACGTTCAAATTAAAACACACCAAAATCCAGGAGGCGATGCCCCTTCTGGTACCAACCAGACTGCAGGAGGTAAAGCATCCCCTGCACAAGCAGGAGGCAAACCTTCTCCTGCTCAAAACCCTCCGTCCAACAAAACTGCAGGAGGTAAACCTCCAACTGCAGGTAAACCTCCAACGGCAGGAGGAAAGCCTCCTGCACCACCAAAGCCTCTCTCACCAAAGGATAGAAGGAAGCTTCTGTCCGAGAGAGTACCGAAAGGGGCTGATGACCCCGTAAGAACTGACAATTACTATGACTGCCTTGAAGAAACTAGCATGGAGGCAGATGTCACTCCTCCTAGTCCTCGCAAAGTGCATCTTCCAAGAATTCCAAATACTTAGTTTCCAGTCTTTTACATTTAAGAAGGGTCATTTTTTTTTTTTTTTAATTCTCTGTAAATTATTTAATGGACAAAAGTAAACAAAGAATTATACAGTGGAATTGTCGAGGCATAAAACCACGTTATGAAGAATTACTATTACTATTAAGTCTACTAGGACCTTCTGTTTTCTGTCTACAAGAAACTTTTCTGAAAGCTGACGACAACTTTACTTTCAAATGCTTTAATGTTTACAATCACATCCACTGTGATTGTGCCAGAGCTTCTGGTGGAAGCTCTATTCTAGTTAAGTCTTCCTTACCTCAACGTGAAATTAAGTTGAAAACAAATTTACAAGCTAAAGTTGTTTCTGTTACTCTTGACAAAGAGATTACTTTCTGTTCTGTCTATATCCCGCCTTCCTTCGAACTAAGATCTGAACATCTTAACTCTTTACTAAAGCAACTACCTTCTCCGTTTATGATATTAGGTGACTTCAATGGTCACAATTTACTTTGGGGTAGTAACAATAATGACCCCAGAGGAGAGTTAATCGAGGAATTTATCACACAGAATGACATCTGCTTAATGAATGATAAATCTAAAACTTATCTTGATTCTGGAAAAGGTACTTTTTCGTCTATCGATCTCTCACATTTTCATCCCTCTCTCTATCTTGACTATAATTGGTCTGTATGTGAAGACCAACACGGGTCTGATCACTTTCCGATAATAATTGAAAGCATTCAGAATCACGATGAAGACCATAATCCTAAATGGAAACTAAATAAAGCTAATTGGGATTTATTTCATACTTTATGTGATGAATCCCTTACTAACACTTCTCTCTCAGAATCTTCTGATCCTATAGCAACTTTTACTTCTTCTTTAATAAGTATATCTGAAAAATGCATTCCAAAAACCTCGACAACCCCAAAGAAGAGTAACCCATGGTACAATGACGATTGTAAAGAAGCTATCAAGCAACGAAAACAAACACTATCTAGGTTCTGCAAGTTTCCAACTAATGAAAATTTAAATACTTATAGGAATTCTAGAGCAAAGGCCCGTCGGACAATTAAATCAGCCAAACGTAAATCATGGCGAACATATGTGTCAAAATTAAATTACAAAACGCCAACCAAAAAGGTCTGGGATATGGTTAGGAAAATATCAGGTAAAACAAAAACTGCTACTTATCAACATCTTAATACAAATTTTAACAACGCATCTGAATTGGCATCAACAAAGCAAGATATAGCAGACACTTTGGCATCACAATTTTGTTCAAATTCATCAACAAGCCATTACTCAAAGGACTTTCAAATACAAGAAAGAACAGGAAAAAATTAAATTAAATTTCAAGTCATCTAATAATGAAGAATATAATACACCATTTAATTTAGATGAACTGAAGGATGCTATCAGTAAAGCCCATGATACAGCAACAGGTCCTGACGAAGTTCACTATCAAATGCTTAAACATCTTCCTCCTAGCTCACTTCAAGCTCTATTAGAAATATTCAATGATATGTGGGAAACTGGGAAGTTTCCCGAAAGTTGGGAACTAGCCACAGTTATACCAGTTCCTAAACCAGGAAAAGACCACACAGAACCTAACAACTACAGACCAATAGCACTTACAAGTTGTCTTTGTAAAACCTTAGAGAGAATGATTAATGTTAGACTTGTCTGGTACTTAGAAAGTAACAATCTTATTTCACCTGTTCAGTCGGGCTTCCGATCTGAACGATGTACCAATGACAATTTGGTAAGACTGGAAACATTCATACGAGATGCATTTGTTGCTAAAGAGCATGTGGTGGCCGTGTTTTTCGACTTGGAAAAAGCTTATGATACCACTTGGAGGTATGGCATTCTACGAGATCTCCATGATCTCGGAATTAGAGGCAGGGTTCGAGTTGGATCGACTTTATCCGAACAATTTGATCAGGCACAGGGTGTCCCACAAGGGAGCATTCTGTCTACAACATTATTCAATATCAAGATCAACAGCATAATGGACTGTTTGGATCCTAAAACAGATGGATCATTGTATGTAGATGACTTTTGCATGTGCTATAGATCGAAAAGTATGAGAACTATCGAAAGACACTTACAGCAGTGTATAAATAGAATAGAAAAGTGGGCTTCGCATAATGGTTTTAAATTTTCCAAGTCGAAAACACAATGTGTACATTTCTGTCAGCTACGGAAAGTACATGATGATCCTGAACTTTACTTATATGGATCTCTTATTCCAGTGGTTGAAGATTTTAAATTTCTAGGAGTTCTATTTGATCGAAAGCTTTCCTTTATACCGCATATAAAGTATTTAAAGGCAAAATGTCTAAAAGCATTAAACTTACTAAAGGTTTTATCGCATACCGACTGGGGTGCTGACCGCACTGTCCTTCTGCAGCTATATCGGTCAATTATTCGGTCGAAGTTGGATTACGGATCCATTGTGTATGGATCAGCTAGAAAATCATACCTGAGTATGCTTGATACAGTTCACCACCAAGGACTAAGACTTGCTCTTGGGGCTTTTCGAACGTCACCTGTTGAGAGCCTCTATGTTGAGGCAGAAGAACCATCACTATATTTGCGTCGAGAAAAACTTACTCTTCAGTATGCCATCAGACTTGCAGCAAACCCCTCTAATCCTGCACATAAGGTAACTTTCCCACCATATATTTCTGACGAGCTCTTACAGCGTTATGAAAGTAAACCAAATGCTATCAGGTCTTTTGGTTTACGAGTAGCACCACTTTTAACATCAGCAAAAATCAAACAAGATAAAATAGAAAAACATTCGGTTTCTGAAATTCCACCATGGTGCATTAGAAAGCCAACAGTAAATTTGACACTTCACACAGGGAAAAAATCAGAATCAAATCCACACTTTCTCAAAGAAAATTTCCACCAACTACAGTCACAATTTTCTGATTATCATTTTATCTATACTGATGGTTCAAAGGAAGATAACAAAGTAGGCTGTGCTACTTATTCCAAAGACGCTTGCAAAACTTTACGTCTGCCTGATGGTTCTTCAATTTTCACAGCAGAAGCTAAGGCTATTGACTTAGCTTTAGACTTCATTAATGACTGTAACTCGTACAACAAATTCGTTATTTTCTCTGATTCTCTATCAGTCCTTCAGGCCCTAAACCATACAATGTCCAAAAACCAACAAATACAAAATATATTGCTGAAACATCATAGCATTTCTGAATTTAAAACTATTGTGTATTGCTGGGTTCCCAGTCATGTAGGAATACATGGTAACGAGCAAGTCGACAAGAAAGCAAAAGAATCACTGAGCCTAGAACAAACAGATTTTAAAATTCCTTTTACCAATTTTAAACCTTTTATAAACGAGTATGTCTTTAATGAATGGCAATCAATTTGGAGCAGAGCAGATGACAATAAATTGAAAGAAATTGAACCTCATGTAAAACGACCAAGATTAATTCATAAACTTTCGAGACGGGAAGAGATTGTTCTTTCTCGTCTTCGAATTGGACATACACGATTGACACATTCATATTTACTTAAACGAGAAGATAAACCTCAATGTATTGGATGTGACACACAATTAACTGTCAAGCACTTTCTGATTGAATGCATTGATTTTATAGATGTACGTCGTTCCTGCTTTCAAAGTAACAGTTTGAAAGATTTGTTCAAAAATGTATCTGTTGAACGCATTTTGTCATTTTTAAAACGAACTAACCTTTTTAACAAAATATAAATTTTTAACTTAAATCATATTTATACCTTTCTCCATTTCTATCATTTCATTTTAATCACTGTATCTTTCATCCATAGAATTTTTAAGTTCACTATGAAGCATCCATCACACTATCCACTACTTATACAAAATGAATTGTCCTTTGATAATTCCTTAATAAATCATTTTGTAAAATCATTATCAAGTTTTCACTCTGTATATAGAATGGCTTTGACAGGATGCATTCATTGATCACATGGCAGCCAGTAAAGTTTTGCTTATCATTTGTTAGGAAATACTCAAATTACAAATTTTTCCATTGGCTACTTACTGTACCAATTACAAATTGCGACAGCCACTTATGGTTATTTGCATCATTTCAGAGAGCTTCATATTTTCTTCATCTACATTTCTCTTGATGGCAGGCAATATTATTTTACTCTATCTATTGTGATAATCCTGTAATTGAGTTGCCAGTTTTAATTTAAAAACTTATGAACGCCAATTAGTGTCATTTTTAAATAGTGTCATATTTGTGACACTTTTATTACGGCGCTTTGCGTCAGTTCAATTATTTAATTTCATTGAAATGTGGCGACAGAATGTCTGTACAACAATTTAGTATATTACAGCTCGGCAACATTGGGGTGGTGCAATTTTCGAGAGAATATAAACCATCTTCTTGTGAGTTGCAATTTTGTAAAATTAATAGAAATGCAAGATGCATGGCTTACCTTAGACTCAGATCACATAGTTGATCCATTTTGCTTTGGTGTTGCCTTTGGGTTTAGTTACTGGTTTCCGTTTTCTCTTGATTAAAGATGTCTTGGAGCCGCCCGTTTGTTTTAAGACAGGAGCTAAAGCTTTTGGTTTATTGAATGGCATTTCTGATAGTGGCTTGTTTACATACAGTGCAGGTTTTACTGCTCCCTCGTTTTCCTCATTTTCTTTTGTATTGTCATTTCTGCCTCTTACATTAGAGGTATCATTTTTTGTTTGAATATCAGGATCTGGTGGAGAAATATCCGTCTGGTTCTGTATTTGCCCACCACTCTGTTCATTCTGTCCTGCTAGCTTAAGCAAATGTTCATATTTACCCTTTGGAACTAGTACTAATTCGCGTGCCATTTATTTTTTAAAAATTTCACCCTGAATTACCTTGATAAAAGCCAAAATATACTTATAATATTTCAAAAGCAGTTCTTTCCTTTTTTTAAGAGAAGTTTCTCTGTTCACAAATTGACGAATAATGCTTTTCTTTTTTGCTAACCACTTTCTGTCTTTTTCCGGTAGAGGTCGATAGCCAATAATTAGATTATATACGATTTGCACAATAGCAATTAACTGATTCTTCTCTATGGCCCGCAATAAGGCTTTCTTCTGTTTAATGGTTGTACTAAGTAACAGTCTCAGAAAATGTTTTTCCTTTTTGATCAATTTATTCATATTGCCTTTTCTGGTAGAAACACTATCATCAATTGGCCAGGTAATATGTTGGTTCTAAGTTTATAGGTTGGGTCGGAATGCGGTGAAAGATCAACCAAAAGGCATCTAAATTTCTGCGATGTAGCTTTTTCGAAGCTGTCTAAAAAGTATTTTAGCTGACCGCCAGATTTCTGACCACCTGTCATTTTACTGCCAAATATCTGACGCCCCAGCATTTCAATCTGCATTAAATCTCTGTTGTTTCTAAACAGGAAAAAGTAGTGAGTGTTCAAGCTTATGGTGCGAAATTCTCGTCCTGGGCAAAAAGCATTTTGAGAAATTAGAAAGCAAAAAAAATTGTAGTGGTGCGCATATTTACAATAAATTTCCACTACATCTTTGCTTTTAGCGCTTTCTGACATCATGTCATCAATGCAAAGTATCTTGTCTCCTGGTTCGTTCATGTGCCACGTTTCTAATTCAGCTGCAGTGGGGAGGCCTTTGTAGAAGGTAATTCTGGGTATGGCATTTTTCATTTCCTCAAACAGCGGCTGATCTACGCTGTAGCAGTAGTATATTGCCTTTATGGGCTTCATGAAAGCTCCGTCGGCTTGCTTTAAAAGTTGAAAGACGAAGGTACTCTTTCCCACATTGGTAGGACCTAGAGAAGAAGTAACAATAACTTTTGGTGAACATCACTCTTGATTTCAATTTTCATAGCTGTTACGTTTTCTGTTTGTGTCAATGAAGGCCAAGACAAACTTCCTACGATGTATTGGTTACCTAAGCTTCACAAAAGACCACACAAAGCTAGATTTATTGCAAATTCTAGCTCTTGTACTACCACTGAACTTTCTAAATTATTAACTTCTTGTCTTACTGCTATCAAATCTCATGTTATAAGATACTGTGAACAGTGTATGAAACTTCAAATAAAAATTGGTTTTGGTCAATAAAAAATTCTGGTGAGGTGCTCAGTAAATTGAAGTGTAGAGGGTTCCGTGCGACAAGCTTGTCCACATATGATTTTTCTACTCTGTATACAACATTACCACATAATCTAATTCAAGAAAAACTTCTGGATTTGATAGAGTGGACCTTCAAAAGGGCATTAAAAAACTATGGTTCACTTTATTTGGCATGTAATGACAGAAAGGCTTTTTTCACTTCCTCTGACCAAAGTCGGTATACCCTTTGGTCATGTCAGAATGTGTGCGACGCCTTATCCTATCTCCTTGATAATATTTATATTAGATTTGGGACCAAGTTATACAGACAAATTGTTGGAATTCCGATGGGTACAAATTGCGCACCTCTCGTAGCTGATTTATTTTTATACTGCTACGAAAGAGATTTCATGGATTCTCTTAACCATGATAATCAAGCTGATGTTATCGAGGCTTTTAATTCCACATCTAGGTACCTCGATGACCTTTTGAACATTGACAACCCTTATTTTGAAGGTATGGTCAATCAAATTTATCCACCTGAACTTCAGTTGAACAAAGCTAATATCTCAGATACCGAAGCCCCCTTTTTAGATCTACATCTTTCTGTTGCAAATGGATTTGTTTCTTCTAAAATTTATGATAAGCGCGATGACTTTGATTTTGATATAGTAAATTTTCCGTTTTTGGATGGTGACGTTCCTCGTCGTGCTTCTTATGGTGTATACATTTCGCAACTTATTAGGTTTGCTAGAGTCTGCAATCATGTTACAGACTTCAACGCTCGAAATAAATGTTTAACGGCAAAACTTCTCCAACAGGGCTATCGGTATCATAAACTTCGAAAAACCTTTTCTAAATTTTATCGTAGACACTATGAATTGATTTCCAAATATAATGTTGGGTTAAAGACACTTTTAAGTGAGGGCCTTTCGGAACCTGAATTTTATGGTGACTTGGTTTACAAATTAAAGAAACTTAAAGGAATAAATGATTTTTCTCTTCAGTTCGGAAAAATCATATCACGTTACAGACGTATAGGTTATAACTTGAATGTTATGCGACAGTCTGCATGCTTAGTTTTTAACCCAATCATGTTGATAACTATGCTGCCTTCTTTAATTGCACGCCGGTGGGTCGGGCGTCAGACTCTATGATGGCCCCGACTTAAAGCTATTCATTTTAGTTGGTTGGGGCCGGAGCTTCTTGTCTGTTGCTTGGCCCACCGGGGTCCAACTGGTGTTTTTCTTTTGCTCCGGAGTTAGTAGGTTATTCGGCGCCCAGGGATCTCCATCGTCGGGCAGCTTACTCAATCTGTGAGTCCTGGTTTTGATTCATCAGGATGTTTATCATGATTTATTTGTTTGTTCTTGATGATTCATTGACTAGTTAGAGATTCACCACGAGGACCGAAGAACTAACTAAATGTTGTGAACCACTGCAGAAGCTGAGGGTGAGGTTAGGTACCTGTAAAACCGGTTTAAGCCCGCCAGTAACTTTGTGTTACTGATCGTTCCAAGTCGATACTTCTGTAGTGGTTCTTTTTGTTTTATGTCTTGGTGTTTAAAATTTTTTGTGCTGTTGGCGCCTTATGTATGTTTTCATATTTTTAGTTAAGTTAAGGTAACTGAGTGGCCACCTATTGGGAAAATAGCTGCTCATTCGGCTTACGATATGTTTCATGGTATAAGTACCTGATTGTTAGTTTGGTTTTTTCCCACCTCGGTTTTTGGAGTGGGAATCTTTTTCTGATTGCGCCTTTTCCTGATCTTTGCCTACTTGTACCTTTTTAATGTATGTAGAGTGTCAATTTTTTTTTTCATAATTGTTTTCAACATTTCAACTATGAAATTATGCTAGCAACGTTTCTACTAACCTATAACCTGAGCGGTCGAGTTTACTTCCAGTTTTACGAGACTCTCCATATCAAGATCTGTCAGAAAGGTGAAATCAAAAACAGTAAACACCTTCAGTTATTGTCCTTCGGTACAATCTCATGACTTATGAAGACGGAACAACTAACTAAGTGTTGTGAACCACTGCAGAAGCTGAGAGGAGCGATGCTTGGTACCAGTAAAACATGTTTAAGCCCTCAGAAATTTCATATTACTGACCGTTCCAAAGTGGTACTTCTGTTGCGGTTCTCTATGTCCTATGGTTTGGTGTGGATTTTTATGCCGTTCGCTTCTTCAGTGTGTCTTAACACTTTCGGTTAAGTTCAGGTAACTGAGTTGCCACCTTTTGGGAAAAAGCTGCTCACTGGGCTTACCAAAATATTATCTTTGTATTGGTACTCTATTGTAATTCTGGTCGTTTCTCACTTTGGTTTTGGGTTGAGAATTATGTTCTAATTGTGCTAGTTTCTGATCATTGTAAACATTTAACTACCAGTGATAGGAAACAGATAAAAACGATAACGGTTTTATAGGTTATGCTTATTTTAATGGATACAAGAGAATGAATAATAAGAAACAATACAAAAGGGAATGTAGCATAACATGATAAGGATAGAAATGATTACATACGTGTAGAATCATACAAGAAACACAATCGCACAACTAAACCATTAAATGACATGAGTGATTACTGGATAGTTTTATGCTCAAATTTTTAGCTGGCTATTCACGTTTTTAGGATTGATTAAAGACGTCTTTCAATAGCCACTAGTCGAACAGTCATGTTTATCATATTGCTTCTCCACTCCACGGTTTTCATGTCTGTTTGGCGCCAGTCTTTGCAGTGTATCTTCAATTTGAACATTTCAATAACGTCAGAAGACATGTCAAGAACAGAAACTGCGTCTTGCCATCGCAGCAAAATTTCGTTTTCATCCATATCAAGAAGAACATCATCAAAGTGTAACACAAGCTGTTGCTCATTTGACAGTGATAAACAAGCGTGCTCCGTTTGTGACAACCGAGAGTTCTTGCACCCTTCACATTTTGCTTTAAAAACGGAACGCATTTTCATTTTGATCTCCTTGGCATAGAAGAAGTCAAAGTATGATTGCAACAATGATACAGCTTCTCGTGGATCCATGATTAACTTACTGTTCCATTCAAACATCATCAAATACAGGCGAATACAGTCCACATTCAGAACTTGGAGCGTTTATATCATCAGAACCAATTAATCTTAAATAAATGCACTCCGGTGACCACTTTTTATGTTCAATTAGGGGAATGTCAGTAGTTTTCCATTGGCTAACTTTCACGCCACATGCGAAACAGTGCACTATGTCTCCTTCGTTTGTGTACACAAATCCCGCTTGTGCTAAAGTATATTTATTTTGACGCATTTGCTGAGGCCAATTTTCGAATGACGAGAGTCTATCCACATAGCGAGCGTACTGATTCAATTTCAATTCGCGTCCAAAAAGTACAGTTTGATAAGAAACCATTTGTAACGTCTCCAGTGGTTCACTAAAATGAGTTGAACTCAGTTACTCATTATGTTTTTATTGGTTATCGCTATAAATAGTAGAGCGTCTGCTCAGGACTTCAATGGGAAACAACTCTTCCATGGGATCATATTCATTCTGCTCTCCAGAGAGCATTTCCTGGTTTATTCCGGTATTTTCCTCTAAATAGTTGTCGTGAGTTGCGTTTACAGTCGATTCATAATCCTCAAACCAATTATAGTCGTAGGGCATAGCTTCCAACAAATTTCCAGGAATGTCATTCACCTGCTGTTTCGGAATCTCAAGATCGCCGTGTGCATGCATTTCTGGTTCTACTTGTTCACGCTGATCGATAGTAGAACTGGAAGGGTCGTTTTCCATGTCACCACAACCTTTAAGTAGAATATTACCATGGTGAAAAGTGTTCTGACGATCGGACATTTTACTGGTTTTGCAATCGGATAAAACTTGTTCAATAGCGACAGTTTGACCAGCTTTCTCGGCTTGAGTCTCGTGCTTTATAGTGCCTGCAAAGGACGGGCTCGCTGTTGCCGACGATTGGGAATCATCTTCGCCAGTCTGTTTCTGAATGGTACCATCACTTATCTTATACCGCTCATATTCTGGTGGCACTGGTAAAGTTATTTTGTCATGAGTGCAGGTGGTGGCACGTTTAGAAACATATTCCCTTTTCTTCAATGTTGAATTCTTTTTCTTTAAGTATTCCTTCTCAAAGAACTTCTTTGTAAAATGCGACTTGCTTTTTATATGTCGAGAAACATAAAATTCAGTAACCCATGTATCACAGACTGAGCAATAGATGTTTTTAACACCAACCTTCTTAATTTTCCCCATAATTTACTTTTCACAATGAGTTCAGAATTTAGTGTTTAGTTGATGCGACTGTATTTCCGTCATAAAACGTACAAGAAATTACCGTCCATACATTCTCTCAAACTCCTTTCAAAACTCATATGTTAATAGCGAAGTTGACAATGGGTATTTTTACTTTTGCTCAAGTTCTCAATTTAACGCTTATATGATTGGACAATATTTTGTCTTTTACATTCTAGCACACCTTTTAAGCCCTCCTACTAAATGTAAATCAACTAAATGTCAATCATCTAAAATCTCATAACAAAGCAACGTTTCGTGTACATCACTATTACAAAATCGGCATCTTCTTTTAACTACTCTCTTATTGTTTAAAACTTCTAGAACCAAATATGTAAGTCTTCTTTTGACACACACTAAGCAAAAACGCATGTGAGTATCAATATAATACGACATATTTATATGCTAATGCGCCTTCGATCCGTAAACTGACAAGGGCATTTCATTTTCAGAGACCCAACCAAACCTAATATTTATGGAGTGGTACTGTCGCATTCGCAAACCTTTGACGCGTTTTGATTAGAATTCATACAGTTATTCAGTACGTATTCGTGAAAACAATTTCCAAACCTTTCAGCTTGACAATACAGCGATTTTATAAGGTTGTCACACTCTTCTCTAGCTTGCATGGAAAATAATAAAATGCCTTTGTCAGTTTCAGAAAAGGACAATATTTCAAAATGAATGAAATTTTCCCTTAAATAATGTTCAAGGTGTCGGAAACACGCCAAGTTCGATGTTACGAGAAGTCTAATAGGGCATCTCCCAGTTTCAAAAGCGTCACACATTTCAAAATAGTGTCAAAAGAGAACTCAAAAACATAAGAAAAATACTTAAGCTAAAAAGCCTTTAGAGTCATTTTCAACACGTTTCTGTGGTAACTTCTTGCCTTTCTTGTAGGGCTGACAGCGCTCTTTTGCAGTGACTGATGCTTTGACCTTTTTAGCCTTTGGTTTAGGGGATTGCTTCACTCCGCTTGTAGAAGGCCCTGCTTCTCTTCTCTCTTCACTTCTCTCTTCACTTCTCTCTTCACTCTCCTCTGCGCTAAATTCCTAAAAATAAAGAAATAAATAAATAAATAAATAAAACATTTTATGGCGCTACTGTCAAGAAAATAGCAACAGCGTGTAATGTATGTTAAGAAAAAAATAATGGTGTTTTTCACATTATAAGTAAGAGAGAGAGAGATGAGCAGTCTATTTTAAATTCGACAAAATCGGTTAGCAAAAACCAGAAATCAAAATCAACAAAGACAGTTCATAAGTGTAAATAAAAATAAAGTACCTCTGCGCATATCAACTGCTCCTCAATGGACGTAATGGCGTCCCTCAGTGCCAAAGCTTCCAACCATTTTTACCAAACTGATTTCGATTTTGACTGTATCAGTGTTCCGTTTTCAAACACGTTGTCGTTAATGTACACATTCCAGTACTCCCCATTCTTTCTGACAGTCACATTTTTATTATATCCAATCTTGATTCTCATAGGTTGTTCCATCTTTGCTTTTTCAATATTTTGTTGTTTTTTCAGTTGCTCTCTTTAAATCTGTAGACCGAATGCATTCGCTGTTCGGTTTTGCCTTTAAAAACCAATTTAGCACCAATTACATAAGCAATCGAAATCAGACGAGAACCAATTATTTTTAGGACCGGTTAAAAGCGTACCTGATACCAAATTTTCGACGTAACAGTGACACGAAAATTGCTCTAATTAAGATAAAGATTAAATTTTTTATACGAAAAATTAAAGTGTCAAAGGAGTTTGGTGTCATCTGCAGACGTTCGCTCTCCTGCTGTCCGTAATAAGTGTTTCACATATTTTATATCTAATTGGTATCAAGAAGTGGAAAGAGAAAATTTCTGACATCGTGGGAAAAGAATACTAGGAAAATATGTACTTAAAATAAATTGTGAAAAAAAAACTGTACTTAGCGAACTGCCAGTGTTTAATGCCCAAGGATTTCCTCCCAAAGACGTACACCACTGAAAATCTTTCATTTAAACTTAGCAAAAGAACCCATGAATGTTAAAGCATAATCTAGGTAGTAGTTTCAATATGTCCAAGACACCATCTTTCTAAACTTATGCATATTTGTGTCTTGGTACAAGTTCCATTTTGGGACGAAATGACCAGCTGCTTAATTCGGTAAATAGTAGACCCACACTTTAACCGTGTCAATAGTCACACAGCCTCTTACACAACAAAATGGCGATGTACAACATTCTTCTGTGGGCTCTCTTCCCTCTTTTGATAACAACAAAAGACATAGATCTCAGAAGAGTTTGTAACGAAGAGGATCCACTAGCTTGGATGTGCCAGTTCGAGGAACAAGGTGTATACGGAAGCAGAATCCTGAACGGGTAAGCTCAGATCACCGCAAGTCAAAGCGAAAGTAGAAGATTATTTTTGCAATGAAATTGAAATATTAAAGACAGGGAATAAGCTACAGGGCGACTAGGGAGAAATAGTCTCCCTAAATGATCAGACATCTCCCTAATTTCAGCTGAGGGAGAAGTGCAAGTGTATCATAAAGGACATATAGGCAAATCTGAAATTTAAGCCAAAACTTCTCCCAAAATGTACTGGAGAGAGAAGAAACTTCGCCCTAAAATGTTTGCCTAGCTTGAAGCCTGTATATCACTGAAGTCTTTTAATCACCACAACTGGTTTGCTGGTCTGAAAAGAATTAACAGAAAAACAAAATCTTAGATAAAATTTTCAAAGTGAAGTCCCTCTATTATGTGCTTGAGCCTTCACAAACTACATGAGTAACAGTACTTGAATTTGAAGAAATGTTTACTCTTTATTGTCCTTATGCAGAAAAAAATGACGGTTAGATCAGGTCCTGATCAGTTGACTTTTTCCAGACGTAGGGGATCTGCATATACTTTGTTTTAATTTGATAAAATAAACTGTATTTTTATGCTGATATGTATTGTACTCACCAGAGCTTTACGGAGGATCTTAAATGGGGGCTCTTCTCTGTAAAATAAACAATTACATTTTATACACAGATGAAAACACCTTCAGATGTGGTCATTGAAGGCTAAGACAAAGTAAAAAACAAAATCATGATACTTACACACACAACCAACTGTGCTTTAATCAGAACCAATAGCGAAGGTTTTTTTTTGACCAGTGATTGTAATATGTGTATGTTTTAATGTACAGTGTTTTTATTTGCAAAGCAGTGCCAACACTTTTCATTACTTATATGTGTCTTATTATATTTAAAATTAGGAAAAGTTATAGAGAGCTACTACATGTCCATTACAACAATTTGGACTTTTGCTCATGGCAGAGCAGCCATAGATACACATTGACATATTTCTTTCCTGTGTCATTAGCAGGTATGGTTGGGTTGAAACATGCAGTTATTCATGTATGTAATGCTGAGCTTCTTGTGCAAGAATAAAAAACACTCATTGGTTATAACTTGATATGCAGCAGCTCCCTTATATCATTTAGAAAACTCAGGGAAAAACGGAGTGGTAATATTTTCATTTCATTGTATCGTTTTTATACACCAGTCAATTCTTCAATCCATTCCCTCTACTAGCCTCAACCATTGTTTTTTCAATGTTTTAGCAGGATATTTATTTGATTATTACAAAAGTGTCTGGTAAATAACAAGCATGAAACCGGACTGAGTAAAGAGAGAAAAAAAATATATATCCAGTATCACAGCAATTTAATAGCTTTGGAGGGTCTGATTTAATAATGACTGGTAGAACATTATATGTAAATTTTAGACTAGTTATTTTTAAAGTTGTTACAGAAAAGAAAAATAAAATGTGTAAAAAGAACAACTTACGTCTCTTTTGTGTCAGTACTATTGTCCTCATGTTTTACACTTGGTGTTGCAACAACACTTTGCACACTTGGGTAGTCAAAGCTTGGGGTTGCAACAACACTTGGCACACATGGGCAGGCAACGCTTGGGGTTGCAACAACACTTGGCAGGCTTGGGTAGGCAACGCTTGGAGGTGCAACAACACTTGGGAAGACATCGCTTGGAGGTGCAACAACACTTGGGGAGGCAACGCTTGGTGCATGGGTTGACTGAAACTGTAATAAACCACTTCTAAAATTATTGTTATTAATGAATCTGTTGTGACGTTAATGAGTTGAAGGCTGGTTTCCTTCAAACGTTTTTCAGTACGCTAGCTTGTATTCATAAAGGTTACAGTTGAAAAAAGTTGCCCACTCCCATCCCCTTTAAATCGGTAGAACTTTTGAAACCCTCTGATAAGGCGCACATAGAAGTGAAAAGATCAATGCGCTTACCTGTTCTCTTATGCTAGTCACATCAGTTGCAATCTTTTCCATCATCTGTTCTTGCTGAAAAAGGATGACGTAAAAAGTGCTAAAAAGCATTGCTTAGATATACCTAGAGGTAATATTTTACATCTTTCATTTATCGTGAGAATGCTTGAAATTCAACGCACATCTGTTGGCATTTTTGCGAGCTCGTGTACGTGCTGGGTGAAATCTACAGACCTTCGACGTACATGAGTGAAAGCGTGGGTACTGCACTAAATTAATGAAAAAAAAAACAAACAGTCTGAGCCAGTCTGAGTCGAAGCATCCAAGCTATTTTCTTACGCATCGGAACACTGCGGTGTCCAGACATCGCAATATGGGGAAGAAGTCTCGTAAATGGAGACATTTAGTCCCGACATGACTGCATATCTGTTGACTGGGACGTTAAGCTGCACATCAAATCAACAATATTTTACAGTGTTTACGTATTAAATGAGAGCCAGACTTGGTTGCAGAAAAGGAAATAAATACCTTTTTGATGGTTTCCGTGACTGCCGAGACATGCCTGCGGTAGTTTGCTATTTCTTCTAACAGCTCCCGCTCACGCGCCATAAACCGTTGTTCCCCGGCTCTTTTCTGCAAAACAGCAATACATTCTAATACAAGAGTTTCAGTCATAATTGTTTGACAACTGTTTCGTCGGAGCGTTTCATAATCTGCTATTCATACAGGAGAAGCACTGTTTTACGACAGAGTTTTCTTAAAGCTTAACTTCGTTGATTTTTTTTTCTTTATTTCTAAAACTTTATTTCAAACATTCTATGACGCATATATACGAAAATTTCTACTTACGTGCATCTCGCACATAGTCAAACTTTGCTCTGCCTTACGGGCACGCTCGTAGAGAGCAGTCACCCTATACTCGAAAATGGCATTGCCGTAGGTGGATTCCATTTTAAAGGTAAGGTTTTAAAGGAACTGTTTTTATTTTAATCAGAAAAGCGACTGAAGAGAGGGCATTAAGGCAGGCAGATTATATAAACCAGCCAATTAAACTCCAACTGGTTTAATATTAGGGCCCGTCTGACACATTTTCAGACTCACATAGATGTCATCAAAATTAATGGTAATACGATTTTTTGCTAAGTAATTTTCGATAGAAAAAAAAGATAAACAATATCATACCCATTCTTTTCTCATGACAAAGCAACCCATTTTAACAATGAGCTTCAGCGAGAATGCGAACAGCGGCGAAGACAGCGTTTCTAATTGACATATTTGGACAAGCAAAACAGAAATGTGCATGGTACAAAATTCCGCCTTCCTTATCCTCAATTATTTTACCCGTACCTGTAAGTAACAGTGTAGTGGGACAATTAACACTTATGACATGTCTGCTCCTCCGGGCTGTGAGCAATTAGACTGCTAAATGCCTCATCGGATAGTTGTTAATCGACTAATCCAGTCGAATACTGCTAAAACGAAATCAACGACGCATAAATTTGAGACATCTTCATTTTTGACTAGCTCCCATAGAAAGCGAATAGACTTACCAACATTTGCATATACAGCTCATGACTGAGATGGAAAACAACAAAACAAACAAACGTATAATGCCGAGTGACTTAAATTCGTCTCTCCGATCAGGCTCAATCGTTACCGACGGCGCATGCGCGTTAACTTAAAGCCTACTATACCACAGAAACGTCAGCTGGGGAATGACAATCTTAACACAAGGACGATAATCGAAAAAATGAACCATCTTCATAAATTTATGAAGGAGGAACCCCCGTTCCCTAACTACTAATGTCTAGTTTTGCGCCGCAAAACTTACACTACGTCATAATTGTCCAATAAAATAATTGCGGTAGGTTTACGAAAATTTCTATAGAATCAACGCTGATGGTGGAAATTATTTCAAACTTCCAAAAACTTATCTTACATAATTACTCGTGCAACCGATAGTTCGAATTGTGTAATATCACCTCAACTCGCAATTACAGAAACTGTTGAATTTGATCTTGATGATTTTCAAAACAGAGTTTTTGACGTGCGCCGGAGACACCTACCCCTCTTGGAATAAATGCATATAAATTTGTTGTGTAAGGGGTGAATCCATCCATATTTGTACGAAATGTTTATTAGATGTTTGCAAACAGATCATATAAATTTCATGAAATTCTGAGGCCCTCCCAGGGGTTTTGGGGATTCAGGGAGAAGGGCTATTTATTTCCAGGGATTTGGGGAGAAGGGTCATTTATTTTCAGGGATTTGGGGAGAAAGCAGGGTTTTGGGGAGCAGGGAGCAGGGGGCTGAGGAAAAACATTTTAGGGAGCTGGGGAGAAAGGTCGTTTTTCTTTCAGGGAGCAGGGAGCAAAGACCCCCCCTGGGGGAGCCTCAATTCTGCAAACACATTACTGTTTTATCACAAGTGTCTACGTATTTCTTGGACAGACCCCGTAGTTCACATTAAAAACATTTTTTTTATAAGGCATGGATTAGCGAAATTGTTCTAATATGTCATTTTAGTGATCCCAAAGGAATAACAATGTTTAAATTCATATATTGATGCCTGTGGTAGGTGTAATTGACGTTTAAATTTCAAGCCCCCTCGAATCCACCATTCTACTATATAATGTGGTGAAATAGGGGGGTTAAAACATATGATGCCGGAAACCTAATGTTTGGATGTTCTGAAGTGCATTAATTTATACTAATATTCCGTCATTTTATATCAATAGGAGTTTGCGATCTATTCCATTACTTATAAACACAGCGTTACAAACTGATATACTGAATTAATATGCTTCAGATAGCAAACGGTATGTTCTATTTTCGTCTATACTGCTTACAAAAAGCCCTTTCTAATCTATAAAACTGAAATGTAATATTCTCTGACTACTAATCTTAATTTCTTTTCTGTCATGAATTACACAAATCATTTGAACATCTCTATACTTATGTAGATAATAAATAATTTTAAGTACATAGTACACCATTCTCATAAGCAAACCTAACCACTGTATATCTGAACCTGTGTGTCCAAGTTCGCATCTCTTGTGAAAGCCAGCGACTATTTTACCTCCTGGCGCACCCCTGGTGAAGTATTGTCATTTTGGCGTGTCACCAGTAAACCATCCCGTTTTAGATTCAGATTTCAGACCTGTCAAGAGCTTTAACTTTTAATTCTAATTACGCTTTTGCTTTTTATCATGACCCAAACAGTATTTATTATCCTTATATTAATTTTACTTATACCCTCATAATGATACAAATATCTTTTTGAATCCTTCTAAGGCATGCATATATGATTATTTACTTCTACTTCTACTTCTACTTGGTACTCCATTAGTGTCCATTATATATGACCATTATATATTTTTTGGATTCAGTTCAATATAGTTCAGACCTATACATGTATTTATAAGTACAGGGGTGTCCTTATGATGCAAAACTGCATTATTTAATTACATCTATAAGAATTTTACTTATGTAAATAATGTAAATACTATAAGTAAATATGTATATGATAAATAATAAATATGATGTGTAATGGGGTCGGTTAAAGGGGAGGAGGAGCCGACCAAAAAAAAAATAAAAAAAATATACTATCCAAATCAGATCAACTGCACAATTTCATTGCTTTGATATTGCTACAGACATACATGCCTCTACTTCGTAAATACTAAATTTCACGTAGTTTATGTTGAACCTGGTTCAAAGTGGTCGAAGACCAGTTTTCTGACATGATAGCTATAATACAGATGACATTCGTGACTTATTCTAATGGCTGATTATTTGTATCACACACACACACACACACACACATATATATATATATATATATATATATATATATATATATATATATATATATATATATATATATATATATATATATATATATATATATATATATATATATATTGGTGCTGGTTGTGGGGGTAGCTTTTGCAGCCAGTAGGCTTGAATTACAGATGAATAAAAGCTAATTATTTCGTATGGAATCACTTTTACTTCAAACTGTATCCACCAGGCTAGATCCAGACCAGTCTGTCTATGTATTAAGTCTAATCAGATCTTTTTTTAAACACAAGTTAAAAGGTTCAGGAATTGATACAATTAAACATAAAAACTCAAGCAAGTAAAATAGAAGCCTTTGTGGCCTGGCGATTAAGCAACTGGCCATGTGACCCAGGGGTCGGGAGTTGGATCCTGAGCTTCTCCAGTCTTTCGGATGAGACTTTAACCGGATGAGACTTTAACCGAATGAGACATTAACCGAGGTCCCTTCTCTATATGACCATAGCTGTTGAGAGAGACGTAAAACCCAACCAAGCGAGAAATAAAGAGCACTAGAGACAACAAAATAAAGAATACAGAATACATATGTTTATTTTTTGGTAAATGTACAATTAATAACGATGACTAAACTCTCTCCCAGTTAGCGATCCAGGCCCGAAAATTTATTACCTGAAAAAAAAAAATAAAAGGCATAAAGTATAGTTATGGTCTGGCGCGTTCGGGTGGAGTTGTCACCTTGGCGTAAGGTGATTCAAAATTTGAATGATACGACTGTCATTTCAATTCCAGGTCTCTTTTAGAAGGCTGACACTCGAATGACTTGTGAACAACAACAAGAATGGAAATGTATTGTCTGCACAAAAAAGCCTATTCAATTTAACACAGCCAGGGAAAAAAATAGGGGAGCGCCAAGCCGAAAACATCCACTCCATTGCATAGAATATGCATAGTGTCATTGATTAAAATGAAATAGGGGACTCAAAGCTATAAATGAAAAATTTGCTTCGATAAACAAGTAAAAGTTTTAGATAAAATAGAACGAACTTTAGGCGTTTTACAATATCACGAAAGTACTGTGTGTTAAAATGATAAAAGTGTCTTGGTACTCACTCTTTTGGAAGACATGTGGTCTCGGAAGACGTCGTCTATTCGTCGTCGTCTGAGGTGTCTCTGTAATTAAAGAGATAAATTATGGTTAAAACTAACGTAATCGGTTGCTTGTACATAACGCACTGTATTACTCTACATATACATAATAAAGAGAGAGAGAGCGGTAGCTCAAGTGGTAGAAAGTCGGACCCCCGGAGCGAGAGGTCTTGGGTTTAATCTCAAAGAACGTCGTAATGTGCCCTTGAGCAAGACACATGAAGCTCGCTCGCAGTACTGAGATAAAAGAAATAAATTACCCAGGAAAGGTGGCTCCGTT
Source organism: Rugalucina vietnamica (assembly GCA_964017185.1). Classification (NCBI taxonomy): domain Eukaryota; kingdom Metazoa; phylum Mollusca; class Bivalvia; order Lucinida; family Lucinidae; genus Rugalucina; species Rugalucina vietnamica. The sequence goes on along the minus strand of OZ024879.1, from coordinate 9,767,942 downwards.
CCAACATGACTAAAATTGTTAATCGAGACGTAAAGCTACGACGAACAAACATATACATAACTTACTATGTCACAGTTTAAGTTAGAAAAATTTCTTAAGCTATGAAACCGTGTTAAACGAAGAGTAGACAACCCGGTTTTGGTCCAACTAACTAGCAGCATGACCGCGTTGAGCCGCGGCGCATTGACTCCTAATTGGTGGTTAAGAAAGACAAAAAACATGACATAAGTTACTTACGATAAACCTAGATCTTTAACACGAACGTTTCTGAGGACGCCATCAGGACCCCTCAGCTCTGTGTCTCCCAATATATAAGTATAGCCATCCAGCATCTGCCGGTCGAAATCGGCTACGCCCCTCCTCGCTATCTTGATCAAAAGCTTTTGATACAGTTGGATAAGTCGACCCTTAAGTCGCTGTATCCTAGAAAGGCGTAGTTGGTGGTTAGCTTTACAGCGACGCAGCCGTCTATTCCTTGTCATACGCGCCACCACCATCTCGAAATGCAAGGAAATAGAGGTGGTAAGCACGAAAAGATGGTTGCTGAAAAGCGTTTCCAAGTCCGTTCTTATCCTGTCATATGCTGAATGGTCTGGTAGGGCTCCAGCCTCTACTAACTGGCCGAAACGGTTGGTATAGTATCTCTCCAACCAGAGAGAGTTTTTTAAGTCGATATCAAAGTCCATGTCGAAATCCTTTTCAAATTTTAACATATACTCCAAAAGTAAACTAAAAGATGATAGTAAATAAATGCAATGAGACATTTTGTTATTTTTTTTTCTCTTATTTCTTTGTATATTAAAGTATTAAAAGCTGATATTATAGCGGTCTGGGATTGTTGCGGTTGTGAGTAGTTTTTATAGCCGCAGTCTCATTGATGTGTTGTAAAAACATTTCATCAATTTAGGTAAGTTGAACTTTGTAGAAGGACTTAAGGACAGCTAAGGACAGTTAAGGGTCAACCAATTTTAAAAATCTATTCAACTGTTTAATATTTACCTGTTCAGAGGAAAATGTGTGAATTCTATCATGAAGACTGGTAGTTCTCAATACGTTCTTGTACGAACCATTCAAAATATTTGTAGCATGCTGGGTTTTGTGGTAAATGTTTTTGTTTTCTATAAATATTAGCTAAAGATCTCAAACAACATGGTACTGAAGTATTTCCGGTCACAATTCCATATGTTTGGAAGGAATTGTTTTATTTACTATACTATGATTTTTTACTGTCACCAGTTTTCAGGAATTATAGTAAATGACCTGCTTTGTATCAGAAATATGAACATTTGAGTGGAAATACTTACAGAAAATGCATTCAGAGAGCTTCAGCTTATGTTTATGGTAATACATTTGTCAAAAAAATTTACGCACCAAGCCACATGACCGGAAATGAAATCAAACCAGGCAGTAACTTGAACATGACTGATAAGCGCTTTGCTTAGCATTCTTGAGATGAGAGATTGGTCATAAAATAATTTGTATGCGATGCTGGAATGGTTAATACAAGAATGTATTGAGAACTACCAGTTTTCATTATGAAATTGCAATTTCGCTCTGTATAGGTAAATAAAAGGCAAGTGTAAGATTCTTAAAATTGGTTGACCTTTAAGCAAGAGAAGTTTAGTACAGTTTATTAGTCTTTTTCATGTACATGGATACCAAAAATATGCTATATGTGTCTTTACGCTTATAAACTTACTATTGTCATTTAACCTAACTTCATTTATCTCTTGGTAAACAATATGCTATAGTTTGCGAAACAAGAAGCCAAATGCTTGTGTTTTTCACTGTCTACGATTTGGACTTTTGTTAAAGATTTAAACATTTATATTTTATTAAGTATAAATGCGGTAATTACATATAAAATTACAAAACAGATTGAATTACTTTTAATGATCTCTGTGTTTATCATCACGGGCGTTTGATATCAGAAATCAGTACAGTTATACATATATTAGCTGTTTACTGCTTGAATAAACTGATGACAATTAAATTTTTCTGAAATCTTGGAAAATGCAAACCATAGAGCTTCATATTAATATTGATTGAATGTCGTTTGATTCTAACGCGTTGAAGTTTCTGTATTATAATATGGTATAAGTTTTTATAATTTTAATATATGTACCGCCCAAAAATGAAAGGATTGCTGTTGATCCTTTTCCTCATTAGATACTCAATTCCCTCGACCATATCCGGGGTCAACAGCACAAACACCCTTCTGATAGATCTAGTCGATTTGCCCCTTACATCTATGACGCACATCCTGCAATAACAGTCACTCTAAATATTATATTTTCATTCCACAAAATAGCAACACCGTCTTGAAAATATAATGGTCAGTTCTTAAATAATTATCGATTCAGGGATACTGAGTGAATAATCTCCTGTAAATACACTAAAATGCATTTGTCAATCACTTCATAAGCTATATTGCATAATGACTCGTTTTGAATAAAAATAACTGCACAGTATAAACAATAAACTGTGATCGTATAAGCTCATTTTGTGAGCCTTCGGCCAAGGGAAGTAAAACGCAATGATCAGGCCTTGGTACAATCAGAACCAAACAATGACAACAGCGCAATTTTGAAAGTCATTGGGCGCTGTATATTTTTGGCAAAGATAAAATTGTTTTGAATTAAATTTGCTTCATTCGCTTTGTAGTCAATTCTGGTGGAACTTTGATCAAGAACAATATTGTTTTAGATAAAATTTCACAAATATTCATAATTTATTATTTACCTTTTCGCTAGAAGCCTCTCTGAAACATCCAGAGATGACATGATCTCTTCATTATCGTTTTCTTCGGTACGTCGACCCAGGAAGTCGTTTACTTTCAACTCCTGCACCTCTGAAATCCGGCGCTTATTAAACAGGAGGATCCTCACCATAAAGAGTTGCGCCACCCATTTCCATGATTCTTTGTCGCATTTTATGGCCAGCTGTAGGTGTTTCATGACGAAGTCTTTCAGAGTGACGAGGTCTGTGGTCAATGGCACTAGAACCGGTTTATTGAGCTGCCTAAGGCCACTGTATTAATTGGTGTGTCAACCCTAGCTTTTGGTTCCATGTTCTGTTAACAGGTAAAATGGAAAAATGCAGGTCACCTGAAAGGCATCATGAAACACGGTGGTAATTACATGAACAAACCCTTCCATATCAGCCCGTGACCAATATATAACACGTTAGATTGAACCTACTTACTGGCCCTCAAGCATATATTGAGATCTCAGGCTGACATGGGAATCTCGGGTTGATGTCATATTACAATTTCTATGTATCAGATTTTACCTTTATGACTTTCAACGCCTCCTTGATACACTCCGTCGACTCCCTTTCTACCATGAATTCAGCAACAGGAATAAAATTTACATTTGTCTGGACAACCAACATAAACAGAGGCAGTGCATATTTGGATGTTTTATATGTTGCATCTAGGAGCACAAGACTGCCATATTTCCTCAAAAGAAGCTGCTGCTCTGTGGTTTGGTGTATAAAGAGGAATGTGTTTTTGTGATCCTCTTCCTCAGATTCTGACATTTGTGAGTCTGCAATGTCAGTACTTTCCGTGTTTTCATTGTATTCCCTGCTTTCGGTACATTTTCTGAAAAAAAAAATCGCTGTAGGATCAGCTGCTTCCCATTGTTGAATTTTCCTTTTCCAGGTTCTGAATGTCCAAAGCAGAATAGCGGCCCTGAGATAAAGCTCTATGTATGTGACTTGTAATGTTGGCATTTCTGGGGAAATATCCAGTCATACTTTGATGGTTTCACATCATCTGGATGGCACATTTCCTCTAAGACGTAATGTCTCAGCACTCTTCTCACAATAGCTGTAGCTGTTATGCCAGATGCCACCAAGCTATAAATCTTTTCCCTCACCTCCTTTTTTATCATCTTGCAAAACCCACCTTCCACAGACAATGCATGACCTTCATGAGCAACTTCAAGTGGAAGACAGACAAAGTACAAGGTCTTCCTCAATATTAACTTGTTTGGCTATCCTTCCTCTCTTTGTCTTTCCTGCCCCTATCTCTACAGACCATTTGTTAAATCTGAAATTAAATATGTTTGGCTTTAAATCACTGGATGAAAAGTCCGATTTACGAATGCCTCAAACACAATTCAAACATTTGGAACCGCCAAAGTTTATTAGGGTTTCCATACATTTACAACTGATTCGCGAGAATTTGCCTTGCATTTGCACATACGAAAACATAATGGTTTGACCTATTGCGGTCGTATCGCAAAGATCATAACTACCGCATTTTGCGTAAAATGCAAGAGACTTGGAAATCATATAAAAATTTCATCATTCACAAGGTTTTATCACATATAACAAAATTAACAAAATTTCAAAAAATCACTACCTTTTAAACCTGCACATTTACGTATTAGTTTGCAGGCATTGAGTGTACACTGCGCATGCTAGCTCAACTTGGCATCGTAAAAGCTTGTAAAATGTTATCTTTGTGTATATCAAAAAATGTTTCGGAAATACTGTTGTGCTGTAATATTTCAGGTACTTCACATTGTTTTCGCAAAGATGTATTCTTTTATCGCATTTGGATGCATTGAAGTTGTGCTGCAAATGCATGCGTTTCTAAATAAAAAAGAGTGTAGGAAAGAACGTTAAACGTGGACAAGACATATGTTTTGACGTGTTGTTTAGAACTAACCAAATGTTGAAAAACACGAATAATACGGCACATTTTACATATATCCAATTGTTAATAAACAGTAACATTTGTGCGAGATTTTGTGATCGTAAATCGCAATAAATGCGTCAATTTGACATACAGTGCACTTCGGCAAAAGTTTATAAAATTCAATCTACGCAATGGATTTTTATTGAAAAAACGTACATAATTGCATATATTTGTATAAGCAGGTAAACACCAGTAAATGAGTAAGTTTGAATGCTTGCAATTGGTTGTAGGTTTTGTTGTAATTTGGCCATGGATGTCTTTGGTTTGGTTGTAGTTTTACGTCCCGGTCAACAATTTTTCAGTCATGCCGGGACGGAGCCACAGCTTCCTGGGTAGTTAACCAGTACTTTGAGGAGCTTAAAGTGTCTTGCTGAGGGAAACACGAAATGAAGCTCGTGGATTCGAACCGAAGACCTCTAGATCCGAAGTTCGACGTTGTACCACTGAGCCACCGCGCTCCTCGTATAAACGTCTTTGGAAGTCTTTGTCTGAAAAGGAAAATAGAACCTCACACGACGACGACTGTGCTTATATCGAAAAATCATTATTTTTGAATATTATAGCAATTTAAACTGATATTCTTATAATTTTTGTTAGTTTCCTTATTTTGTTATAAATATATCAACAAAAATCACTTTGAACTTGATAATAATAATAATAATAATAATAATAATAATTATAAAATAAAATGATGCTAATAATAATAATAAACAATGATAAGAGTGCTAATAAGTTTTTCCAGAAAAAATACGAAGTTCAACGGTGTTCAGTTTTTTTTTTTTTTTTTTTTTTTTTTTTTTTTTTTTTTTTTTTTTTTAAATCGCATCACCTTGATATAAGGTCATGTCATCGAAACGTCAAAAATTCAAATTTAATAATATTCTAACAAGTCGTTATCATTGAACCAAATGGGAACGCCAGTGTGCGAAAACAAACGATAATTTACCCTACAGCGTTATTGCGTGCGAAAGAGCGCGCTTATGTGACGTCGAACATTTACGTCCGAAGAGAATGAGTCCACTTGAAAACGCTGCAAAAATGTGAGTATTACTGTACTATTGGTCGTGTAAGAATCTAAGTAAGTTTTCTTATTCAACTGTTTATTATCGCGACTAACGCGTGATGTTGTCGGGCAAATGCGATAATTCACTCCGGCTCCACCGTTGTGAATTAATACATCGAAATCTGCCCTCTAACATCGCGTGTCAATCGCAATAATTCACAGTAGATAAAATCATTTCTTAAATATTAATCATAATAGATATAGACAATTAAAATAGTTCTTTTTTGCGAATTATTTGTCATAGATTTTCTCTTTTTACGAGCGTTATAAGTACAAGTGATAGCCGCAAAAGATCCAATCGTGTTTGTACGTCTAAAAATCGCAAAGTCCATCATCGTGAATACAGAAATGTTAAATGGTATGATCCGCTGTGTTAGACGTTTTAAGATCAACTGCGAACAGTTTGATTCTGGGATATAAGCGAATCGTAGTATGTTCAATCCGATGTGGGCGGTGCTTGATCATGGTTTTCATTCGTTCCGGTCTGGTATTTGATTAGTTCTCCTATTAGCATGATTAATGTAATTGAATTATGCAAGTTAATGTGGCTTTATGCAACGCAAAATGTTGCGTAATTAAAGATAAACTTATCAACTGTATATTTGGTCGCAGCATGTAAAAGTATCCCTTCATCTGTGAAAAGAAGCCGCCGTGGCCTAGTGGCCCGGGCACTGGACTTGTAAACCAAGGGTCCTGAGGTCGATCCTAGACTTCTCCAATGTTCTGAATGACACTCTAAATCGAGGCCCCGGTTCCATGTGACATTAGCTGTTGATTGGGACATGAAACACGAAGTCACTCAATCAATCCTTTACAAAAAATATGTAATTTTCTTTGAGGCTTATTTTAACTGAAACTTACATTATCCCGCAAAAAAAAAACAAACAAACAAAAAATCAATAGATCTATTGGAAAAAAAAATGGGAAGACAAAATTAAATAAGATAAGTTTTATGCCTCGTTCCACGAACATTCCGTGTACGTGACGTCCTTAGTTTTTTCACCAAAGTTCATACGACAAAATCCATGTTCAAATTGTGAAACTCACGTGCCGTTTGACAATAGCGTTTTTATTTTGCCTTTTGAGTGCCAGTGTCATTTTCTAGTGTCAGGAAACAAAGTCCGTGTTGGCTATCATTTGTGTAAACGTGAAACAGTGTTCGAGCTGCACCTAATTTCTGAAATAATGCGTTACTATTTTCATGTCATTAAATACTTATCTAAACTCGTCGAAACGTATGCAGTATATTATTTTTGCTATTTATGACTTTGTGAAAAAAACAACAACAAACATTTGGCAACATTTGGTACACTTCGCGACTTCACGATTTCCAAAGTGTTGTCAGCGACTGAAACCCTGAGTGTGACATTGTCTCAGAGTCTATACATAGGCTACAGCATCTACTCTATACCCTCCAAAAATACCGGAACTGATGGATTACCCCTAAATATATTAGGAATTTTGAGCACATCCAAACCATGTGAAATTGCTAAAAACACTTAAATAGTGGACGACGACGACGGACGGACGCCGGAGTATGGCCATCCTTTAAGCTCACCTTGTGAGCCTTCGGCTCGGGTGAGCTAAAATATCCGCAAAAATCTCCTCTCCCATTTTGTTTTCTGAAAACCACAATAAATACCAAAATTTAAAATTTTGACCCTTAAGGAATAGGCACAGCCTATGTATAAAAATGTTAGGTTTACCCCCCCCCCCCACACACACACTGGGAACTGATAGCGTTTGCAATTAATTATTCATGAATGCATGCCACCACACATGATAGGATATATTGAAATTCGAAACATTTACATTAAACAGTGCCATATATTTAGGGGATAACTGTATTTATTTATTTATTTATTTTCCATTTGGGGCGGTATATTGTTGGATATACGGTCGGAAATTTTGTTTTACGGCGACTCACAGCTGTTCATAGCTCCATGAACATCTGAAGAATCAAATAAATTTATTAAATATACTATCGCCAACTACGTTATTACATCAGACGCCGCGTTATTTTCTCTAGTGCAATTAGAATTTCCGAAATTTGCTTATGTCCGAACTGTAAAATTTACCTGTGAGGTAGCCGCAGTTGGTTTGAAACGGCGTAAATATAATGCAGTTCTCATTAGAACAGCTACTTCACGTGATGCGCGGTCCTTTTTGCTTATGGTTATTGTCGGGACATAAATGTTTTGAAACTGCTTTGTTATACTTGATAGATGTTCGGCCCAGCTTGCATGAATACGAAGTTTATGGCTTATTAATTGCATCTGGTACATTTGTTGCTATGGGAAGCGCGGTAGCGCAGTGGCAGAGCGTCGGATTTCAGCGCCAGAGGTCGTGGGTTCGATCCTCACCGGCGGCACTGTGTTGTGTCCTTGAGCAAGGCACATTTACTTCCCATAGTACTGGTTAAACCCAGGAAGCAGTGGCTCCGTCTCGACATGACTGAAAAATTGTTGACTGGGACGTAAAGCCTCAACACAAACAAACAAACATTAGTTGCTTGCTAACTTGTAAAAGGATGTCCCGATTTGGGTTAGCCTCGGTGAATAAAGTATACATATTGTAATTTTGCTTTGTTTACACACAGCGTTTCACGATGTATTTATGGAACTATAAACTGCATTTCAACAAGTTCATTAAGGTTTGGCATCGGATGTTTAGATTAAATAATAAAGTACGATTGCATTTTTTTTTCAATTAATAGGTATGTAAACTTCGAAATGTTCACTTCATCCAATGAGGCTATTCCTAGGTCTTGCGATTCTGGATTTTAGAGGTATTTAGGTTTACCATACACAGGCTTGGCGGCCATCTTGGTCATGTTATCTTGACATTTATAATAAATTGTTGTTTTCTCTTGGATAATTTGAATGGACAGACGCCGGGTCATGGGTATATACTGTAAGAGCTCACTTTGTGAGCCTTATGGAGCAAGTAAGCTAAAGATGACGTCATCGCCTGTTTAGTCTTTTGTTTTTAAATTGGTACTCTTACGGAAATCCGGCACTGCATTTTCGTGGTAGCTCTTAGGTCTCCCTCCCTGGGTTTTACAGTGCCTGGATTCTAGGATTCCCCATGAACACAAATCTCTGAGAGACAAAGGGGCAAACTGTGATAAACAAGATGGTGACCGTGCAGCTTGTCGTCTACCCCCACTCCCCGTGGGGGGGGGGGGGGGTACTTACGAATGAAACTGGTATGTACGTGTCGCCCTGTGTCGAAAATAAGGGGGCTTTCAGGCTTTCAGCCCTTGCATCAAGACTGGCCGCTTGCTGCTTATAACTATAATAGTTCTTGGATTGGTGTTGAGGGCCTGCATAGGCACAGAAATAAAATGCTTCTCAGTTAAAATCAAGTTGATCTTAGCTTAGGGTCGCAAATTCAGGTCACAAAACATGCATTTAAAACATTAGAGAGTCATGGTTGCCAGTCTTATTATGAAGATGATATTCAATATTACACACGTGTATTATTTCGTCTAAGTTATTGTCGATTTCAAGAGTAAAATGCGGATATTACACATGTGTATACTTTCGACAAAGTTTTTGTGGATTTCAAGAGTTAAATGCGGAGACAAAGTGCGTCACCTTAATTAAGGTCGATCTTAACTTTAATGAAGCATTGTGATTCTCGGTCCTGGTCTCGAGGGGTGGGGGGGGGTAATTTAGGTGTATTTCTGGTACGGATGTGACGCCCGATATTTTAAAACATACCCCATTCATATACATGATATTCGAAAAAAGGGACCCATTCATATTGTACAAAATTTTGACCTACTCACACGTGTTCTTTTGGTTCTTATGCTGCATACACACAAATATTTACTAACACTTCGACTTTCTGAGCTGTGCATCTCAGCAAAACGTGTTCTTAAACATGGATGTCCAAATCAATTTGTCGTTCATATACTAAATATGGAAAAATGGGGTCATTTGTATACTTTTACTGGAAAACTGAAGCCTATTCATATAAATGGCGATGCTGAAAAAGGAGGCTATTCGGGCGGCACATCCCTACTATGCTATCCGTGTATGCTATCATTTGTGTAAACGGCATACGTTGGAGAGCGTGTTCGTACTGTACATAATTTCGGAAAGCACGCATTTCTATATTCATTTTAAAGAAAATGTTTTACACATTTCCTATCATATGCGCCATAGAATAAGCACTGTTTAGCAATATTTTCTTTCTTTGAAACATTTGTCAATATTTTGAACACTTTGGAACTTTAAAGTTTCCGAAATGTTCTCGGCGACCAGAAGATGCTATGTGAATATTTTACATTTTATAATCAATTATATGCGCTACATAAGATAGGGTATGTAAAATATTTCACAAATGACTCGTGGAAGCGTCACCACAAATTTTCCGAACTTAGGGTTAGTCCGAAATGTTACTTTTACGTGTGACGTCACAGTTGTTTACGTAAAAGGTAGCATACACGGAGTTTGTTTCTCGACAGTGAGTGTATGTCTTCAGCAATTTTTGAAAAAAAAAAAAGAAACAACATTTTCACGTATAGAATGCAAAAAACAATGCTGACAAAAGAGCATTTTCAAATTTTGCACTTTTTCGTTGCAACGTTTGATATCAGATGGCTGGCGTATTGTATTGTATTGTATTGTATTGTATTGTATTGTATTGTATTTTTGCATTTTATTGTTTTATATTAATCAACTGAATGAAAATTCAATCTAGCAATATAAAATGTAATGTTTTTATTTGTAATATTCTCTTAATCCCCTCTGGCTTGTCTGTTGGTCGTATTGTACCAATAAAACGGGTTTTCGGTTATCAGTCAAACTGGACCCCTGCGCTGTTCGATCAAATCTTGTGTTGTTGTTTTCTTTGGTGGGTACCATATTCATTTTAATTACCACACCTGCCCTTATAAGCACATACGAAAGTTTTGTGTTGCATTCTTTAGAAAATGGTACTGATAAACAAAAATGAATGAATCAATCAATCAATCAATCAAAAAGATTAGGCGGGCACTGCTTGAGTGACCATACTGCATATGAGTGTGTAACACTCATCGCATCAACTGACTGTCTTGGTTCATAGGTTGATACTTCTTCAGCGATGGCTCTAGATTCCATATGTTCAAATCCAAGGCGTAGAAAGTTGACCTAGGCATTGCGCAATACGTATATTCGCGACGAAACCAAAGACCTAAACCAGCTGCGAAGTTAAGTTGTTATTAATGTGCACATTTTGTTTCCGCGTATACAGCCAGAAAACACAGGGTTCGCTGTATTATTTCAAACAACTGGCCGTCTTACCTTCCATATCACTTGTAAGACTGACGCGTGTTGCAAACATATATAATCTTCACTGAATTTTCTGCGATCTTTAAACAGTATGCACTAGTCATTTGAAACCCCGGCCCCCAACCCCGGGGTAGAGTAGGGGAAATGAGCGGGGTTTTGACCAAAACAGCCCTGTCAGTGCGAAATAACTACCAAGAGTTTGCATTATTTGTCAAAGAGGGCATTGAAATAAAAAGCGGACAGCGGGAGAAATTATCCGTGGTTTAACCAACCAGCTGTCCCCGCAGGTCGGGGGTTTTAGCAGGGATCCGCTGGACCAGAAGTCGAAGCCCCCGCTGGAGGCCTGTGTTACAAATGACTTGTGCATTATGTCAGTGATTTGAACTGGGAAAATCTCGCAAACATTCAAACGGTTTTCATTATTTTGCTATGTCATATGAAACTTCTCTTCGGCATTTACGTTATGACAAGGTCAGATGCAAACTAGGCTGTACAGACAAAACTGATGGTCCATTAACTCTTATTGTAGCTACATTTGAATAAAAGCATTTAATATTTTACTTCTGTCAGCAGCAATTTTACCGAATATTTGCTATTGACATACTTCTGTCGATAGACACTGCGTAATTGATAAAAAATGTCAAACCAGACAACAAAATGAATCTCAGCCACTTATTTAGAATTCATGGATTTGCCGTATTTTGAAGAATACAATTTTTGCGAGTGTAAGAGAGGAATCCAAACATGTGAAAGCCCATATGTGTTTGTAAAAACATTATAATTACTTTTTTTCTGCATCCTGAATGAACTACAGGTTTGGTCCATTTGTAGTAGACTTGGTCGACTTTGATCGATTTGTGACGCCAAGAGTCACCGACTTGCTAATTTCAAATGACACTTACATGTACCTCGTAAACGGGACAAGTTTATCGCTCAAAAGACGCGGCAAATTTTAATATGGAGTTTTGTGTAATAAAGAGGCCTCATCTATTTTTTATAAGCTTATTATCAGACCCTATGACCAAGCAGCGTTCGAGACAGACATAAATGAATTAGAATTTTAGTTTTCAACCTGGATTTGCAACCATGGGTGGCCCGAGTTTGTTTATTTACGCGTTCCCGGGTTTACTTTAACGCACAACATGATCTCACGTCGGATGCAAAATTTTGCAATACTTGATATTATGTACAAACAACGTTTTTCCTTCACCATACGCAGACAGATCACGGAACACTTATCTTAATCATAGATAAACTCTTGAAACGTCGATTTCAGTTTCTCGGGCATTTCTAAAGCGTATTAGATACAAAATCAATATCGGTTTTTTGCATGACACCTCATATTATAGCCTGGGCTACTAATATAACAATGGAAAATAAATAATTTTTAATTTCAAAAAAATACAAAAAAAAGACATTACATCTAAACCCGTCTACGTCACCTAGAAATTTATTACCAACAGACTCGGCGCTGCGTGAGCGCTATTTAGTCACGCTGGCTGAAACACATGGATTCCTGAGGATCAAACGACGGACCCATGTGGCTGATTAATTAAATTATCTTTATCAGTGTGTGCAGTCATTCTGTCTCGCCTTTTTCATGTTTGCAAAAATATCTGCAGCAAAATATATTTATACTTCTTATTGATGACCATACTTTATTCCAAGATGTAAAATAAAACGCATGTTTGATGAATAAATATAAATAATTTTTGCTTGCTTTTTGTCAGATAGCTATGTCGTTGGGAGCATCAAATGCAATATTTTCATGAGGAGCGATTTAATAATAAAATGCCAGTTCCTTGGAAAAAGTGCTTATTTTACAATACGTAAAATAAACAGGCGGATAGTTTTTCGCCGAAACCACAGAGATTTGAAAGCCAATTTTCATAGTTCTGTTAGGCGTAATATATATAACTTACAAACCTAAATGTACATAACAACTTTCTTTGTCGCACGTACAAATTACAACACGCTGGCACATGAAGGTCAAGGACTCTTGGTCGCAAATTTATGTTGTTGTTGGTTGATTTTGTGTTTTACGTTTCACTCAACAGCTAAGATCATATGGAGACGGGGCATCGGTATAAAGTCTCACCCGAAAGACTGGAGAAGCCCGGCATCGAACCCACGACCACTCATTTACAAGGCGAGTGGCTTATTCACTGCGCCACGGAGGCTTCTAAAATTAATGTTGTGCAGTCGTCGATTAGAGATCGAGTAGCGGCAAAAAGCGATTTGAAATACTTTATGAGACGTTGCAAATATAATCAATTGATAAGCTTTGTCAGCATTTGAGCAATTTGCAATTCTTAAATCATCATACACATTTGCAGCGTTTATCAAACTAAAGGAAAGGTGTTGACTTATGCGAAAGGTTTTGATGCTATTTGTAAATGAATGCAAACACATTCTTACCTTTGCAGGAAAATTATTCACTGGTGTACTATGAGTGCATATGCTGTTTTAATATAGATTTGCAAAAGTCACAAACGCAAAGGACATGAACCGATTTGCAACAAAGCAAAACCTAACAAAAATTTGCAAAGATGAGGGTAACATTTTCAAACATTTGCAGACATGCCAAGGGAATGCAAACTTTCTCTAACATTTACATGCTTTTCCACAGGCAATATTTTATTGTAAACCGCGGCAGAAATGGGTCTTTGTACATATTAGAAAATAAATGATCAAATAAACAGGTTTCTGAGGAAAAAACATAGAGTCAAACCGATGTCAAATATGTGATATGTTTGAAAGGACGACTTAATATGATCAAATAAATGCAAATTAATCCCATACATTTACAAATGTTTCAATAATCTGAATAGAAAAGACAAAGATAAGCGGTATTTCCATTTATGCGCAGAATTTAACAAATTCGACACAAAGATAACTAGTGGTATTCGACTAACATTTGCATATATTAGTAAAAAATCTGAAATTTGGCCTTTTCATGCAGTGAATAATGCTTATATATCATAAATAGAAATTAATTAATATCCAGAGGACCAATGGTCCTGAGAACGCTAACCAGAGATCTGACCATAAAATAACAGATTTTTCCATTAAATGCACATGTGACCCAAGTTGACCCTTTCGTTAAATGGGTCAAGGTCATCCCACGGTCATGATTCATATAATTTGTATAATTAGACCTGCATTCTCTGATGCTTCATGCCAAGATCCAAAGTCATAGGCCTTCTGGTTCTGATGAAGAAGTTTCCCCGTACATCATCCATAGTGCAGATTATATTTTCCTTTTGGTCCTTTGAGATCAGAGAGGATATTTTGAGAAATCAGTAAATTATTATCGGTTTAGATTCATATTCTAACCAACGTTCAATATATTTGGCACCATTTTGATTATACTAGTCTTTGTACCGACTAGCCTGCTGAAAGTTGAAAAATTACTGTAACTCTCTTTGGCTCCATGTCGCCAAATCTAAAGGGTCACTGACGAGGTTTAAATAGCCGAAACCGCGGTATGGCCCATCACCTTTCTCGAAAATATGCTCATTGCTCTTGAAGGATCTCAGTTTTATTTTTATTTGCTATTACTGCAGCTGGTGTTGTGCCGTGTGGCGGCCTTAAAAAGTCTCCCCGTACATCAACCATAGTGCAGATTATATTTTCCTTTTGGTCCTTTGAGATCAGAGAGGATATTTTGAGAAATCAGAAAATTATTATCGGTTTAGATTCATATTCTAACCAACGTTTAATATATTTGGCCCCATTTTGATTATACTAGTCTTTGTACCGACTAGCCTGCTGAAAGCTGAAAAATTACAGTAACTCCCTTTGGCTCCGTGTCGCCAAATCTAAAGGGTCACTGACGAGGTTTGAATAGCCGAAACCGCGGTATGGCCCATCACCTATCTCGAAAATATGCTCATTGCTCTGGAAGGATTCAGTTTTATTTTTATTTTAAAGGTTTTTCCTATTTACAGCCATGGCGGCCATCTTGGTCGTTTGACTGGACTATTTATATAAACTTTGGTTCCAAGGACCTAAGGATGCTCCACATGAAGTTGAGCTTTGACTGGCCAAACATTTTCAGAAAAAAATGTATTTAGCCCTTGGGCAGGGGCAGACAACCCCCTGGGGCCAAACTTTTTTTTTTCAAAAACATCAATATTCTGTCCGTTGCTCATTCCCAGCAAGTTTACAGAGAACTGACCTTGTCCCATTTTTCCTCATTGAACTGCATTGGCAACCTTAGTTGAACTTGCCCTAAAATAGGTCAGGGTCATCCCAGGGTCTTGATTTATATAAACTTTGTAGAGCCCCATGTCCTTATTATTCATGCAAAGTTTCAGAATCATTTGCCTTCTGGTTCTGAAGAAGATTTTTAAAGGTTTTTGCTATTTACAACCATGGTGGGGATCTTGGTCATTTTACTTGATCTATTCATATAAACTTTTGTTCCCACTTTCTATATGTAGTTTGGCTTTGATAGACCAAGCTGTTTCAGAGAAGATGTTTAAATACTATGATTATATGCATGTATATACGCCGGGGGCAAAATTTAATAAAAAACATAAATATTCTATCCATCTTCTTATTCCCAGCAAGTATTCTACCAAAAATATTTCCCACTTTTCCCCATTCAAATGCATAGACAACCTAAATTGACCTTGCCGTAAAATAGGTAAAGGTTATCCTAGGATCATGATATATAAACTTTGTACAGCTCCTTACCCTGATGCTTCATTTGAAGTTTCAAAATCATAGGCCTTCTGGTTCTGAAGAAAAATAATTTTTAAAATTTTTGCTATTTATAGCCATGGTGACCATCTTGGTCATGTGACATGGACCGTTTATACATACATGTGATATCTCCCTATAGGGAACTCCATATTTTAGCAAAGCTCCCTAGTTGGAATTTCCGAAATTTCTTATATATCTTATACATCTCCCTATTTCGAATTTCAGATCTCCCTATTTAAAATCAAGAAATTCCTTCTTTGTTTAATCATTCTTCCTATTTTGAAAAGCAAATCTCCCTATTTGGCTTCCCAGATGGATCACATGTATGTTTCGTTCCCCCTTCCTAAGGATGCTTCACATGATGTTTGGCTTTGATTGGCCAAGCGGTTTCAGAGGAGAAGATCTTTGAAATTGTGGACGGACGCAGGACCACGGCCATCCTATAAGCTCACCTTGTGAGCTTTCGGCTCAGGTGAGCTTAAAACTTTCTCATGTAAAGTTAGTTCATGATGTAATCTAAATCCTACTGTTTTGCCAAGCCTCCTACAAGAGTCAGGCTATTGCCAAACTATCTGAAATTATTGTATATCAGTATTTAATCAAAACAAAAGTTCCAATTTTATGGCACAAGATGGTTCTCTGTTGTTGACAGAAATCAGCCAACATCTTTTCAAAAGTAATATTTACTTCAAAACCAGTAATGGACCAAACATAAATATAAGCTGAATATTTGAACATTGTGAGATGAAAGTCATGGAATTTAGATGGCAACAATAAAATTTAAATTCATGAAGGACACAAGCCATCAGACTTTTGTTGATATCATATCTTTTTGGCATTAGCTAATTGAAATACTAAGTAAGCTAAATTACATTAAAGATAATGAAAGCAATAATCATGAGCATACCAATCAATGGATTTTACATTCAATTGTCACTGTCTCCAGTGCATGATTTATCATTTCAATTTTAAGAATACATAATTATATCATTCTGTCACTGATTTAAAGTTATTTCCCTAACATGAATCATTTTCACAGGAAGCACTTCTAAAGAATATGCTGTATACTTTCTTTTCCAGTATATGATTATGATGCCAGTAATGACTTTAAAATCAAGAAGTTAGCACAAAATTTGTAAATAGTTCCATCAGGTAAATCATTTTGAATATTATTTAGGAATACTGTAGTTAAGAATTAATTTACTAACCGAAAAAATTTCATGTTGAATGCTTTATTCATTTTCGAAATTGTTAAGAAACAATTATACCTTGGCTTTCATTATGTTATACATGTAGTTGTGGGAGTATTACATACTTTAGTTTATCATATGACGTCGCTGTTATTCAGTGAATAACATCATGTCATAAAAATTGTATGACCACACGTCTATTAACATGTTAGTTATGGCGTGTATTATTGTGATGCCGTCCGTGACACGCTGTTAAATCGTCTTTAAAAATATCATCTTAAACCTTGTCATGTGATAGAAATAATCTTGTACTCTTGGTCATTTCATATGAAATTTATGAAACTCGCCAAAGGCTCATTTAAAATATTTCATATGAAATAACCACTCATGTAAGATCATATATATTTATTCATAGTGCAACAGTATAAGGTTTATTTCAATGCCCAGCTGCGAAAACTTTCAATTTCCAAAAAAACACAAAACATGACTGTATCACTGTGATGAGGCTAAAAAATAAAGAACAAAACTTATAGATTATCACATTAGACCCCTCTAATACGGCATGACTGTAAGAATATAGATTCTACACAATATTCTGCGCTATCACCAAGAAAGAATAAGACAGGAAACAGTAGAAAACAGTAGAAATAAAACATACCACTGCTTATATATAAATGGACATGTTAGCTGAATGCACAATACAGAATAAATGTAAGTTATATTGTAAAAGAAATATCTACAGCAACTTCATTAGTTCAAGACTTAGACCAGTGGGTTGTATGTGGGGGTGTATTTGGAGAAACAAATAAGTTAAATCTAGTTACTTTTTCAACAATGCAGGATGAAATGAAAAAAGTAAATAAGCACTGCTTATTAGATCTCCCCGCAGGGTAACTGACAGTGAAAACATTCATAAATAGTGTTCAAGCTCTGGTAGCTGTTATTTCGTAAAATCTTTTTCATAATAAACTGACTTCATGTGCATGTCAATTGTATAAATGTTATGAGCGAACCATATCAAATCACAACATCAAAGTATGTGTACTCGCATACAAGGGTCATCCAAAAAGTAATGTGAATGGCAGTGTAGTTTTATATTAACCTTAGGTGGATAGTTTGTTTTCTGGTAAGCTCAATCCAATAAACATTAAGTAAAACATTCATCGAATAGATAATGTGATACATTTTAAGTTGACTAGCAACCAAAGTTTAAGAACGGGCGCGAACGTGTCATGGCCGCAAAGTCAACACATATACTGAATAAGTTGCATAAAAATAAAAATGTTAATTTGGCTTGCTGTTACCATGGCAACGGTGAAAGATTCACTGCCAGGTCACTTCCACCTGTGTTCTATTGTTGCAAAGGAACCAGTGTCTAACAACATGGGGATTGGATGTAAGCTTCAGAAAACATAATTCAAACTTTAATATTTACATTTTTCAAAAACCTCCTTAGATGAACCATTAGATTTTCATCTGTGTTCATTTTCCCATGAATGTTACATTCGATAAGCCACGCCCACAACATTCCTTACGCGCTTAAGAATTTTGAATGGGACTACTTACTTCAAATTTACTACAATGATGACGTTTGAACCAATGGTCGAAGAATCTCCAGACGACGAATTTCTACAGACAATCGATTTCGATGTATTGGAACTGATAGCATCATCAACCTCAAACACGTATCACACTGACAGAATGAACGCTGAGCTACAAAAGCCAGAATTTTGGGTTTACCCTGGCACCAGCACCGATAGCAGCAGCATCAGATTCGCTTCGGTGGACGAAGATCAGATAAAACTGTTCCAGGAGGCTAATCGGTCTACAGCTACTAAAAGAAACACGAGATGGGGGATTAAACTGTTCCAAGGTAGAGCAGTCCAAGTCTAAATAGCACCTAATCCCAAATATTATGCATTTTGCCTATATTGATAGTCTAGTGACACTCCCTTAAGATGAATATGAATGATCAGCGACAACCACTGTTAACGTGCGAAGGGAATGCCTCACTAAACTATTAATTAATTATTACAATCATTTTGTGCTGTGCCGTAAGAAAACTTGCCTCTTGGGTTTCAGACCAGGTATGACAAAATACGTGCTAAATCCCATTGTAGATTGTTACAGATTTAGAAAATAGCGGGATTATATCCCTACCTGTGTAATGAAAAGGGCACTGATCAGCTTCTCTATCATCAATCTATGAGTCCATGCTAAAAAAATCTCCAGATTTGATTTGTGATGAATACATTTAGCGACCTCCACTATCTGAAAGCATGAACCTCTACATTTAGAATTTCATGCAAGAAGATGGTAGAAATGGCATTTTTTGTGTATATAAAACATGAGTCATACTACATTTACATAAAACTCACACAGAGGTTACAATTAGTAACTTCTAGTATTGTGATATGGCTTCGTAAAGCAGTTGTTTCTTTTCCGTGTTCCATTCCAAAACGTTTTTATAGTTCCATGTCCTGTCTTTTGCATTTAGGTATCCATGTAAAATATGGAAAAATAGGTGACTGTGTTTCAGACTGGCATCTTGGAGTGTTCAGTGAACCATTGGACATGACCACAGTTGATATTCAAATATTAGCAGACAGGCTCACCAAATTTTACTGCGAGGCGCGGCCCCAGCAATCTGACACAGAAGAACTGTGCCACAAGCATACCCTCAAGAACATAAGAGGAGCTATCAACAGGTCTTCAAGACATTGGACGAATTAATATAGACATTGTCAGGGACAAGGAATTCAAAACGGCAAATAAGACCATTGACGGGCTTTTAAAAACCTGTATGGCATCGGGCATGTCTAAGCCAACTACACACAAAGCAATAATTTCTACTGCTGATCTGGACAAAATACATGAATACTTCAAAGGGGCTCCCAGTGACCCAATAATTCTACGCCAGTGCGTTTGGTTTCAGGTTGCAATCCATTTTGTCACGAGAGAGCTAGAATTCCAGTCTCTGCTCTCAATGACTTCCTTTGATTTCATGAGGAGACTGATGAAGAATATGTCACACTTACACATGAAACAAAGCAAAAAAACTTTCAAGGTGGCTTGAAATCTGAAGAAGCATTGGCTGACAAGAGAATGTATGCAACTGGAGAGGCAAACTGTCATGTGCAGATGTTGCATCTGCTTATCAAAGGCAGTCTTTTTAATGCTTGCTGTCAGAAAGTTCTGGAGGTCCCTTAGAGTTTCGGGTGGTGGTTTGATGACAAACCTATAAAGCGTTCCGTTAGTTTTAATCATGGACTGGGTCCCTGAATATGTCAGGGATGTGACAGTTGCGGACCATCATTTAAAAGGATATGTCAGCAGTGAGAGAGAATTAAAATAATTGATTGAAATTCACAGTAGGTAGTTCAATTGCGAGTTTGTTTATTGGTGAGTACTTTACTGCAATTAATTGAAATTACAAAGAAGCTATTTCACCAAAGATGAAACAATGAACTATTACAGCAAGCCAGAGTTTCGTGTTGGTAGATGCGCCGTATAGCTAAATTTGTAAGGATTTCCCCTCTGAAATGTTCTGAAAACATTGCAAATGTTTTTGCTACTTCTGTCGCTTGGTTTGCACCTTTACTCAAGTACCTATCTAACAAGTATTTGTTTTCATTGTGCACAAGTTCCATTAGTATTCTGACTCTCATTTCTTTGAAATGACTCTCATTTCCATATGCTAATACACTGGCACATCGTGGTAGACAGTTACCATCTCCATAGATTTTCACCGGGCAATATCCATTTTCTTGGAGTATTTCTGGCACAAGTGGCAAAGAAACACGATCCCCTGTCAAATGCAAATCTACTAGCGTTTGTTCATTTTCATTGATCTGACGTTGGCCCAACGTTAGCTGCCATACCAAACATATTCAATCTTTTTTTTTTGCAGATACTGCAGTCTAAATAGGTGCAAGCTACTGCATGTATACAATTTTCAATCGTGTACAGTTAAGCAATATACATGATTACTTATGTTGGCACAACGTTGGGCCATCGTTGGGCCAACATCATGCAGGCAGCATATTTGGTAATTTTTAAAAGGTTGGGTCAACGTTGGGCCTACATTGATCTGACGTTGGCCCAACATTAGATGTTTCAGAGGACTAACCCATTTAATTGTTGTTCCAAACAACAATGGTTTGGTAAGAAATCCAACAATTAAATGTGTGCAAGCTACTTGATGTACAAGCTCATCTCTTTTTGCACAATCAAGCAATTCTAGATTTCAGCTGTTGGCCCAACGTTGGTCCATCGTTGGCCCAACATCTTGTTACTAGGATATTTTGATTAGTTTTGTGATGGTTGGGCCAACGTTTGGCCAACGTTGGGCCAACATTACATTAGATATAAATTAAGATGCTTGCAGTTAGCAAAATTTACATAATGCTGAACCAATAATGAGCCAACCAAGGCATTATGTCACTTAGCTAATAGAACTCATTGCACTTGGGTCATGGTTGGCCCAACGTTGGGCCAACATAACACCGCCAACGGTTAACCATTCGCCAACGTAGAGATTCAATGCCAACGTTGGGCCAACGTAAGCATGCTATCTGGGAAATAAATTAAAAGTGTTAGATCCGTTGGAAGCAGTAAAAACATTCAAAGAGAAAAAGTGGACCATATTTCACAATTTCGGGTAATGAACCTTCATCAGTGACCCTTTAAACTGGCAGCGAAAGCCAGACATTCATGATCGGTGCAAATTCCAAAGTTTACACTAGTATAGTCTAAATCAAAGGATTATGGATAAAGGAACAAGAATCTCTTCACCATGAGACTAATGGACTTCACTTCCTCTTCTGTCCCATTCCTCTTGACACATTTATACTTATATTTTTCAAATATTGGATCATATAAATGAATCAAGTACATGTCCGTTTCGTCATCTATATAAATTTTCACGATCAGACTATTCTCGGACAATGCTTTATCATCTCCTAACTGCAAGACTTAAGCAATAGAAAACGAATGCCCCCAGGTAACAATGGCGGTTGAAGGTTTTATTATTGTTAAATCTTATTATTGCTTCCTCGCAGCCATAAATACTATAATTCTTTAAACTATATACACCATGAATGAATAATAGAACACAACTTCCTAAGAGGGATGCAGGTGGCCTAGTTGTAGAGCGTCGGACTCCGAATGGAGAGGTCCTGGGTTCGACCACCATGTTGTGTCCTTGAGCACGACACATTAACTCCCTAGAGGACTGGTTTAAAACCAGGAGGCGACATGACCGACAAATTGTTGACTGGGACGTTACACCTCAATACAAAGACAAACAACTTAAAACCACACTATAACACTATCTACACTACTGTTACCGTATTCGTTCTAATTAGCGCACAGGGCGCTTAACTTTTCAAAATAATTTTAAGTTATGTAACAAAATATCGTTCTGATAAGCGCACACTACGAACCAACAAAACACATTAACTGATAAAACAGACATGTCAAAATAATCAATGATGATGCCACTTAAGTGTTTCAATCGTTTTAAAATAGCGTTTGACCATATGAGATCAAAATTTTAATGACGTGAATATGGTATTTTTGTGTTAAAAAATGTGTAAAATACCAATTTGCTAGACGAGCAGTGTGCGCTTATGCACGTGTTTTTCAGAAAAAGGCCGGGGTGTACGCTTATTGGAGCATGTGCGCTAATTAGATTTGAATAAAGTTTTTTTTTATCACAGAATGACACAAGATTTATGAAGACGAAGCACCATTGAAAAGAAACAAAAGAGTAAGAAGCATGGCTGATTTTAGTTTCTCCCATTTTCGTCGGAATGAGTCCCTCTTCGCCGTCGGGGACAAACCAGCGTCGTATGTTTATCAGAGGGTAACCACTTTTTACAGATACGTGGTAGTTTCCGTATACGTGTACCATGTAGTCCGGCGGTTCTGAATTCTTGTATGCGTCCACCGCACTGTCTATAAGATCTAGACAACGGACCTGCTGTTTTTTCCCACTTTTCAAGATTTAACGCTATTCCCCTCTTCGTATGAAATAAGGACTCGTCCTATCTTTTGTCGTAATGTCTCACATGTATTAGCATCTGTCCCTTAAACGTTTTGCCGACAACATAAGATGTCCTAAAATAACAAATTCACTGAACTGTCCTTGCTGGTTTCAATCACCAAATTTCCGGGTATATCATATTCGTTAGAGGCCCTCTCATCAATGCCTGTAACTCGTTTCTTATTTTCCCTAGCGAGTGGCAGCTTCAAAAGAGATCGGCGGCTAACTTTTCTTTCCATAATGATTATGTTAACGTTTTATTGTCTTCTCCGTTGTGGTTTCGAAATAAATACGAGAGCGCTCAGTTCGTTTAAATGCGTGTTCATTAGTTTCGTATGGGTTCTGATTGAAGAATAACTGATACAACACTAGCTGTAAATGTTAGACTAGTTACTTTTAAAGTTGTTACAGAAAAGAAAATGCTAAAATAGTTGAACTTACGTTTCCTTTGAACCTTGGCTTTCATCATCATCATATACTTATCTGTTAGTCCCGGTCACACTTTCTGGACTGCGACGACGCAGCAGCACATGACAAGGAATGGCCAATCTTTCCTATTTCTTTACATAAAAGTAGTAAAACACTTGTATATCTGTGAAGACGGTAATGAGGTGAATACTGGTTTCCGTCTGAGGTTTTTCTGTGCGCTGGATGTTCACAAAGTAGTTGCATTCATAAAGGCGAAGGTTTAAGCAGTCAACCACCACCATCCGTTTAAGTCCGTAGAACTTTGGTACAGCATATGGAAGTGAGAAGATCTATGCGCTTACCTTTCTATCGATGTTCTCGATGGCAGTCAACTTCTTTTATTAAAAGTCAAGACACGAACTAGCTGTGGAACGGGATGTTTAGCAGCATATCAAATCAAAGAACAATGGGAGTCGAGCTAGATTGCAGTTAATTATAAGATGAAAAAGGAGATATAATAGAAATAAATATCTGCTGTTTGAAAGGAAGCATTGTCGTTACTAAGTTCTGTAGGGTTTTTGGGAAACTCCTAGAAGAAACTAACTAAAAATAAAATTAATGAAACACGTCTATAAGTGTTTTAATGAATCTGTGCTGACGGTAATTATGAGAATACTGGTTTCCGTCTGAGGTTTTTAAGTGCACTAGATGTTCGCAAAGTAGTTGCATTCATAAAGGTGACAGTTAAATCAGTCGTCCACCCCGATCCCCTTTAAGTCGCTAGAATATTGATACCGCATATGAAAGTTAGAAGATCAATGCGCCTACCTTTCGATCGATGTTCTCGATGGTAGTCAGTATCTTTTCTTGCTGAAAAAAGACCACAAAAGAAGTGGTAAAACACAGCAAAACCATATCAAGAGCTAATAATTGAGACCTATAAACTATTTGTGAGTCTCCTGAAAGATAGCTCAAAAGATAAAAATAAACATACAACCGTTGGTTTTTTAATTACCTGTATTCGCTTATTGGTGTATGATATGCATACACCACTCTGAACAGTTCCCTTAGGTCATGCAGCATTATGGGCATATCATCCAGCTTCTCATTGGCCTCAATTTGTTCGGCTGGTATCAAGCGTCTGCGTCTGATTGTGCCTTTTCCTGATCTTTGCCTACTTGTACCTTGGTAACAATTTTCTATATAAGGAAAGTACAAGGCCGGTGAAAGTATTGTGAAATACAATCCAAAACATTAGCATTTTAGACAAATCTACTAGCGCAATAAAAAGAATACAAAAACATTGTCACATAAACCAATGGCTTTAGATATCAGATTCACAGGTAAACGTGATGAAAACAGAAGAGTATTAACCCACATTGTAAAGTGCAGAAAAGCAAAGGGACGTACATTGTGCAACATACGCCCCCCTTTCTGACCAAAGTTTTCTACGACTTTGTTAAAGAAAACTTTCAAAGTTATATCTAACGGCTCTTGTTAATCCCTTATACACCTTATAACACTTACTTACATTTAAGGATGTACGAGTCACCTTAACTGGAAAACATTTACTTGAAAAGCAAAGATTTAAAAAAACCCAAAAAACCTCAACTTACATGAAATTAATTTACACTCCTGTGACCCATGAAAAACATAAAACACATAAATAAAATACATTTCAATAAATTCAATTAAACAAAGCTTTACAGTTCAAATAATTAGAAGGGAAATCCATATTCAAGTGAATCTTATTCCAATATTTCACAAAGCACCAGTCACTTTGATATAAATCCAAAAGTTCACAGTTTTGTACTGTCTGGCTCATAGTCCGATTCGGTGTCAAGGCAATAATTGTCCTTTTCTTCTCCCGAATCGGGATCATTACTTCGCCCGGTCGAAGTCCCGAACAAGTGGCTTCCACCTTCTCTGTAGGTGAGCCGGCTGGCTCAGACTCGTCGTTGTTGTCTTGTTGCTGCAATAAATTTCACGAGAGTAAATGATAAAAAAAGATATGTGCATGAAATATTAGATGCCAAAAATACCAACAAGGTCAGACATCTTCTTAAATGATATGACTAGGCTTCTAAATTCCTGGACTTTCTGGTCTTACTTAAAAAAAAAACAAACCTAGAAGCCTCCTTGGCGCAGTGGTAAAGCCACTTGCCTTGTAAACCAGGGGTCGCATGTTCGATCCCGGGCTTCTCCAGTCCTTCGGATTGAGACTATAAACCGAGGTCCCGTCTCCATATGACCTTAGCTGTTGGTGGGTCGTTAAACCCCAATCAATCAATTAAAAAAACTGCTAGACAATATTTAATCCCTATAAGAATAAGAACAGTTAAGCAACTTGTCAACTAACGGTTTGCAGTGAATTGAAAGAAAAAAATGTGTATAGTGCGTTACAACAAAATACTGCAGCAATACAAATAAGACGAGTATTTACCTGGAGTTTTAATGGGCCCAGACTCTCGCCCATATTTTTGAGATTCTTCAGGACCTCCTCCTGAAACTGGACGCGTTGCGTCAGTTGTGCTTTCTCTTCATGTGCAGCTCTGAGCCGTGACGTCTGATTGTCAATGGTTCTCTGTAGGGTTGCGATGCAAGCTTAACTGAAGGTCCGTGTGAGAGAATAACAGCTATGCAACCGACATAAATTGCCTTAGAACCTCATCCCCAGGGGGGGGGTATACTCTGACATTTTGCCCAAACGTAGGTTCGGACCAGCATCTACCCCGTAACCTCTAAATAAATATTAGGTCTGACTGCCCCCCCCCCCCCCCACAAAAAAAATAATAATAATAAAAAGCCACTTCAAGTCAGCTGCACACTGATGCTTAGAAAATAGACAAATACATGAAATATGTATATCAGGACCGACCAGAGTACATGCATTGAAAATTGCGTCAAAGACAGAGCAGAAATAATGTAAAACTTACTCTTTGCTCAAAGACAGAGCAGAAATAATGTAAAACTTCCTCTTTGCTCCAGACGCCTTTTCTCTTCTTGCTCCCTCACAGCATTTAAACGGTAATCGACGATAGCAGCGATCAATTGATCATTATTCCTAGCTTCCATTTTGACGATCAGCTGGTAAAGTACTGTGAGAAAGGTGACAGGGCACACCTACTGATCTATCATGGCTCTTTTCAAGCATTCATTTATTTAACACCATGTTTACACTAAAGTTAAGAAGCATCACATTTATAACCCAAAACAGAGTAAAAAGATAAATGTTTATGAAATTTGATTCTGGTAAATATTAGACATGTTATAGTTGTCCAGAGGTAGCCGACACTTTACGGACTGCTGAATGGCTTGAAAGCAAGGGTGGCTGACTTGGTAACCTGTTGTACCAGTTTTCAAAATATATCATATACTTAATGAACATTAAGGGGGGGTCTGCCCACTGAGCCGTGGTGTGTATCAACCCCTGCGTTTTAAAACAAAAAGTTGGATCCATGAAGAAATCGTCGGCTTCTCTCAATAAGTGAGTCATTCATCACGCGTGAGCGACTCGGCATCACTGAGCAAATCCGCACAATTCCGTAAATGAATCCGTATAATTCATTTTCAATTCCTTTAGATGCACGTGGAGCAGTGAAGAAGAAGACCGCCCGGAGATGTGCGACACTACGGATAGTACTATTTTGGGCCCTCCATTGCTGTCGCTCATCTTCACACGAGGGAGAAGAAACAGAGTAACCGGCAGTGTCTCCAAAAAAGGTATATTGCTGCACTCAACATCTGTTTGTTTTTCAAAGTAGTTCAAACAATGTCTTGCATGAACTTTTCCTCTCCATTCCCGACCTTGCCCAAAGCAATCGGTCCTCCCTTTGAAGAATCTGAAACGATCAACAACAGAACATTATGAAAATTGCGGTGGCTGTGAATATGAAATCAATAGTAAAAACCAAGCAATGATCAGGAATTGTCACGTTCATGACTCACTAGGTTAATGTAAGGGATTGCCAGTAGTTAAAACATCCTTTACAGGTTTATACTTTGTAAGACAGTCATTTTATTCATTTAGTGTCAATAAAAAATATTTGATAATTGTTATGTTTCATGTCAAGATGATATTTATTTACTGAAGACAGAGCGCGCATTAACGATATTTCAAACAAGCAGCTTGACAACCTGCATGATCAAGGTTATTATAACCATCATCATCATTGTTTCCTCTCGCTCAGTGTTTAAAGGGCTGACCTCATTGTATATCTACCTTTCTGCACTGAAATAACCTATTTTTTCTGTACCAATAGATGATGATCTTTAATGTTGGATGAGAGAAGATCACTACAATCAACTCGGAGCGCTTCGATGTTCTACATGCAACCCAAAATCTTGGCAAGAGTGGTAAGACTTTTAGAAACAACACGATGTGCCAGTTAATGACTGTCGTCATGGCGATGCTGGATGCAGGCGTGCCGTCAACCGAATTTGAAGTTTGTTTCCACACACGGTATCCAAGACCAGCCTTTCGAGAAGCCCATAACTGCACCGTCTGACTCGAGTTGTCCTGGAGTGTGGAAGAAGCAAATGACATGCTCAAAATGATAGCATCGCCCATTAAATATCCCCGTCCTTCCGAACCAGTTGTTAAGGGTTAGCAGAACCCCTAACATGAACCCCTAACAATTTTAGACCGATAGCACTTATACGCTGTCTTTGTAAAACCTTAGAGAGAATGATAAATGTTAGACTCGTCTGGTACTTAGAAATTAACAACCTTATTTCACCTGTTTAGTCGGACTTCCGATCTGAATGAAATACCAATGACAATTTGGTAAGACTGGAAACATTCATACGAGATGCATTTGTTGCAAAAGAGCATGTGGTGGCCGTGTTGTTCGACTTGGAAAAAGCATATGATACCAGTTGGAGGTATGGAATTTAACAAGTTCTCCATGATCTCGGAAAAAGAGGCAGATTAGCTACATTGCGGATCGATGGATCCAGGTTCGAGTTGCATCGACTTTATCAGAACAATTTGATCACGCACAGGGTGTCCCACAAGGGAGCATCCTATCTACAACATTATTCAGTATTAACATTCTCACTCCCGTTATAAGAGACAAGTTCTAGTACACAGCCAAAACGAGGAAATATCTCGTTTAACAGCAAGTGAGCCACAGTGTCAGCAGTTTTGTATGGCACAGCAAAAGCTTCTTCGGGCCACCCACTCTACCAGTCTACAAACGCAATGATATATTTGTTTCCTGACAAAGTCTTAAGGTAAGGGCCAGATAGATCCAGACTCAGCTTTGCAAAAAGGGTATGGTGGCAACTCTGGTTTCTGTAACAGTGGCCTTGTTACTTGGGTAGACCTTGTTTGACATGGAACACATGCGGAAACGTATTCATACAGCTCCCGAAATAGGTTAGGCCAGTAGTACTTCTGCCTTAGGGTGTCAAAAGTTTTCTGAACACCCATGTGGCCATTGTCGTCGTGATATTGTTTCACGACCATGTGCCTTACGTGTTTGGGCACAAACAGACGTAAGTTGGGATCATCGTCAGGATCCGACAAGTTGTAAAACACATCATTCTCGGTGATATATCTTCGCTTTACTGTTGGGGTAGGTTCCCCATGTTTCAGAATAGTCTTGAGCTCTAAGATTTCAGCATTTTTATTTTGCTCGCAGACCATATCAACCACATAGACTCTACGTCCGGAAGTGAAGGTGTGTCCTTTTTAGGTACCTTACAATTGCAATATTGTTTCGGGTCAATCTCGTTGGAATTAATCATTCCTACCTCAAAGGCATTGTCATTGATGTCAAAGACAAATTGTTCTTCAGTTTCTACATGATTTATGTCAGGTGTCCTTGAAAGCAGATCTGCGCAAGTGTTCTCAGTACCTGGTATATACTCTACTGAGCAACTGTAACCAGTCATTTCCAAAGCCCACAGGCTTATTTTCTTATTTTGAATGGGTGATTCCAGTGGGTATTTCAAAGGTTTATGATCTGTCTTAATCACAAACCTTGAATTATGTAAGTAATAATCCAACTTCTGGAGAGCAAAGTCAATAGCAAATGCCTCCGCCTCGATGGTGGACCACTTACATTGGGTCTTACTGAGCTTTTGCGACAGATAGTAGATTGGCTTTTCATTCTTTACATTGGGCAGGGTACTTTCCTTGCTGTCATTTTCTTGTGTGAGACACGCCCCTATGCAAGAACTGCTTGCATCTGTATACAGTACATATGGCTTGTTTAGATCAGGGTATGCCAAAAGCTTTGATTTAGGTATTCGAAAGCAGTTTGGCATTCGTCCGTCCAGCGGAAACGTGCATGTTTCCTTGTCAGTGCAATGACAGGCTCCGCAATTTCAGAGAAGTTTGGTACAAACCTGTAGTAGGAGCACATACCAATAAAAGATCTGACTTTTCTGACACAAGTTGGGGCAGGCAATGACTTGATTGCATCAACCTTTTTAGGGTCAGGGCGAATTTCATCCCTGTCTATAATAAAGCCAAGATAACTTGTTTCTGACTGTAAGAATGGACATTTTTTCAGCTTCAATCTTAAGTTGTGTTCCCTAAGTCTGTCAAATACCGACTGCAAATGAAACAAACGTTCTTCTAAAGTTTCACTATAAATCAATATATCATCAAGGTAGGCAGTAATGAAATGACTAAGCCCTTGTAAGACTACAGACATTAGATCTGGGAACACTGCTGCGGCGTTTGAAAGACCAGATGGCATCATGCTGAACTCAAAGAGTCCTCTGTGACATACGAAAGCAGTCTTCGTGTCATTTTCATGAATCAGCACCTGCCAGTAGCCTGACTTCAGGTCCAAAGATGTGAAATATTTTGCCTTGCCTAAAAGTGCTAGAATGTCATCAATCAATGGACGGGGGTAGGAATTTGGCTTCGTGATTTGGTTTAGTTTTCTAAAACCAACGCAGAATCTTTTCGAACCATTTTTCTTATCTACTATAACAACAGGGAAACTCCAAGGTGAATTTGACCTTCTAATGACCTTCGCGTCAATCATTTCATCAATAGCCTTGTCGACAACCTCTCTATCTTTAAGTGCAGTTCTGTAGTCTTTGTTTTATGGGCGTTTGACCCTGAGTGTCAATTTTCATTTTAACTGTATTTGTATGACCGAGGTCAATTTCCTTGATTGCAAATAAATCTGAGTTTTCTCTCAAGAAATCTACTATGACATCCCTATGTTCATTAGGTACGTCCACGTCAGTTGTCCAGTCAGATGCGTCTAATTTATTGTCTTCTTTAAGCACGCTGTTTACATTCTGCACACTGTCTTTGTCAACTGCTTCCAGTTTTGCAATTATGCACCCTTTAGATAATCTTATTGATTGATTTGTTTGGTTGACAACCATAATGGGCATAGTTCGGTTCCTTCCTAACTTTGCTACTGAATTTGAAACCAAGACACCCGGTTCAGTCCCAATACAATTTGTATCAACTGCGGAAATTGAGTATAACTTTGACCTAGGAAATTCGTTTGTATTTTTCACTTTTCCTAGACACACGGTAGCCGTTTGTGGATTTTAACAATATTTTGGATTTTACTCGAACAAGAGAAGCTATGTGAATGTCCTCCTCGAGAGGTACTTTAGTCTCACCGACCTTTAAGAATCCTAAGTCGAAGTAAAGCCTTATGCCATTTTGGACAAGCCAGTCTCTACCAAGAATACAGTTTCGGTTTATTGAAGGCGAAATGTAAAATTGTTGTTTCGGTATTCCCGATTTTAAAGGTGACTGTCACACAGCCATCAATCTTTAAATGTCCGCCATTGACTGACTGTAATCTAGCTGGTTTCCTAACTACAGGTGGATTCTTTGCAAGTGCATTATAGACACGTCTGTGCAACAGAGACACTTCGGCTCCCGAGTCTACCAAAGAACGGTATTTATTTTTTTCCTAATTGAATCGAGCAAGAGTTTGGGCTGCCTGTTTATGCTACAGTTTAATTTGGAATGTTCTTTTTTCTTTCTAACTTTTTCAAAATGCCTACTCCTTTCGTCGGCTTCATTACGAAAGGAGCCCCCTAGTTTCCTGATGTTTCCTGATGTTCTTGAGTTTGTGACTGCCCCTAATTCCTCCCTGGCTTTGGGATCTCATGTCTGCTTTTCTCTTAAAACAGTCCCTTTTAATATGCCCCTTTCTATTGCAGTACCAGCAAAGGCTGTCTTGGTTCTGGTTTGCATTTTGCACCGCACTGACTTGGGGTTTTATTTTACAATCTTTGGCCTTATGTCCCTTTTTATTGCATTTAAAACATCGTGGCGTGGGCCTGTAATGACTTACATCCATAGGTTCTTCTTGCGACACTACTGTGTGACGAGTTCTTAAACTAAACCTTGTGCGGATATTTTGTTAATTGGTAGCAGCTACTATTGCAGCGTCCAGATTGTTTGGGATTGTCCCTCAGATTTTCATTTTTAAATAGTCCTCAGATAACCCGTCCAAAAATATATCTATAAATTGCCTCTGAATTGCCGGGCCTTGCGTATTTGGAAATGCTTCTGCCAAAGTAATAAGCCTTTCGGCATATACCTGTACTATTTCTCCATGTTTTTGGTGTACCTTACGTAAGAGCATAATTGCATGTTGCTCATCAACTACTTCTAAGAATCGGTTAGCAAGTTCCCCCTTAAAAGCGTTCCAAGTAACTGCGGGATTTCTGATCTGGTAACGTCTAATGAAATCGCTTACTGGGCCCCTACTTGACTGAAATGCGACCCTCTTCACGCCATCATCGTCCAGATCCGTTAACTGCGCATATGTCTCAATGGACTTGACCCAATCCTTAAATTTTCTCGAATCCCCCTCAAATGGAGCAATTATTTGACTTATCCCCAATGCACCCAAAGCTGTAGAGACCTTCCCCATTTCCAATGCCAAATGTTGAAAAACGTGACCTATGTTTGCATCTGCGTCAGCCATCTTTACTAATAGAAAAAGAGAAAACAAACTAAGCTTACCTTTTTATGACTTTTGTATAGTCCCGCTCCACAGAGAAACACTGTAGATTTTCAGAGTCTGAATTTTTAGTCTAATTTACATTTTTGGGGCAAAGTCAATCCTGGTCACGGCACCAAAAGAGCTCCGATGTAGCATAGCAGGCACCTATGTCCTTCTTATAACCTTCGCGTTGTGTTTTTCTGTCTCGGTACTGTTAAATGAAGACGAAAGTCAAATGTCTATTTTCTAAATTTTTAATACAACATTAAAACGCGTAAGTGCCACTAGAGTTCCTTTACTAAAACTAAACTGAATCGAAACTGAACCCAACTCTAAACTGAACTCAAGAACTAAAAAGAAAAAAAAACAAACTGACGCTCTTGCACCGCACACCCCTTTTATACAAGTCTCTCAACCTCTCTCTGGACTCACACGTCATACCTAAACATGGTAACACAGCATTACAACATTTTCTATTTTAAGTAAATTTTAAGTAGTTTTTACCATTTATGGAAGATGCTGGCTTGGTCACCTGACTATGTACTCACATTTCTTTTATTTAAATACTTGACAGATATATGGGAAATTTCATATAAACGGGCATTAAGCGAATAATGTATCAATATCATTTTACGCTTTTTAGCCATTAGTAAGTAATTTATATCGTAACCCCTGTCAACCTTAAGCAGATGTGCTGGTGTAGTTCCCCAGCCGAGGAATACCATCCCCACTATAAGTATCGTATGATAATTAATAAACCCTTAATTCAATGCCTTGTCAAGCAGGTGTGAGATGTGGACAATACATACTCAGCTGCTAAGATATCTTGTTACTTAGAGAAAACCAATAAATTCAATAAACTGTCAATTTTTTAGAAACAAAGGATTAAAGTTAGCGCTCTGAGAAACATGGCGCAGGCTGATCGTACCGTAACCTATGTTACGTAACATACCGTCGTGAATCGTACTAGTACCGTATCGAACCGTTCAAGCACTGTGAACATTCGTTGTGCCACCGTGGTTAATCCTCATTGACCGTAACGTTGCCGTCATGAATCGTCATTGATTCGATCTAATATCGTGGACATTCTTACCGGAATCGTAGTGACACTGAATATTTTCAGTTTTCGCAACGATTCATCCCGATTTTTCTGACCATGAGAAATCGTGGTGAATCGTAGAGAAAATCTTGAATGCGTAAACGGGGCTTAAGCGATTGCAAGCAAAAAAAACAAAAAAAAAAAAACATTATTCAGTAAATGGTGTGCTGCCTAAAGACAGGATGTTTACAAAATCCACTTGTATCCAGGTACACAGTGTTCCACTTCACTGAACAACTACTACAGCAGTATAGTCTATTTTTCTATTCATTTTACTGTTAATTTTATTTGGAAATAAAGTCAATGTAGATGTACTGATTTAAAAGTTAACATTTGAAACAGGAGATTTTGCAATTTAATATATTAAATGATAAACCAAAACTTGAAGATTTTTGTACTACTTTCAGTTAATATATGTATCAGTATATTTCAAAACAATGACCCCCCCACGCATTCAATACAGAACCAACTATCAGCACTTATGCAGAAGTCATTTGTAACCACTGCTGCTCCACCTTCTGGGAAGGGCGGGGATTAAGACTATTCAAGTGTCAGTGCCCTGCTATGTGCCACACCCCAGGGGGAGAGCTGGAGGTCAAAACTGATCTTTGCCCCGCCCTTCGCATTCCTAA
Source organism: Rugalucina vietnamica (assembly GCA_964017185.1). Lineage (NCBI taxonomy): Eukaryota > Metazoa > Mollusca > Bivalvia > Lucinida > Lucinidae > Rugalucina > Rugalucina vietnamica. The sequence continues at coordinate 9,733,859 of OZ024879.1, read as the reverse complement.
GATAAAAACCCCGTAACCAGGATCTCTTTATCGGCCTACAGCGTAACCTTGATAAACCGGTCGGCCTCTTCTGCTGAATAAAACAAAGATTTTCAGTCGTGTGAAAAATGCGATTTATTTCTATATGATAGCATACACGGAGTTTGTTTCCCGACACTGTCAAAATGACATTTTACATTTAAGAGCATTATTAGTTTCAGTTTCAACCGAGTTGATTATAAACAAAAAACAAAAAAACAAATGTTAGGTATCCTTGAAGCCTGGCCGGTCTCTTGGAGCTTCTCATTTGCAATAAAGACACAAGAATGCACTATCGATACCTAGCTAAAACATTTAGCAGCATAAACTTTGATACCTATACAGTCCAACCTGTCTTAAGCAAGCCCTGTATTAAGCAAGCACCTGTCTTAAGCAAGCACTTTCATTCCCCCCCCCCCCCCCAATTGATTTTACATGTAAATGAACCTCTATTAAGCAAGCACCTGTCTTATGTGGCCAGAGGCCACTAGTTTCTGTCCCAATTCTGGCTTTAAGCAGCCACTCATTTCATCAATTGCATAAAAAGAAATATTTTGACACAGATATTTAAACCCTGCAAGGTGTCAAAATTGTCTTCACACCTACCAGATGTCATAATTCATTGTTTATTGTCTCAAAAGATAATCCTATACAACTATACAGATTTTCATATAGAAAGTTTTTTTTATTAGCATTTTTGCATAGCTGGCGAATAATACTGAAGACATCATTCAGAGGTCCGCGAACTCGTGTTTAAAAATAAGCGAACATACCGATTTCATTTGATACAAATTTCCTTTCAAATCCCTCCTTATCCAAACCTATTTCGCACCAAAACTTTGCGTCTTCGATTGGGTTTTGTCGTTTTGAGATCTGTAGATAGAACAATAGGGCTATTACCAATGGGTGAGCGTATATATAAGGCAGATTAAAGATGAAACTGGATGTTTTGATATATAAATTGATATTTACTGCATTACAAGTTATAGAGTGCCAATTGTAACCAACAGGTAGCCTAGTATTTTCAGTTGAGTCGGAACATGACATTTCTTACAATGAATATGAATGACCAGCAAAAACTCAGATCAGCCTGCTCGTCCGCGTAGGACCATAGCTACTCATTGAGCACAAAGCAACGGCTCTTAAGGACAGAAGGGATAGACAGGTTGGTTCTATCCTTTGCTGGTCACACATGTATATTGTATGGAAGTCCATGCTCTGGCCCACCAAGTCTTGCGATCCTAAGGATATGAAAAATATACAACTCACAAAAACCGGTTTCTACTAGTGATTTAAGTACAGAAGTCACGTACTTATTTTTGTTAAGGTTGACCTCATTGACGTCAAGTAGTCATGGTCTGCCAGTTTGCTTACTTTTCTTTGAATGCCACTTATTGCAGGTGGCTTAATTGTCATACAGCAAAGCAAATAGTGAATCTTATATATCTTAGGAGATAAAATAACTTATATTTAATCATCAAACACCCATGTACGGTAATGTTTCGGTATGGTTACATGAGAGTTACGAGGTTTACGGGTCTCTGGAAAAATATTGCATTATGATCAAATGTTACGGTGTTACGGGGTAACTGGCCCCAGAGGATAGAAAAGAACTTATATTTTATCATCAGAACAGTATGATACGATCATGTTTCGGTATGGTTACATGAGAGTTACAAGGGTTAAGGGTCTCTGGAAAAATATTGCATTATGATCAAATGTTACGGTGTTACGGGGTAACTGGCTCCAGAGGAGAGAAAATAACTTATATCTTATCATCAAACACCCATGTACGGTCATGTTTCGGTATGGTTACATGAGAGTTACGAGGGTTACGGGTCTCTGGAAAAATATTGCATTATGATCAAATGTTACGATGTTACGGGGTAACTGGCTCAACAGGATAGAAAATAACTTATATTAAATCATTAAACACCCATGTACAGTCATGTTTCGGTATGGTTACATGAGAGTTACGAGGGTTACGGGTCTCTGGAAAAGTATATCATTATGATTATACAAAGCCCTTATGTTGAGGCTGAAGAGCCATCTCTATATTTACGACGAGATAAACTTGCCCTACAGTACGCCATTAGAATTGCTGCTAATCCATCAAATCCAGTTCATAAGGTGTCTTTTCCGCCATATATTTCTGAAGAAGTCGTACAGCTTCACGAAAGTAAACCAAAGGCTATCCGGTCCTTTGGTTTACGGGTTGCACCACTTTTAGAATCAGCAAACATCCAAAAAGATAAAGTAGAAGAACATTTTGTTTCCGAAATACCATCATGGTGCATTAGAAAACCAGAAGTTAATTTGACTCTACATACAGGGAAAAAATCCGACTCAAATCCACACCTTCTAAAAGAAAGTTTTCATCAACTACAATCTCAATTTATTGACTATCAATGTATTTATACTGATGGTTCAAAAGAAGAAAACAAAGTTGGTTGTGCTACTTTTACAAACGGCAATTGCAAAACATTACGTTTACCTGATGGCTCTTCAATTTTCACAGCGGAAGCTAAAGCTATAGACTTAGCTTTAGACTTTATAAATGAAAGTAATTTAAAGGACAAATTTATTATTTTTTCTGACTCTATGTCAGTTCTACAGGCCTTAAACCATACATCATCCAAAAACCCTCAAATACAAAAACTATTAATAAAACATCATACCATCTCGGAATTGAAAACAATTATCTATTGCTGGGTTCCCAGTCATATAGGTATCGACAAGGGATCGACTCAAAGCTATACAATAGAAAATTTAGTACAGATCGATATACAAGTAAAAGCTTTAAATAAAACAGAAAGTAATGCTGCGTTAAAATTAAAAAATGTGTATAGGTACTCACTCGAAAGGTATCCCAGCTCCTGATTGAATGTATTCATTGTTCTTCGTCTGAGGTAATCCTGAAATAAAGAGAAAGAAATATAGTTTACAGTTAACACAGACGGCAACATATACATATCTTACTATGTCGCTGTTTAAATAAGAAAACAATCATAAATTGTATTTGGCTATAAAACCGTGATGAACGAAGAGTATACGTGATCACAGTAAACAACCCAGTGGCGGGTTTAACTCAACTAACTAGCAGCACAATCGCGTTGAGACGCGGCGCAATGACTCCTTATTTGTGGTTAAAAAGGGCAAGAAACATGAAATAGGTTACGATAAACCGTGATCTGTATCCCGAACGTTTCTGAGGACGCCATCAGGCCCCCTCAGCTCTGTATCTTCTAATATGTGCGAAAAACCATCCAGCAATTGATGGTCGAAATCAGCGACGCCCTTCCCTGCGATCTTTATCAACAGCTTTTGGTAAAGTTTGATGAGTCGACCCTTGAGTCGCTGTATCCTGGAGAGGCGTAGACCGTGCTTAGCTTTGCAGCAACGCAACCGTCTATTCCGTGTTATACGAGCCACCACCATCTCAAAATGCATCGAAATGGAGGTGGTTAGCACGAATAGATGGTTGCTGAAAAGTGTTTCCAAGTCCGGTCTTATGCTGTCGAATGCTGGATGGTCCGGGTGAGACTTCGGACAATGCCTGGCTCTTTACGGGAGTAACAGCAACTATACAATAAACGAACAAAACAAAGACCTGCAAGCCATGAAAGTTAATAAAACTGCAGTGCCATCAATCCATCTGTCCCCCAAAAAACCACAGCCCTCTAAAGCTACAGGTATACAAGACTTGGAACAATCAAATAAAAAACAAGATTTTGAAGCCACCCCACAAGAAGTCATCTTGACAATCCACCAAAAATGTCCGGCCTTGGGTTGTGGTAAAAGTGTGCACCACAATGAGAACACTGACATCTATTCATGCGACAAATGTAATAAAAATACATAGCAAGTGCTCATGGCCTTTGCCTTAAAATAACAGTGGCTGATGAAGAAGGGACAGCAACCATAGCTCTTTTTAACGCTATGGTTGAGCAAATATTACCAAAAAAAGCAGTGAAGTTGTCAATGAAAAACTAAGCAACGCTGACATACTTGACTTAATCAGAGACAATAAATACAAATTTGTAGTGGCAGGTGGCAGATGAGTATTTATGCTCAGAATTTACAATAACTAATTCTGAAACCACTGCTCAAACAACCAATGCAGGAAATCTAACACGGAAGACAATACCAGAACGTCAGTCAGAAGCCCAGTCAGCATTTCCAGACAGCAACACCAAATTGGATTTCACTGCTGTGCCCTTGTCTACAGCTAGCCAGGATTATACATGTAACAGTATTTCTCCTGAAGTTGACACATTTCGTGGTATACAATCAAGCATATCAAGTTTTGCTCCTGGAATTTACAGGTCTAATATATCCCCAGGTCGTCCAATGAATATGGATTTCAAAAGTGCAATGTTCATCGGTAGCAAAAACCGGCCAATGAAACAGGATGACATTATTCCACCACAAAGTGAGTCATGGTATCCTGCTAATGTTTTGCCACCAAATACTCCATTGTTCCCTGCCAATATAAGTAGCAACAGGTGCTTGCAAAGCCACAACATCCAACCTAGTGTATATATGAACACCACTTTTACTTCTGGAACTGATACAACCAAGAGCCAATCAAACATACCGCCAGTTCAACCAATGAATATGGATTTGAACAGTTCAATGTTCGTCGGCAGCAAAAGTAGTGCAATGAAGCAGGACGACGTTATTCCACAAAAACAGGAAGTATTCAAGCAAAGTGCTAAATGGTATCCTGCAAGTGTTTTGCCATCAATGTAATGTTTTGTAAACAATAAAGGCTAAACATTAACATTAACATTACAGGAGTCTTACTGATAGTATTCTTTCACAAGTGTTATAATCATGTTAGTTACTCAGTGAAATCAAGATTAGAATTTCTAACCAGTTACATTACTCAATTAAGCATAACCAAATGATGCATATCAAACGTTTTAATCGATTTTTTATTCATTTAGTTTTGCAACTTTATTATTTAACAAAAATGTTTGTTGTTTATTGCAACCTTACCTTTGAGACAGTATGCAAAGCGAAAAGGACGATTTGCAAAGGAAATGAGCCCGGTTGCGAGGTTTATGACCACCCACGTGCTTACAAAGACTAGAGTTCCAAGTTTTGAGTAGTGATGCGATCATACACCTTAATCTTCCCAGTGTATCAAGCGTTTTGGTCAGGCTCATAAAAATGCCTGGATAGCCGTGTGAGCACATCCGTGCCAACCATGTTGTCATTATCAACAATGCAATTTGTGTAAGTTTTATCTGTTACAGTCAAGTCCAGTAACATTGTGCCGAGCGTTTACTTAGCGCACGCTCTTCAACTTTAAACCAATTTAATACGCCTCCGTGCAATTGGGCATTATCTTTATAATAAGCTTTGAAAAGAGAAACTGGCACATACAGACATGTTGCCTCTACCTAAACATTCTGGTCTGGTGAACAAGCCAGCAGTTTAAGGTTGGCTTCAGCACTGTAATTTTCTACATGCTACTTTAATTTTATGCTAGTCTATGGTCAAATACATTATGCAAGATTATTGTCCAAATCCTGATTATTAATTACAGCAGCCCAAAGCACAGACTTACTTTCCTCAGCCATTTGTGTTCAAATATGCTTACTTAATAGTATCCAAACTCTTTTTAATTTCTTCTTTTTGATCGTGCCTAAGGAATGAATAAAAATTACCTAAGGAATAAATAAAAAATAAAACTTAGATCCTTTAAAAGTAGTTATTACATTTATGAGAAAGGGGATGGGCCATACCGCGGTTTCGACTATAAAAGTCTCGTCAGTGACCCTTTCGATTTGGCAACATGGAGCCAAAGATAATTGCTGAAATTTTGCAACTTTCAACAGGGTAGTAGTATTGTTTGAGGGGGCAGATCTTGAGGTCTTTGTATCTTGAGGTCTTTGTATCTTGAGGACATTGTATCTTGAGGTCTTTGTATCTTGAGGACATTGTATCTTGAGGTCTTTGTATCATTAGGACGTTATTATCTTGAGGTCTTTCTATCTTGAGTACGAAAAATCTTGTATCGTGAGGACGAAAGATTGAGGAGTTTGTATGAATTGAGAACGAATAATTTTGAGGACTTTGTTAATATTGAGGACGTAAAAACATCTTTGTCTCTCGAGCGCATAAGTCTTGAGGAGTTCACGCCTTGAAGCTACTAATCTTATCATCAACTTTGTTGGAGGAAAAAGAAACAAGTATTATGCCAAGGTCGTGATCACAAAACCTGCGTACGTGGGACAAGCTGTTCTTGACCTGAGCCAGAATTTTGACAGGATAGGACACAGGTCTAGAAAAATACTCCTGCCTTGAAGCTTCTAACCTTATCATCAACTAAGTTTGAAGACACGCCATGCTCCTGTTGTCATCTAGAAAGGTCGGACGTGTTTTAGATCCTATCGCTGGAGTGACCTGCCACGTGTGGACTTTGACAAACAATCAAATGAATGATTTTTTTTGACATTGTAAATTTTTGAAGAACACTTGTTTTTTCTCAAAATAAGCAGATTTCTGACACATTTACAACATGATTTATTGAAGTACTTCAAGCATCTAAACTAACGAGCACCGGATAACATAATTCTTGGACATTCTTAAACAACAATTTTTTTGCTAACGTGAGCAGATTTCTGACACACTTTTATTAGTGGAGTCTCTTAGTACTAAAGCTCTTTTTCTGGTCATCAGCGATTATAATACCAATACCACCAATGTTTGTTTGTTTGTTTGTTTGTTTTTTGTTTTTGTTTTTTTTTGGAGTCAATATTTCACAGTTTGTAGCGTCTGATCTAAATCTATATGATTTGCTATGTCTTACCTTTCTCAACGAAGGAAATCAAAGGGTTCGTGTACATGTATAAATGTGCACAGTATTCAGATGATATGCGATTGATACTGCGTGTATGTATTTAAATAAAAGAATTCATAACATACTCCGGTTTTGTTATAACATATTTTTGTGTTGTTAACGTTTCTATCACTAGTACACATCTCTTGGCCCGTACCGGACCCGGATTAGAATAGGCCGGTCGCTCCCTCATGCGGAACCGTAAAACCCGGTCAAAAGAGGTGCCACCTGTTTGCCGTGGGTGGATACCCGTAAGCCGGAGGAGAGGATCCTGGAGGTTGAGGGACAGGCCAGAGATCTTCACCTGTCTCAACACGCCTCTTTGGCCTCGGATTCGGTGTAAACGGGAGGCCGTGGAGGCTCGACACGGTCAATCGGCTGCCATGCCTTGCCCTGAGATCTCTTCTTCCTTCTAACTTTCTCAGTATCGAATGATACGCAACCGTGTTCCAAATTTCTTCATTTAATCATTCTTTTCCCTATATCTCAGAAGGCGGTGGTTTAAGGGTCAATCGACGGGCTTGTTTTTCGGTATTTCTGGGTTACTTGGGTCTAGGTTGAGAGGCAGGGTGGGTACAACGTCTGAATGTTATTTCGGTTTTCTTTATTAGACATCTGACTTAATATTCAGTTGTTGTTAAAGCCTGGGTAGTCTGAAGTACATGTACTTTGGAATCTTGCACGGCGAGTATGACGGGTATGTAGCTTTGGCGCTGGAAACTGGAGAGCCGTTTCCGTAAAGCGTCCCCTTGTAGGGCTCCAAGGAGGGTGAAGCGCATAGCCGTCGAGACTTAAAACTAAAAACATGACTTCCACAAACTACAAACGACAACGACCGGACTCCGACGATGACATTGATCCTTCTACTATATTCAGAACACAAGACACGTTTCCTAAATTCCTCATTATAGAATCACAAGACAAGGAGAAACCAGTTGCATCTTTATCCCCATTTGTCATAGAAAAGCAAATTGAATCGCTCATAGGAACACCAAAATCTGTTAAAAAACTAAAAAATGGAACCCTTCTGGTAGAAACATCAAGAAAAACTCAAACAGAAAATCTGATGAAGGTAACACAGTTCTTTAATTTGCCTGTAGAAGTGACACAGCACAAGACCTTGAATTCATCGAAAGGCATTATCAGAGATAGAAATCTTAAAGGTGAGTCAGAAGAAAATATAAAAGAGTACTTAGAAAATCAAGGGGTTACAAATGTCAAAAGATTCAAAGTTAAAAAAGGCCAAGATTATGTTAATACCAATACTATTTTACTGACTTTCAACACCGTTGTTCCACCAAAATCACTCAAGATATTTTTTCAAATCATCCCGGTTGAATTATATGTACCAAATCCTTTGAGATGCTACAACTGTCAGAAGTTCGGCCATCATGAAGATAAATGCCCAGTAGATCCTGGATCTGTATGTGAACGCTGTGGCATGGGCGATCATAACCACCACACAAATCATTGCGAAAACGAAATAAAATGTGTCAACTGTGGTTGAAAACACTTGTCGAGATCAAACGAATGCACAGTGTGGCAAAAAGAAAAAGACATAATGAGACTCAAAGTAACTAAAAGTTTGACTTACCCTGAAGCAAGGAAACTATACGAACAAAAGCCTGAATTTAACTTCTCGAAGGTAGTCAAGTCCCTTGCTGCAAAGCCAGAATCAAGAACCACTTCTACACAATACAGTATTGAGGATACGAAAATAACTGAAAGTACGAAAACCATTGTTCCTAGGAGGATAACCCCCAAAGCAAGCACATCAGATAAAATGTCAAAACCTAATCAATCGTCTTCAGAACAAACAGCCGCTCAGAAAAAACAAAATCAACAGAACGTGAAACCTACCAATCAACAAGCAGCATCAAACAGGATGCCCAAGGGATCAGAGGATCCCGTGAGAAACTACAACAGATACAGTGCCCTTGGAGATGATAGGGCCATGGACATCGATGAGCATACAGTACGCCAGAATGGTCATCCCTCTCGACCAAGGTCACCTATCACTGCTCCAAAGAAATAGTTTCAAGTCCATAATATTTTAACAAAGGTCAAGTTTTTAATACACTCTCCAAGTTAGATAATGAATAGAATCAAACACAGAATAATACAGTGGAACTGTCGAGGTATTAGACCAAAATATGAAGAACTGTTTTTACTTTTAACATTACTCAGACCTTCTGTTTTCTGTCTTCAAGAAACATTCCTGAAACCCGAAGAAACGTTTACTTTAAAAGGTTTTAATATATACAACTATATTCACACTGATTGTCTCAGAGCTTCTGGTGGAAGCTCTTTACTAGTCCATTCATCTTTACCACAACGTCAAATCAAACTTAAAACAGATCTACAAGCGGTAGCTGTTTCTATTACACTTGATAAAGAGATCACTTTCTGCTCTATCTATATTCCTCCCTCATATTCTTTAAGATCTGAACAACTGACTTCTTTACTTCAACAACTTCCCTCACCCTATATGTTAGTAGGCGACTTCAATGGCCACAATGTTCTTTGGGGTAGTAATGACAATGATCCCAGAGGACAATTAATTGAGGATTTCATCACAGAAAACGACATTTGTCTGATGAATGACAAATCTAACACTTATTTAGATTCCGGTAAAGGCACATTCTCATCTCTTGATCTTTCACTCTGTCATCCTTCTCTCTATTTAGACTATGAATGGTCTGTTTGTGAAGATCAACATGGATCTGACCACTTTCCTATTTTGATTGAAAGTGTTCTGACTCATGGTGAAGATCATAATCCAAAATGGAAATTACATAAAGCAGATTGGGATTTATTTAATAACTTATGTAATGAGTCCCTAACTGATACTTCTCTCTCTGATTCTTCTGATCCTATAACTGATTTCACCACTTCTCTTATAACTATATCTGAGAAATGTATCCCCAAAACTTCGACAAACCAAAAGAAAAGTAATCCATGGTATAACGACGATTGTAAAGAAGCTATCAAACAACGAAAAAACACTTTGTCGAAGTTCTGCAAGTTCCCAACGCATGCAAATTTAAATACTTACAGGAATTCTAGAGCAAAAGCTCGTCGGACTATTAAGTCTGCAAAACGCAAATCATGGAGAACATATGTTTCTAATTTGAATTATAAAACACCGACTAAAAAGGTTTGGGACATGGTTAGGAAAATATCCGGTAAATCTAAATCTGCTACTTATCACCATCTTAATTACAATTTCAACAATGCGAACGAAACAGCTTCCACAAAACAAGATATAGCAGATACTTTGGCATCACAATTTTGTTCAAATTCCTCAACCAGCCATTACTCGGAGGAATTTCAAAAATACAAGAAAGAACCGGAAAAAACTAAGTTAAACTTTAAGTCCTCAAATAATGAAGAATATAATACTCCTTTTAATTTAGATGAATTAAAAGACGCCATCAGTAAAGCCCATGATACAGCAACAGGTCCCGACGAAGTTCACTATCAAATGCTAAAACATCTTCCACCAAAATCACTTCAAGCTCTATTAGATATTTTTAATGATATGTGGGAAACTGGAACGATTCCCGAAAGCTGGGAACTAGCCACTATAATACCAATTCCTAAACCTGGAAAGGACCATGCAGAACCTAACAATTATAGACCGATAGCACTAACAAGTTGTCTTTGCAAAACCTTGGAGAGAATGATAAATGTAAGACTTGTTTGGTTCTTAGAAAGTAATAACCTTATATCTCCTGTTCAGTCGGGCTTCCGTTCTGAACGAAGTACCAACGACAATTTAGTAAGACTGGAAACTTTTGTTCGTGATGCCTTTGTTGCAAAGGAGCATGTTGTTGCTGTGTTTTTCGACTTGGAAAAGGCTTATGATACCATCTGGAGACATGGTATTATGCGAGATCTACATGATCTCGGAATACGAGGCAGATTAGCTACATTTATTGAAAATTTCCTTGCGGATCGTTGGATCCAGGTTCGTGTTGGATCGACTTTATCCGAAAAGTTTGATCAAGCACAGGGTGTCCCACAAGGGAGCATCTTGTCTACAACATTGTTCAATATTAAGATAAACAGCATAATGAACTGTCTGGATCCTAAAACAGATGGATCCTTATATGTAGATGATTTCTGTATGTGTTACAGGTCAAAAAGCATGAGAACTATCGAAAGGCACTTACAGCAGTGCATTAACAGAATAGAAAACTGGACATCACATAATGGTTTCAAATTTTCCAAGTCGAAAACACAATGTGTGCATTTCTGTCAATTACGGAAAGTACACAATGATCCTGAACTGTATTTATATGGGTCTCTTATTCCAGTAGTTGAAGATTTTAAATTGCTTGGAGTTCTTTTTGATCGTAAACTTTCTTTCAAACCACATATCAAGTACTTAAAAGCCAAATGCCTAAAAGCATTAAACTTGCTGAAAGTATTATCACACACAGACTGGGGTGCTGATCGCCCTGTCCTTCTCCAGCTATACCGTTCCCTCATTCGTTCAAAATTAGATTATGGATCCATCGTATATGGATCGGCAAGACCATCATATATCAGTTCTCTTGACACAGTACACCATCAATGCCTAAGATTAGCTCTGGGTGCTTTTCGAACATCACCTGTACAAAGCCTCTATGTTGAGGCTGAAGAGCCATCTCTATATTTACGACGAGAGAAACTTGCCCTACAGTACGCCATTAGAATTGCGGCTAATCCATCAAATCCAGTTCATAAGGTTTCTTTTCCGCCATATATTTCTGAAGAAGTCGTACAGCTTTATGAAAGAAAACCAAAGGTTATCCGGTCCTTTGGTTTACGAGTTGCACCACTTTTAGAATCAGCAAACATCCAAAAAGATAAAATAGAAGAACATTTTGTTTCCGAAATACCATCATGGTGCATTAGAAAACCAGAAGTGAATTTAACTCTACATACACGGAAAAAATCCGACTCAAATCCACACCTTCTAAAAGAAAGTTTTCATCAACTACAATCTCAATTTATCGACTATCAATGTATTTATACTGATGGTTCAAAAGAAGAAAACAAAGTTGGTTGTGCTACTTTTACAAACGGCAATTGCAAAAAGTTACGTTTACCTGATGGCTCTTCAATTTTCACAGCGGAAGCTAAAGCTATAGACTTAGCTTTAACTAACTGAATGTTATGAACCACTGCAGAAGCTGAGGGTGAGGTTATGGCCATGTAAAACCGGTTTAAGCCCGCCAGTAACTTTGTGTTACTGATCGTTCCAAGTCGATACTTCTGTGGTGGTTCTTTTTGTTTTATGTCTTGGTGTTTAAAATTTTTTGTGCTGTTGGCGCCTTATGTATGTTTTCATATTTTTAGTTAAGTTAAGGTAACGTAGTGGCCACCTGTTGGGAAAATAGCTGCCCATTCGGCTTACGATTGTTTCATGGTATAAGTACCTGATTGTTAGTTTGGTTTTTTCCCACCTCGGTTTTTGGAGTGGGAATCTTTTTCTGATTGCGCCTTTTCCTGATCTTTGCCTACTTGTACCTTTTTAGACTGCATAAATGAATGTAACTTAAAGGACAAATTTATTATATTTTCTGACTCTATGTCAGTTCTACAGGCCTTAAACCATACATCATCCAAAAACCCTCAAATACAAAAACTATTAATAAAACATCATACAATCTCAGAATTGAAAACAATTATTTATTGCTGGGTTCCCAGTCATATAGGTATATATGGAAATGAGAAAGTTGATAAGAACGCTAAAGAATCGTTAAATCTAGAAGAAACTGTTTTTAAAATTCCTTATGTCAATTTTAAACCTTTTATTAACGAGTTCATCTCTGACAAATGGCAAACAATCTGGAACGGAGCGAAGTTTGATAAATTGAGGGAAGTTGAACCAATCGTTAAACGACCAAGAGTAATTCATAAACTTTCGAGACGAGAAGAAATCGTTCTTGCTCGTCTCCGAATTGGTCATACAAGAATAACACATTCCCACTTATTAACGCGAGAAGATCAACCTAAATGCATTGGCTGTGATACGCCTTTTACAGTTAAACACTTTCTTTTAGAATGCACTGACTTTGCAGCAGAGCGAATTTCTTGCTTTCAAGCTAATAACTTGAAAGAATTGTTCAAAGATGTACCCGTTGGAAAGATTTTATCATTTCTTAGACAAGTAAATCTGTTTTATAAAATATAATTTTTAAATCACCAATCTTATTATTTCATATATTGTTTCTTTACAACGACATTTATATCTTACTTAGTGTTACTTTTTAATACGAGTTCAATATATTTTAACGTTTTACCTTGTTAGACGCTAATGACCCATCAGGGTTGATGCGTCGTTAAACAACAAACAAACAAACAAACAAAGTACACATCTCTTACGTGCAATACAGCATCTTGGCAGGACGCTGTCCTTACGTCCTTCTACAAGTTAGTGACTTACGTCTATCTGGAACGTTTGTCTTACGTAAATTGATGAACCAGCGAAACGTAATTGTTCTCGTTTTACGACACATCAATGCGTACATGAGACTGCGACTATAAAAACTGCTTGCGCCCGCAACAATCTCAGCCCGCCGCAAAAATCTCAAATTACTTTCACGTAAAGAAATAAGATAAAAAATAATAACAAAATGCCACATTGTGTATATCTTCTTTCGTCCTTAAGTTTACTTTTGGAGTACATGTTAAAATTCCAAAACGATTTCGACATGGACTTGGAAGGAACTCTCTCCGGGTGGTGAGATATTTTACCAGCCGTTTCGCTCGACTGGTAGAGGCTGGGGCCCACCCGGACCATCCAGCATTCGACAGCATAAGACCGGACTTGGAAACACTTTTCAGCAACCATCTATTCGTGCTAACCACCTCCATTTCGATGCATTTTGAGATGGTGGTGGCTCGTATGACACGGAATAGACGGTTGCGTTGTTGCAAAGCTAAGCATGGTCTACGCCTTTCCAGGATACAGCGACTCAAGGGTCGACTCACCAAACTTTACCAAAAGCTGTTGATAAAGATCGCAGGGAGGGGCGTCGCTGATTTCGACCATCAATTGCTGGATGGTTTTTCGCACATATTGGAAGATACAGAGCTGAGGGGGCCTGATGGCGTCCTCAGAAACGTTCGGGATACAGATCACGGTTTATCGTAAGTAACCTATTTCATGTTTCTTGCCCTTTTTAACCACCAATAAGGAGTCATTGCGCCGCGTCTCAACGCAATTGTGCTGCTAGTTAGTTGAGTTAAACCCGCCACTGGGTTGTCTACTGTGATCACGTATACTCTTCATTCATCACGGTTTTATAGCCAAATACAATTTATGATTGTTTTCTAATTTAAACAGCGACATAGTAAGATATGTATATGTTGCCGTCTGTGTTAACTGTAAACTATAATTCTTTCTCTTTATTTCAGGGATACCTCAGACGACGAACAATGAATACGTTCAATCAGGAGCTGGGATACCTTTCGAGTGAGTACCTATACACATTTTATTATTTTAACGCAGCATTACTTTCTGTTTTATTTAAAGCTTTTACTTGTATATCGATCTGTACTAAATTTTCTATTGTATACCTTTGAGTCGATCCCTTGTTCTATTAATAAATGACACTGGGCATCTTCTATAAAATGGAATGGATGTTTGGCTTAGGAGCTCTCATAATTTTTGATTACTCTTGCTCTTTAAAACTGAATTTTATTTTTTTGTGCAGAGTGTCAGCGCAGAGACTTTTTTATTTAAAAAAAAAAAACTACTACGCTGACTCCTTGAGAGAAGTGGATGCATTTCACATTTGAAATTTAATACCCTAACAGTCAGGGGACAATTCCACTCTGACACTCTAGAACGTAGGCATACTTTATGCCTTCTATTTTCTTTCATCTAGTCTAATTATTATTCCATTTTTTTCAGGTTGAATCTACCTGGGTGTGATGAATTTTACCAGCCTAACTGGAAGTAACTTTCAAGAACTGGACATCACCAGATAATCATTGACTGTTCGGTTCTCATCAACCGGGAAAAGCCTAACAAAAGGAAGATCAACATTCAAAACCTGTCTGAATTGGAATTTCACGCGAGGCGGCTTACTCGTGTGCTCCAGATTAACCGATGTAAACTGCTGAAAAGGTACAAGTAGGCAAAGATCAGGAAAAGGCGCAATCAGAAAAAGATTCCCACTCCAAAAACCGAGGTGGGAAAAAACCAAACTAACAATCAGGTACTTATACCATGAAACATATCGTAAGCCGAATGAGCAGCTATTTTCCCAATAGGTGGCCACTCAGTTACCTTAACTTAACTAAAAATATGAAAACATACATAAGGCGCCAACAGCACAAAAATTTTAAACACCAAGACATAAAACAAAAAGAACCACTACAGAAGTATCGACTTGGAACGATCAGTAACACAAAGTTACTGGCGGGCTTAAACCGGTTTTACAGGTACCTAACCTCACCCTCAGCTTCTGCAGTGGTTCACAACATTTAGTTAGTTCTTCGGTCCTCGTGGTGAATCTCTAACTAGTCAATGAATCATCAAGAACAAACAAATAAATCATGATAAACATCCTGATGAATCAAAAACCAGGACTCACAGATTGAGTAAGCTGCCCGATGATGGAGATCCCTGGGCGCCGAATAACCTACTAACTCCGGAGCAAAAGAAAAACACCAGTTGGACCCCGGTGGGCCAAGCAACAGACAAGAAGCTCCGGCTCCAACCAACTAAAATGAATAGCTTTAAGTCGGGGCCATCATAGAGTCTGAATAATACATCATGAGCTCAACTGTGTATATCCTGATTTAAAACATATAAATATATGTATATTCGGGTGAAGGATTCTAACTACAACAGATGGTGGATAATATTCTACGCCGCCCTCTACCCTGTAAATTTAACCAAAGTATATAAACTGTCACTAAGAAGATTGTTATTCGCACATATGTGCTGTTCTCTATGAATGGAGGTCAAGATACAGAAATGTCAAAGTTGTGTGTGTGTGTTTTTTTCAATTGTAATTATATATTGTCTCAACATTAAATTATATACATATATATTCTTTCTTCTTTTCGTCTAGCTGACTATTTTAGTCATGTCTCTTTTCTGGCTATTCTAAGTTAGTTCTGATATGGTTCTTTTTGCCTGTCGTTGTTTTTGGTTGATGCTTTACTTAAAACAGTACAAAAAGGCAATGATTGGGAAAAGGTGCAATCAGAAAGAAATTCTCATCCTCGAAAACCGAGGCGGGAAAGGTACTTATACTTGGAAAACATATCGTAAGCCGAGTGTACGGCTATTTCCCATTAGGCGACCGCTCTGCCACATAAAAGTCATCTTGCTCTTGATGTAGGCTGTTTCAATTTTTACAGAGTCGTTCTTTGTATCAATTCCTGAAAATGCTAATTCACTTCTGACAACAATTCTGATTATACTGCATACATAGACAGAATGGTCTGTATCTAGCCTGGAGTATATTGTGAAGCAATTTATTTCAGAAACTAAACAGTGCCTGAGGGTATGACTTACAAAGTAAATTCCATACAAATTATTAGCTCTTTTATTTATCCGTAATTCAAGGCTACTTTCTACAAATGCAACCAGCATAGACTAGCAAATATGGAAAAAATTACAATGCCATTCAAATAATCAGGAATAAGAATTACTCACATGAAACAAAATTTGAGTCCCTTTTGACCCATCTCACTTTATGCACCAGTTATTTGTATTCCCAGCCCGATAGATAGCCTCCATTTAAGTTTTTAACAGTGTCAAAAATGTGCCTGTTCGGTTTTATTTAGCTGAAAACAAAATCTGCATTTTGGCTGTGTTTAACCAGAATGTTCGAAACACAAGTGTCTATTCTCTCTACCTGTATGGGTGATGGGATACAAATGAGTGGTGCATAACATGCCAACCAGTCAACATGTATACAATGACAAAGCTGCTGAAAAAGGGAACATGGTGGTCAGGATACAGTACTATGGTACAATTTCAAAAACATCAGCTATTATTTGAGAAATAAAATATAAAGGTTTGATCCTTTAGAAGCAGTAAAAACATTCACAGAGAGGTAGTATTGACTATATTGCTGTAATGAACCCTCATCAGTAGTCCCTTTTTAATTCATTTTTGACCTGGTCCAACATAAAGACCAGCTGTACAGCCAGCTACGACGAGATACTTGAACTTAAGTTTTTATGAATATGAATTAGAGGGTTGAACTGTTCTTCTAGCGAAAACAAAGCGCTGAAAAGGTGCAGCTGATCTGCAGTTTTGTTTTTTTGTATATGCATGAAGCTCGTATTCTCATGTGTGTTTCATATGATATAAACTAAGGATCGAATCCACTAAGCCCACTGGATTCACAAGACAAGAAACTTAAGTACTATGACATAAATGATTCTCTAAAACAAAGACAAAAAATTGGATAGGAATAATCTTTGTCTACAAGCATTAAAAAGATTATATTTTTCTTTTGATCCTTTGAGATCAGTAAAAATATTTGGAGTATTTCAAATATATTGTATGTTAAGAATCACCTCCTTAACGGAAGTTTGAATATTTGGCCTCTTTTGGAATATTAGTCTTTGATTTAGACTATACTAGTGTAAATTCTAGAAACTGCAGCAATCATGAATGTCTGGCTTTCGCTGTCAGTTTTGTAAAGGGTCACTGACGAAGGTTCATTACCACCCGAAATTGTACAATATGGCCCACCTTCTCCCTTTGAATGTTTTTACTGCTTCCAAAGGATCTTACAATTATATTTTATCTACACTTGATTGAGCTACTGAAGACTGGACTTTTAAGCTATGTGGAGTCCTATATTGAACCCATCCCAAACTTGAGTGGCTCAACTACATCTGAGTGATAAATATCTATTAAAGACATAGGGCTATATAAAAGCGTAAAAAAAGAAACAGAGAATACATGCTTGTGAAACAGCAAAGCTTTGAACCCATCCCAAACCTGAGTGGCTAAACCACTTCTGTTTTACAATCTATAACGGTTAAATTGCTATATAAAAGCATAAAAAAGATCACAACATACATGCTTGTGAAAACACACTCACAGAGTCATTTCAGAGTTAAAAAAAAAAACAAGTTAGTGGTTTTAGAGGTTACTTGTATGGTGCATAATGTAATTAGATATGTATAACTAATAGAGTTTAGTTATAGAAACACCAACCTATGCAAATATGACACAAAATAATTGTGTTACCATATTTATAAGCGACATACCAGACTATTAGTAAGTATTATTGACCTAAAATATAGGTAGGATTAGCGTACAGCACACCAAAGCACCAGGAAATCACAACATTGATTAATATACATGCTAAAAGAAAATAGACTTATTTCTGAGTAAAAAAAAAACGATTATAGGTGCTATAGCTATTGTGCATAGTGATCTGATTTACCATAATTTATCTAACTGAGTGAGACTCCAAGAACTTAAACGAACATGTTTAACACATTTATGTTAACTAAAAACACAAACAAAGCTCAGCAAAATGTATTTAAGGGATTACGGTGGCCTAGTGCTAGAGCGTCGGACTCCGAATCAAGAGGTACTGGGGTTCAATCCCCACAAGGGTGAACGGGTTGTGTCCTTGAGCAAGACACATTAATTCTCTAGAATACTAATTAATACACATGAAGCGGTGTCTCTGTAATGACACGACTGTAAAATTGGTGACTGGAACCTTAAACCTAATTACAAACAAAAATGTATTTCCCCAAATATACCACTTATAAAGTCTCAACAGAGTTAGAAAATGTATGATAATTCTTAACTTACCAATCAAGCTCCTCATAAATCTGAATTAAAAATCATATAATGTAATCATGCATGTCTAAACATATGTTTCAAAGATTTATAGGTTCTTTATTAATTTACAACTTATTCTTGGACCTTGTCCTGCTAGCTACAGGGGAAGAGGGCTCAACAGAGACTACCTCCACCAAGTTGGAAGCCTAATCACCAGACTGTAGTGAACTGAAGCTAGTCTCCACTGTCACCACAGTCTGGTCAGCAGACTCTCCAGACGTCGCTGTAGTGTCCAGACTTGGCGGAGGTAGTCCCTGAAGAGGAATCTCTTCCCCTATCACTCGAAGGTCTCTCCTCGGTCTTCTTCGACAGCATCTCTTGAATATTAAGGCAGCTATGGCAATTAAGACCGCTGACGGTACAGATACCGACACAGAGATGATTAGGTCATCTGTTAAAACAACAAAAAGATACATTAAAATTTTATACTTCACCAACTTCTCATTGGCTGTCGTTGTAAGATATGTTTCCGTGGGGTCATAATCAAATGATCACATTTCTTTTTCACCAACAAATGTTGCCTTATATTCAAATGAGAACAGTTGCACTATAAGAGTATTGTCCGAATGTCTAGGGTCACTCCTGCAAAGAAATATTTGAAATAATTTATCTTACACATTTGACCACAATAATTCAATTTGTACTTGTTAAATGTCAGAATGTCAAAACAAATTGTTGCAAGAACATACTTATCAAGCTACATAAAGTTTTGACTTATTAAATATTTTTTACTGATTCAAGAGTGGAAACTCGACACATTTTGCAATTTTGAGTTATAAAGTATATATGGCAATCGGTAGAAATGCTGTACACTATACAGGTACCTCCTAAAATTTTTTCTAACAATATTTCATACTGCAAATTTTTAAACATTTTCGGTGCGTTATTACGTGATTCTTGATTGTTTCTGTCGACTAAATGTTCCAAAATACAAACATGAGTGATATTATTCGTCAGCATGCAAGAAAAAATTGTTTCTACCTCTTTGTATTCATGAAATTTAGAGCCCCAACCCCATGGAAACTTTAATTTCTACCAAATGATGATAGAATATGTAAATATCTCAACACATATCTCTTCATAATACATGGAAATATTGTCCTCAGTATAAAAAGATCAGCGTCGAGAGCTTAATAACAGTGTTCTATGCCGCTAAAGTATTGGCATATACAGTCAACAGGGTTCCCACGGGCAGTGGAAAACATGGAAAATGGCTACAAAACATGCATGGAAAATTCATGGAATTTGAAAACTGATGAAATATCATGGAAAAATCATGGAATTTTGTCTTGAAATGCCAGTTTGAATGTCTTTAGGGTTCTTTTTTCCTCGCTTGCTTCGCTCGCTCGATAAGTATTGATCAATAAAGTTATGTTGTTTTTTTTTCAAAACGGCATTCAAACTAATTTGTCTTCATCCGAAAACAAGATAATACCTTGAATTCAGTTACATTTGTAATATAATTATCTGTTCTTGCCTTTTAAAAAGTGTTATATGACAAAAAATAAATAAATTAACAGAAGAATTAGTCCTGGAAATTTAACGCCATCATGGAATTATCATACAAACGTCATGGAATTATACTTTCCGAAGGAACCCTGAGTCAACGATCCATTGAACTCTTATGTTGAACTAGAAAATGGTCGTTATAAAACATGTATAAAAAAGAGAAAAAAAAACTTGATTTATATTTTTATTGATAAAGTCGAGTTACTTGCATGTTGGAACTGCCGACCAATGTACATCATTTGATAATAAAGTCTTCTTCGTTTGATACGTTAGCCCCATGTGAGCATGTATTGTCTCTTTCAAATGTGACAATAACAGTAGAAGACACAGAGACGTTAACAACTTGTGTACGTAATACTTATACAAAAATTTAAAGTTGATCCAATGTATATATTATATTGTTCTGTCTGTCTTTGTAAGTGTATGCATGTACGTGAAAAATTATCAGGCCGTCCACAGTCTGAGAAGAACCCTACAATGGAAGAATGGTTGGAAGATGCTGACTACTACATGAAGATGATGGGAGAAGATGGAAAGGTACAATTTCTTCTTGACCATTTAACGGGTAAGGCCACAGATGAAATAAGAATACGTGATGTTGGTAATAAAATACTGCTGGTAAGATAGTAAAATAATTGAAGGAACTCTTTGAGGACACTGTTGCGCAATTTCAACAGTCATTTTATCAACGGGATCAGACCCAACGAATCATTACAGTTGGTAACTTGGATGTTTTATTGAAAGACAGGTTTATAGACGGTTTATTAGATAAGCAACTGAGACGGGAGATGAGAAGATTCTCTATGGAGCATAGTGAGGCCCCGTTTCATACATTCAGACAAAGTCCTTGCATGTGCTGAAGATAGTAGAAGTCAATCATCAAATGTACATGTATGGGCGAAATAGTGGTGGTGCTAGAGGTAGAGGATTTCGTGGGCGAGGTAGAGATAACAGTAACTCACAGTCAAACATATGTTCCAATTGTAAGGGAGAGGGCCATTATGCCCCAAAATTGTCCAAATAAGTGACAGGAGTCTTGTGTGGCTGGGCAGCCTTTAAACACCCAGCTCCCGCTGTAGTGAATCGTACAGTGGGAGAGACAAGTGATGAAATGGACTCAAACAGTAAGACTGATAGTGCAAACTTACGGCAGACCATTACGGAAAGAGCTCTTCGTTAAGGTTCATCACGTCTCAGCTTTAAGTTACGGTCCATCACGTCTCAACTTTATGTTACGGTTCATCACATTTCAGCTCTACGTTACGGTTCACCAGGTCTAAGTTCTACGTTATGTTCATCTTGTCTCAGCTCTATGTAACGGTTCATTGCGTCTCAGCTCAATGTTACGATTCATCACGTCTCAGTTCCATGTAACGGTTCTTCTCGTCTCAGCTTTATGTTACGGTTAATCACGTATCAGCTGTACGTTACGGTTCATCACGTCTCAGCTCTACGTTACGGTTCATCACGTCTCCGCTCTATGTTACGTTTCCTCACTTCTCAGCTCTACGTTATGGTTCATCACGTCTCAGCTCTATGTTACGGCTCATCACGTCTCTGCTCTAAGTTACGGTTCATCACGATGACCTCGTCGTGACGGAATCCCACTTGCCTTAGTCTAGCATACATATTGTCCATTAACTGGTCGCAAATACTTGCCGCATTCAAGTATGCACTAAATGAATCTGTTAATAAGCGACAAAACCATAAAATCCATACATGTAGAAACACCACATCTGTGTTAGTATGTGATACGTATTTTAAATGATGATCTGTTATGAATTTTCATGTGATTTGTCAGCGTAACTTTGCTTTTTAATGCTTTATCGCATATTCCATACTTGACAATTGTGTCTTTGTGACGTTTTTCGTGTCTATGAAGATTGCTCAGAAAGCGAAAGTCTTTATTACACACTCTGTAATTATAATGCTTCTCTCCTGTAGGAATACCCTCGTGATCATTCGACCCGTGCCGGACCCGGGTCGACCAAAGACCAGCCTTTCGTAAGAAACGTGATGGCACAACTACGTCAAAGGGAAGCCCATAACTGCTAAATCTGGCTCGAATTGTCCTGGAGTGTGGAAGAAGCAAATGAAATGCTCAAAATGCTTGCATCGCCCATTAAATACCCCCGTCCTTCCGAACCAGTTGATCGTACTCCTTCATCGAAAAACAACGTTCAACCGTTCAAACCGGAAACGGGGAAAAACTCAACCGTAGGTTTCGTTTTTCACATTTAATTTTATGTTGTTTTTGAGATAATATAACTGAAATAATGTCAATGTTAAGCTTCCACTTATCCATATAACAGTTTTATTACTGTTTTAGGAAACAAGGACCCGTTGCTACCGCCACTAGCCAGAGACTAGCGACTGCCACTAGTTAAGGACTAGCCACCTATTACAATTTCTCTCACTTTTCCTATCTTTAATGGCATGGCCTCATCTCATGAAGCTTCATAATGCGACTTAAGACATTCCTTAAACCATATAAGCGGTTAAAGCATAATATGTAATATACACCGATGTTAGTCTGATCATGGTAAAATAGTAAATTCAACCTCACCTTTTCATTTTCGCCCATTCTTTTCCTTTGCCTCTTCTTTCTTTCTGAACTCTGTAAAACAACAAATGGATAAATAAAAACAATTAACATGTCATCTTTATCAATGATCAAAAGTAGTTACAGTTCGATGCTCATGAGTAAACAATCTTGAAATAAAAGCTGAAATACGAGGGTCGTTTACACTCAATGTCTTGCCACAATAACAGCATGTCAGAGCTTACAACACCTATGGTCACCAAAAACTATATATTAGGCATTTGGGGGCAAATTTTCGTTTTGTTTCGTGTATTTGTTAAAACGCAGTAGAGGTTTGAACCCTTGTATCCTACTGCATCGGAGCAGGTCTAATGACGTTGCCGTTAATTGTGAATTTTTTTCTTAATATTTTTTCTATGTGGATAAATATACTACAAACAAGAAATCTATTAAAAATTATATTTATGTCAAGCTAAATGATTCTGTAGTTTATGTCTGGAAATCGAAGTAAAATACTTAAAAGTATTGTCGTCAAAATAGTACTTTAACGATCAGTCATGCAAACTAAGAATAATTAAGTAAATGCTATCCACTGTTTACCACTTCCCATATTTCATTAGGTCAAGTAATATTTTCTGATAACTGAAATATCTTTTAAAATGAGGTGATTTGTAATAGTATTGAAGTTCAACTAATATGAAGCTAAACAATTGCTTGTATTTCACTAAAGAACACGTTTTAGACGTTTAAATATAAGGATCCTGTATTTTTGCTCTGCATGTTTTCGCTGACGTCGTAATATTGTCGTTGAAGTTTTATTGGTAAGCTTCTTTATTTGTCCCCCAAACTATCGAACATATTTCATAACATTATCACTACATGGTGCTCATAGAATGGTAGTTAGGCTGGTATATTTTCTAAATGATCACATCATACCAATGTTGATTTAGCAGATTGCGAAAAATAGAAGTTTCGAATACATTTTGCATATACTGGAGCAAATATGGTTCAAAAAGTAGCTTAGAAATAGGAGTAGGTGGTCTACGGAGTACCACATTTGTTTCTATATACTAAAATGTTCCGTCTTGGTCTGTAGTTTTGAAATCCAGCGTTTGCCACCTTGGCAAACCTTGCAGTATTCCAGTATTCAAGATGGCGTCCAAGATGGCTGCCGTTTCCTAAAACCAACCCCTACTCCAAAAATGCATCATATTTTTCATGTGTTTGCATTGTAATGGTATTTTAATGCTCCAGTTCATGAAAGAATGATATATTTGTATATTTCAAGTAAAAACATCTGACAATTTAGGTAAACAGTTGTAAAAATCATGTTTAAATTCACCAATGCACGTGCCCAAGGTTTTTCACCTAAGAATGTTTGTTTAATGGCTCATTATTAATGATCAGACAGTTATGGCTGCTATTTTACTTCTTTTCTATCAAATATAATATCTGTAAAGATTCTAGAGAAACATAAATAAATTGTTTCTATACATAAGTTTCATGCTTTAATACAGGTTTTAGACATCAAACCCAACACAACAAAAACAACAAAAAATGCATATTATGCTCTTCAATCTTATTTGTTTTTGATTCTATTTACCATAGTGTTTGTCTCAGTCTTAGTTTGTAGCATAAAATCCGGTGTTTGCCACCTCAGCAAAGCACAGGATAGCTCCAGTATTGAAGATGGCATCCAAGAAGGCCGTCAAAATATATAATTTTGAAAAATGAGCCAAATATGTCCCTTTACTTTCATTAAGTAATAAAAAGCTAAAATCAAGTTGTATAACACTTAGAACATTTTCTTAATGTTATCTTCATGTCTCTTTTTTCTTGATAAAACAAAATTATTCAGACACCATAACCTTTTTATAACACTATTGTTGGGGTTCAAACCAATCTCTGTGTTAGCTATATTCAATTTGTGTTACAACGAGAGTAAAGTATATAGACATATACCAAAGGTAGTATGAAATGACCATTTGGAGTCCAGCTATGATCAGTGCTATATCCAAAACTATGTTTCTTGAACTGAGTTATAGGAAGGTCCTGATGTATTTATTCTAGAAATGAGTGGAATTTTCTTGCCCGGCAAGAAGAAGAGCAACAAAGAAAACTTATTTTCTTGTACATCATAAGCTCCGCAATCTTATTACAAATGTAATTCACAAATTCTGGTTCTGCAATTAATAGAACTTTGGTGCAGTTTTAATCTTACAATTAATACAACCTTGGTGCAGATATGGATGTACGATATGGCACTATATAATACAAAATAATACCAAACCATGTTTTGTTTCGACACTATAATCATATGTAGGTTCTACTTTCTCATTAACTGGTTATGCTTTGAGTATTTATGTACAAGGTTTATGCAAACTGTGGTGTCATAAGAACTATAACTTATTAGAGCATTAAAGCAAAAACAGTAGAGAGGTACCCTAGAAGTACCATATCATCTACAAAGTATTTTGATTGGAAAAATAATTGCTTATTTGTGGCGAGATTTGTGACCTGTCAGAAATGAAAGTAAAGTAAGTGGAAGCTGGTCGATGTTAGCATGCGCAATTGGTGATTGTAACATTGATGTTTTTATAAGAGTTGTTGAAGCAACGGAGAAAGGCAATGACTTCAGTGCCATACATACATGTACTAATGGACCTTCCAAATGGTGACTTAGTTGCTGCTGGAGCAATATATTGTGCAGTAAAAAGAGCTGTTTGCTCAATGACACATTAGAATATAACATTCAGCTATGACATTGAGCATGCTAATTATGCTAATTAGATAATTATGTTTCATTTAAATATTCAGATACAGGTTCAAAGCTAAAAGCTGAGTATGAAAGTTCAATAATGAACATCAAGTTGTAGAGTTATCCAATTAATAGACAAATTTAAAAACCTGGAGTTAGAAAGCTGGGTTATATAACATAAATGTTATAAAAACAATTCATATAAAAAAGTAATAACATGCATTTTATTGTTAATGAGCGGAAATGCGCACGTATGTGCGCAAATGCGCACATGGCACTAAAAAGTGGACCATGTACAAGTATATGAAAACGTGGTGCAAATGACGTAAATCAGCGTATAATCATGATATAACACGATAACTACGCGATTTGTACCGATTAAAAAGTAATAACATGTATTTTATTGTTAAAGTGCGCATTTCCGCACATAAAATGTGCGCATTTCCGCACATAAAATGTGCGCATTTCCGCACATAAATTCTAAGAGTGAAGCTCAGGGAAAACATATTACAAAAGAATGGATAGACACATGAAATGCGTAAATATTGTAACGGAACAGGGCTATTGCTGCTTCTTTGTATCGGGTATTAGGACTGTCGAAATTATGTAAACATCATGTGCCAACTTTCGTCGCTAATTTTACTCGCTTCCTCGATGAATTGACGGGAATCCGTGAATGCTCATATAGATTTACCTTATTTTACATTTTCACCAAATTTGCGTGTTGTTATGTTTTTGTACGGCTGTATTTTTGGATTTTTCGATCGAATCGTCGGGACTTCTGAAACTGCGCCATCATCGTATATTTCCGGTACTTTCCGTTTGTTGTATTGCAGAATGGTCCGCATCGACCGAACTGCTCCAACGTTACGGAAATTCCCGAATGCAACCATCCGCCTTTCGTGGGCTTCCGTAGTAGTGTCCCCTGGGGTCATGTGGCCCATGTGTATACAAGCAGAGCGGAGTAGCTCTTGCGGCATTATTTGAATTTAGCAGTGTACACATTAAGTCAAAATATTAATCTCTTTCAAAATTACTTCTATGCTGATGAGGCAAATTCTCCTTCAAATTATATAATAAATCATCTCAATTATTTGCGCCAAACATGTACATTTGCTGGACAAGAATGTGTATTGGCTTTAGCTTAAGCATTAAATCTTAACATTCTTGTTACTATTGGTGGTCACACGTCATCAGAAGATGTTGTAACTATTGAAAATAATTTTGATCAAATAAACCCTGAAATTCACATGGTATGGACTCGAAGTGGTTGTGGTCATTATGAAGCCATATCAGAAACGCCTCAATTATCAAGCAGCAACAATAACAACATTCAGCAAAATGATCTTAATCATATAAGTTGGCCAAAAGTATCCACATTTTCGAAACCTATCGCTTTACAATTTAAAAGCACTAACTGGTACAAAAATGATCTGATTCATTTATCAAAATACACAAATAAACTGATAACAAACAGTGTAAACGGGATGTCTGAAAACAGTGCAAATGATAAAATATGCCAAGTCTGCAAGCAAAATTTGCCACTTATTATAATCTGAAGAGGCATTTGGTGCAACATCAAAAATCCAATAATAAAGTAAACTGTGTGCTTCCATCCTGTGACTTGAAATTCTCAAAAATTGACAATGTTTTTCATCATGCCGTAGCAGCCCATGATGCAGACATCAAGAAAGAACACCTTAATTTTGAAAATGAAAATGAATTTAATAAATATTTGGAGGAACAAGAAGCAGCCACTAACACTAGATTTGTTAAAAAGAGACAACCAAAATTTAATAAAGTATTGAAACATTACAGCTTGTGTGTCACCGGGATAACTCTAGTAAACCACATCCAAAACGATCTCAGGCATTTAAAGGAAAAACGAAAAACAAAAAAGGGCAATGCAAAATCGATGGACTCTGCCCTGCCAGAATGTATGTGAAATTTTTAACAAACAAATCTCTAAAAGTAAAATACATAAGAATTCACTTACGTAGGCTTTCGTTCAGTGAAAGTAAATATCTAAAATTTCTAAGTCAACTCAGGAAGAAATTGCCACAATGCTTTCATTACAAATGCCAATATTCAAAATACTTGACAAAATACGCCTTTCTTTTGCCTCAAGGGATGACAAGGACAATTTAGATAACTTGAAACATTTTCATCTCATTGACAGAAAAAGTACAAGTAGGCAAAGATCAGGAAAAGGCGCAATCAGAAAAAAGATTCCAACTCCAAAATACGAGGTGGGAAAAAACTAAATTAACATTCAGGTACTTATACCATGAAAACATATCGTAAGCCGAATGAGCAGCTATTTTCCCAATAGGTGGCAACTCAGTTACCTAAACTTAACTAAAATATGAAAACATACATTAGGAGCCAACAGCACAAAAAATTTTAAACACCAAGACGTAAAACAAAAAGAACCACCACAGATCTATCGCCTTGGAACGATCAGTAACACAAAAGTTACTGGCGGGCTTCAACCGGTTTTACATGGCCATAACCTACATAATATCTACATAAACTACATAATATATATAAAAAAAATATTGACTCTTCAGTAATAAGACACAGTGACAATGCTACATCAGTTTCTTTAAGAGTACATGCATTAAGATCCGACACAAACCGGCCTGTAGAAGCACAGAAAAGAGCTAGAAACTTACAATTTCGGATTTAAAGATTTATCAATATTGACATGAGTGGGTGGGGTATGTAAAACAGAAATCTACTGTTTTCTTGAATCTGTTAATTAGATGTGTATTTATTGCTAATAGACGTCACTGATAATAAGAATGAGTCAATATAGTTATTATTTTAAAATTTTAAATAGCTTGGTGTAAAATTGGAAATGTAACTGGTTTTCGTGGGACCCATTTCCTGGAAAATGGAATGCATTTGAATAAAAATTACGCAAAGCCTAAATGTCTAGGATACATAATCTGACAAATTAAAAGTTATTTTGGAGTCATGGAAATGTATTTCTCTGGGAAAAGTTAGTGTAAACATGTTTTTCTGGAAAATTTTGAAAGTGGGGAACTTGGGGTGGATCGTGTGCGCTTATTGTTTGCTGTAAGATGGCATGCCTTTTGTTTCAGGTTCTTATATGATTGAAGTCAATGACTACATCGAAAAATCTGTCTTATTGTTTAAAAAAAGCTAAGAAAAATGGGTCCGACGATTTCAACACGGAAGTAACTGAAAAATGACTCACTTGCTCTGAGCTGACCACTCATTCCACAATCATGTATAATGTATACACAAATCCATGTATTTGCAACATATTCAATAGTCCCATGATAAAGCATGCTAAAGAATGTAGCATTGTTGACAAAATAAACAATGCTTTTTATACAGGTAAATCTTCAATTATGTATATACAGTGACCACCCATAAGTCCTTAAGTAGAAGAGGAATT
This sequence comes from Rugalucina vietnamica, assembly GCA_964017185.1. Lineage (NCBI taxonomy): Eukaryota > Metazoa > Mollusca > Bivalvia > Lucinida > Lucinidae > Rugalucina > Rugalucina vietnamica. Next base: position 9,704,925 of record OZ024879.1, on the reverse strand, counting down.
GTACTATCCGAGTAGCAAAAGCAAAGGCGCTGATCAGCTTCGCGGTTACCGCGAAGCTGATCTGCGTCTTTGTTTTCGCATATACAGATCGTTGGTGTTCTCATGAGGAGGCTCAGTTATATTACTTCTTGCCACGTGGTATAGAACCAATATATTTTCAAGGATTGATTTGAATACTGTGCTTTGATTTGTATTTAGGTAAACTTAACTAATTCACTAAAATCACAAAAATACTGAAAACTCAGCCCATTTCTGCTTTGCAAAATTGATTGACTGCAATGTGCCTCCACATGAAGAGGAAGGCTTTTTTGTGCTGCTGGCGCCTTATGTATGTCTTCATATTTTTAGTTAGGTTGGGGTAACTGAGTGGCCGCCTATTGGGAAAATAGCTGCTCATTCGGCTTACGATATGTTTCATGGTATAGGTGCCTGATTGTTAGTTTGGTTTTTTCCCACCTCGGTTTTTGGAGTGGGAATCTTTTTCTGATTGCGCCTTTTCCTGATCTTTGCCTACTTGTACCTTTTGGTAGTATTTAAGGGCTCAAAAGGCATGGGTCTACTCAGTATGAGTGATATGTCGCACTGTCCATGTACAAAAAACCTTCATTTATATTTACAGGGATGGTTCTTAAATTGTGAGTGTTTGAATTGTCATTCAATGTTTGGTAGACCTAAGAATTCGGAGAAACATCTCCGTAGCTATTTACTGGGATGTTGGTAAACATTCCTATAAAAAGCTAGTTTTATATTTATCATAAGCACAGACCAGCAAAGGAGATTCAAGCACTCAGTGTCACGTATCACTCCAATCTGATAGCGTTCGTGTATACTACATGTACGTAAAATGGTCATAAACTGTTTTAGATATCTTTTTTTAAAAAAGAGGATCAGATTATCAGGAGATAACCAATGTCATGCAACATAAACGCTAGAACACGAATGCAGACAAAGCAAGGGGATCAGATTATCAGGAGAGAACCAGATCACACAACATAAACGCTTGGACACTAATGTAGACAAAGAAAGAGGACAAGACTATCAGGACAGAGCCAGTGTCATGCAACTTAAACGCTTTGACACTAATGTAGACAAAGAAAGGGGACCAGTTGATCAGGAGATAACCAATATAATGCAACATAAACGCTTGGACACTAATGCAGAAAAAGCAAGGGGACAAGATTATCAGAACAGAACCAATGCCATGCAACATAAACGCTTGGACATTAATGCAGACAAAGAAAGGGGGCCATAATATCAGGAGATACCATATGTCAAGCAACATAAACGCTTGGTCACTAATGCAGACAAAGCAAGGAGACCAGATTATCGAGAGAGAACCAGTGTCATGCAGCATAAACGCTTGGACAAAATGCAGAATATTAAAGGGGACCAGATTATCAGGAGAGAACCAGTGCCATGGAACATAAATGCTTGGGCACTAATGCAGACAATGAAAGGGGGTCTGATTATCAGTAGAGAACCAGTGCCATGCGTTTACCTAAGGACATTATGTGTCCAAATAAATACGTTTACGTGGAAAAACTATGCGCGCTATACCAATTTTAAGCTGTATAATTCTTCTTTGTATAATTTATGAAATATTTTTTTCACTTTGTCAGAATGATCTGAAGTATCCAAAGATCCATAATTTTCCGGGGCCAGGTACACTTTGTCTTCGTTGTCTCATTATAAATTTTGCAGGTTGTAGACATATTATGCATGTTTCGCTTTCCAAATTTGAACTTCACGGAGTGCAGAAGCACAAAGGTAAACTCGTATTCAATAAAGAGTTTTTCATACATGGCATATTGTATCATCTGTAGCACAAAGACAAAACGTTGCGAACATACATAATTTGGCAAGTAGCTAGGCCAAGATATGAAATATATGATTTCTGTATCAGCAGCACTTGGGCAGTACTAAAAATAGACATGATGCAATTTTCAAGATGGCGGACAGGGTCAAAGTACTAAAATAGACATGACTGATGTATTAAATATCAAAGATGGCGGCTGGACAGAACAATGAGAAACACTATTGCACAACCCTGAAATAACGTTGGCAATATTGTTTCTATAGAAACAGTGTATGAAAATAGTAACTGACGCATCTAGATTGTTATGTACACTAACCGTCAACGTTTAGTAATCTTTACTGAACAGACGTGAAAAAAGTTTTAAAAAATGAGAAAAGGGACTATGCAGCAGACAGTGTTCAGCCTTTTAATAATAAAAAACGGGGCTTAAAGGCAAACACGATTGTGAAGTTTTCTGACACTGACGAAAGTGCCAGCGATGGATACGACGTATGTGACCGTCGTTTACTAATTCAAGCCGAAAGTGACTGTTCTGACAGTGTTGTAACTCTGAACTCGGATGATGCTACAGAAAGCTGGATGAAAAATAAGACTGAAAAGCGGGATAACGATCAGCAGTTATGTCAAATAGACATCGGAAATGACTGTTATGTCGTTGGAAAAGAATTTACGGGCAAGACTTTGATACATACAAGACAATACGAACGGCATGGGGACGGGACTATCTTTTTGACCAAGAAAGGCATTGGATTGGACTTGGAAAAATGGAAGAAAGTGCAATGCAAACAGGAGTGGGAATCTTTTTCTGATTGCGCCTTTTCCTGATCTTTGCCTACTTGTACCTGTTTATTAATGACATTTTAGACGATTTCCGGGAGAAAAAAAATCAGTGGATTACATGTCCCACTTGGGCAGAAATTACTATGTGTCAGTGAAAAGTGGATTACCCTTCGTGAACATAAGGCGCTGGTTTATACCGGATGGACAACAGGAACTGTTGGCTACAAAATCGGGCATACAAGTAAGGCTCAGCAATGGGAGAGAGTGAAAGACGCCATGATTGTTGTCGAATACCTTCTCGATGGGGAGCTTGATAATGGCGTGTTTTGCGAGGAGACGCATCAAAATCAAATTGGTGCTCACACGTGTATAAACTGCAACCCTAATGACTACATGAACCATTAGTACTTGACCGACACTGAGCGGACATCTATCAGTGTTACCACTGCATGAGTTTGACACAAAGAGAAGTTCTTATTTTAGGATTATTTGTCACACACACACACACACACACACACACACACACATTCAAATATTGCTTGTTTTTATTTGACTGCGTCATTTTATAATCTTTCTTTCTGTAAATGTGATTTACCTATATCTTTGTATCTTAATCATTTGTACATAATTTGAACATCAAAATGTATTTTATATTGTTCAGGGTTCTTATTAATACACATATATATTTGCTTCACAATAAACATACAATTTTGACACTCTTTTGTTCCCTTATCCATTAGTTATCCCTGTACATGCACTTTTAATGGAAAGTGGTTCACTGTGTTTGTCAAACTAAATACAAAAGTTATTTTTTCATTGGCTATTGTCTACGGGGTTTGGTCACCAGTTGCATTTGATTGTTATTATTTGCTAGGTGTTAAAATGGTATTTGTTTAAATGTGCACTTACAAGGATTTGTAACGATATTAGATGTTTAGAAATTTTTGACATTTCTGTTCATTTCTATTTGTGGCTTACCTTTGGTTGGCTACGAATTCGTCATTCGAGGAAGAGGGCCTGTCAGCTGAAGAACATAATGAGAAACTACTACAGCTGTCATTAGTAATTGAAAAGTAAAATGTGTCATACATTGAATCCTGTCTTGCGATATGAATAATGTGTACTGTTCATTATAGAGTTCACATTATAAATCCTTTTTAAGCCTCTGTGACAACTATAGTTCTAATGCACTTGAGAATGTAACGCGACGTCTGATTGGATAATGTCAAAAATTTGCGACAGTATTTTCTGTCATGGGCAACTTCGCTTGTGATTGGTCGACGTCGTGGTTATACGTCGCTGTTGACGCTCACGGTTTGTGAAAAAAAAAATAATGCGTTTTCGAAGTTTTATGTTAAATGTGCATTAGCATGTCAATAACCATATTTAAATTTTTAATATTGTTGGATATACGGTCGGAAATCATGTTTTATGGCTCAGCTGACACGTCGCCGTAAAACAAAATTTCAGACTGTATATTGGACAATATACCGCCCAAAGGAAAAATTTGAATACAGTTACCTGCTAAAATGACTGCTACAATACCAGATCAATTTGTCCAAATACATTACCAGAAACTTTCACTGTGCCCTTAGAGGGTAAGTATTCACCATTTTTAGCTCTTCTGAGCTGAAGGCTCACAGATGAGCTTATAACATACTCATGATCTGGCGTCCGTCCGTAGTTAACATTTTCAAATATCGTTTCCTCTGAAAATTCTATGAATTGCTTTCTAAATGTAAAAATTGTAATTATTTATTTATGCAAGATGTAGTCTTCACATTTGTGTTTGCGCTAGTTCTTATTCGTTCCAGAGTGAGGAGATATAATAGTGAGGTTATGTTGGCAGCTAGAACAAAGTTCTCAGCCTTATTCTAAAGCTTAAATATGACCAGCTACAAAGCAACTGACTATCGTGACATTAAACTGAGACTGCTAGCATCTCCGGATAATTCAAAATTACATATGTGAAAATGAATCTTATTCTGTATCTGGTCACAACAGTAAAGGTGAGGGCGGAGACTTTGTCTTTGAAAATAAAAACAAATCTATCAAGTCGATACCTAGCGGTGTGCCGTCTGAAGATGTGTGGCTAAGAGCGTGTAGGACTTTCGACCAACTTGACAGAGTAAGTAAACTTGTCTATGGTAAGACTTATTGTCTTGATGGTGACAATTAACCTAATCACGGTTGATAACTGCTGTTTTTTTTTTTATTTTTCCTGCAACACAAAATATACAACTCCGAACTGATACATCTTTTAGGAATCAGGTACAAGATGAACATCACCATGGAAATTCTCCTTTTACTGATCTTCCAATAGCCATGATTAACACATTTCTTGTGGACTATATGCATCAAGCCTGTCTTGGTGTGATGAGGCGCTTGCTATTACTGTGGATTCGTAAACCCAACATTCCTCAAATGTTTGCCCGTAAACCTAGACGACTAGATGTAATAGACAGATGGAAAGCTACAGAATTGAGACAGTTTATGCTTTACACTGGCAAGCTTGTGCTGAAGAATATCTTGCGAAGAGAGCTTTACGACCATTTTATGGTGTTCAGTATTGCGATGTGTATTCTTGTTTGCCCACAAACAACTGATATCTATAACAACTACGCCCATAATTTGTTGGTGTATTTTGTGGAACAAGGATTTAATTTGTACGGCCCAGAATTCTTATTATACAATATTCACAGTTTGACAATGCATTTCCCTTTGAGAATTACCTTCATTACATGAAGAGACTTGTGCGGTCTTGGAGAAACCCCCTTGTTCAGATAGTGAAAAGACTGGGAGAACTTGACAATTTTAAAAGTATTTTCAGGGAGATACATCAGGAGATAAGTACAAAAAGACCAAATAACGCATATATACTATCAAATACATCATGCTGTGAAGTGGTGGATTTATCAAGGGAAGTGGATGAGAATGAGAATTTCAACTAACATATCATTCACAGACTGTTCAATTAAATGCCCCTGATCTAATTGTTTTACAAATGTTTCTACATAAATAAATATGTTCTCGTTACTATCCGATCATGAGTTTCATGATAGGGATGCCAAATAGGGGCTGCATACTCAAGCTGAGGACGAACCAATGTTTTGTATGCAACTTCCTTTGTATGCCTAGGTGCCAATGCCAAATTGCGCCGAAGAAAGCCCAAAGTCTTAGTTGCCTTGCATGTAATTTCCGAAATATGTTGACCCCAATCAAGGTTGTCTGTGATAGTTAAACCTAGGTATTTAGCGGACTGAACCTGTTCTAATATTTGCTGGTGCAGTGTGTAGCTGAACTGTATGTGATTGCTTGGGTGTAGCCGAGTCAGTCACCCTCATTGAATGACATTTGCTAACATTAAATTTCATTTGCCAATCCGTTTCCCATTTGGCCAAGCTATTCAGGTCATCTTGCAAAATGTGACAATCGAAAGGAGACTTGATATTCCTGTACAAAACACAATCATCAGCAAATAGCCGAACAGATGACCTGATATTATCCGGAAGATCATTGATGAAAATAAGAAATAGGACCGGTCCCAAGACCGATCCTTGCGGGACACCAGATAGAACCGGGACTGGATCTGAGGCTCGGCCATCTAATACCACTTTTTGAGAGCGCTCAGAGAGCCACGAGTCGATCCACTTATGTGTGGATCCTCTAATCCCGTAAAAGTCAAATTTGTATAATAACCTTTTATGTGGGACCTTGTCAAAGGCCTTAGCGAAATCCATGACAATCACGTCTGTTTGCTTATGCCCGCTGTTCACAGCTCGATCCAGATTACTAACTAAGTCATGATAAAACTGAACTAACTGGGTTTCGCAAGACCTTTGACTTCGGAACCCATGTTGACAAGCAGCAAGGATGTTTTCAAGGGCCAGGTGCTTGTTTATTTTGCTGACTATTATATGCTCTAGAGTTTTGCAACAGATGCAAGTAAGCGACACCGTTCGATAGTTAGCTGCATCATATTTCTCACCTTTCTTAAATACCGGGGCTACATTTGCCTGTCGCCAATCATCTGGTACAGCACCCTGAGCAAGCGACTCATTGTAGATACAGGCTAGGATAGGAGCAATTTCAGAACTACATTCTTTCAACACCCTAGCACTCAGGCCATCTGGCCCAGGCGCCTTATGTATATTCAAATTATTCAACAGTTTAGTGACCCCCTTGGAGTCAACTGTAATTTCACCCATGGCGGTGAAAGGACTTGTGCCTTTGGAGGGGATTTCATCATTTGTTTCGCGAGTGAAGGCTGACTGAAACTGCCTATTACAAATGTTGGCCTTATCCAAGGTGTCAGTCTTCAAAATTCCGTTTTCTCTAAGGGTATTGATCCCAGACGCGTCTTTTTTAAGGGACTTGACAAATGACCAAAACTTTTTTGCCTTCTCATTTTTCCGGGGACAGTCGGGATCAGGGCTATCATTTTCTAACGAGAAGATATCGGTAACATGCTTCCAATATGCATCTCTGATGCTCTTTTGAACATGTGCTCTGAACCGTTTGTAATGGTTCTTTAGGTCAGGGCTACTTGACTTGCGAGCACGAAAGTAAAGCTTATCGCGTTTCCTAATCAAGCGTTTGATCGAACTATCGATCCAAGGTAAGCTGTATTTTGTTTTGGTCATTTTTGATGGAATAAACCTTTCAATAGCCGAGAGAACCTCCGACTTGAAACTGACCCACATGTCATTAACTGACATGCGACTATGGTCAGATGAAAGGAACGAATCCCTGAAGCGCGCCAGATGGTCATGTAGACCGTCCATGTCCGCTCGTTTGTATAGAAAGATCTTACGCGGGGCCTGCTGGATCCGTTTAGCCTTAATGTCGTACTCAACATAGACAATGTCATGATCTGCTTTGCCGATCGGGGGCATCCCTTTAACACGGTTAATTGGGGATGGTGAGTTTGTAAACAGTAAATCAAGGGTCTTGTCTTCTCGGGTGTGTATGTTAACCATTTGGGAGAGGCAGTGATCTTGTATAATGCTAACGAGTTTAGTCTGAACTGGCCTCTTTGGGACCCCTGCATTGTGCTCCACTCAATATCACCACAATTGAAGTCACCTCCTACAAGAACATGGGCATTTTTATTTGACATTATCCGAGATAGTGAAGTATTAAAATCCTCAAGATATTTCAATTCAAGCTCCTGAGTTCGGAACCTAGGGGGACGATCCAAGGTACAGAGTCCTACATCCAATAATGTTCAACTTACACCAAATTATTTCGCACTTGGTGTCCAATTCCGGAGCTTCAGTACAGAGAAGATCACGCCTAAAGGCAATAAAAACACCACCGTGCGCGTCACTAGCTCTGTCTTTCCGGATAGCATCAAAAGATTCAGGAAAAATCTCTGAGTTTCTTATGTCGGGGGTTAACCATGACTCATTCCCCAATATGATGTCAGGTTTAGCCGATTCGGATGGACCGAAAGGAAACCCTTGAAAATACCCTTCACACATGGCTTATGCCTTAAAAGTTATTAAATTCAGAATGTTCTGAAGAAGAAGTGAATTCACAAAAAAAAACAATTCCTAGTTAATCATGATTTTCCGAGACTGTCTGGCACAAGGTTTAGAGGCACCACTACTTATATTAGATGAGATACATAACAAAACACTAACATACAATCTTTAATTTGAATAACTTGAGGTTGTATGAAAGTGCTTTTTGATATACCAATGTTATGTAAATTAAAATTAGTTGAAATATTTGTGCTGCTACGGTCGTAGGCTTTCATTTTAAAGTCATTGTACCGGCTTCAACTATAATACCAGTTTTTATACCCAACGTTTTGTTTTGGAACGTTCGTTTCAGAAATTTATTAGAGCTTTTGTTTTTCCGTTTCCGCTTACAAGCGTGCAAAGGCAAACAAAGAAACTTCCAAATACTCTTTCATTTTGTCGCTTATAGCAGCCCCCCCACAGTGTAGGTATTTTTATGGCATATTCACACTGTCTTATGTCTGATCAATCATATTTTATCCGCTATTCTTGTTTTATAGTGGCTTTTTTAGATTTCGTTAGTTCGAAACAAAGCATTCACTTTTGCGCTATTTTTGCAAGTACTAGCTTTTCAAAAACCGCTATCAGTTAAGCAACCTTTTGGAATGTAAGTTTAAACTAAGTAAGAATTATCTAATTCAGATGCATTTTTGCTTAGAGGATTTGGGAAGTTGTTTCAATTCTAATTACTGAAAAATGTCCATTTAATGCAACTTTGCTATCAATTTCCTTTGTTGTATTTTCAGCTTTTTACCGGATGGTTGAAGGATAATAGATTACACGAAACTCGTAACAGTCTATATTGTGGTCTTCCAACACTGGTTTAAATCTAGCTGTGAACCCGGCTCCCGGTATCGACAGCATAGTAAAAAGACTAATGGGACTTTGAAGCGTCAGGTGACGGGGAGTATCAACTGTTATCGTTTGGAAATCCTAGTAGCAGGGAAAGACATTCCTCGGCAAAACCAGGAAATTGACAACCCTGTAAATTCCATGTAACTGTTGGATGATCCAAATTCCTGTTTACTTGGTCAACATCTGATGAGTGACATAACGTGTCAACGGGTGGTCTATTTCGTTTCCTCGCCATGGTTTACATGTGGAAGGACGTCAACAGACTGTGTGTGCTACGTCCATGTATTTGAGAATTTTAATTCTAAACTGCCAGACAGTGATGATTGATCAACTCCAGTGACATTGATGATTTTTGCAAAGACAGAACCAGAAATATTAACAATACTGTTCTTTGAATTGTGTCTCAATGTTGTTGTTGTTGTTGTCTTAACAAGATACTACTAAAGACTATCAGACAGTACTCAGCTACATGAACTTTAGTGACTTCCAACTAGAACATTTAACAAATCCTTTTGTATCCTCTAAGTACAAATGCAACATGGTAATTATTCTGAATCTGTACTGGAATAATCACAGTAACCTTATACTTTGATAAGTAATCTTGCAAGGTTCTAGCCATTTTCTGTGCAAATTCTCTCAATTGTACCTTCCAATATTTTTGTATAGGGCCTGTCTTTATAGCTTCATAGCTTAAATAAGCAAAACAAAATGTCAGAGAAGGACAGTGTTGAAGTTGAAGCGTCTGTCGCTGATGTCTCTGAGAAACGTTTTAGGTCTTTTACAGAAAAGGGTTTCGAAATTTTCAAGTCGACCTGTGCAGCACATGACCAGAAGTTACTTTCTAGTTTCAAACGCATAGAAGAACTCGCGACGCTTGCGCACGGTGATTTTGCTAATATCACGACACTGAATGATCTTCACGCTCAATTGCATGAAGAATACAATCGCTTTTGCAAATTGTTGGATGATTTTCGCGACTTCCTTAATCGTACGAATACGGCAGAAAGCAAACATGAGCTGGTCCGTCTCGAAGAGTCTGCGGATTCATGCATCAAATTGGCAGACAAGGCTTTCAGCCATATGATTTCCATTCGGCAATCTTTGACAGAAGCAGATGTTGTTTCTCAGGTAGGGTCTGTTAAATCCAGTAAGTCTAAGAGTAGCCATGTTTCTTCTAGAGTTTCTATGAAGAGTGGCGTATCACGGGCTTCTTCCAAATTAAGCGAAATGGTGGCTATTAAAAGAGCCAAAGCCGAGGCAGCTCGTGCGAAGCTCGAGTTTGCCGAAGAAGAAGCCAATCTGAAGAAGCAGCAGGCTCAATTAGCAGAACAAGAGAAATTAGCAAAGGCTACAGCGATAAGAAAAAAGGCTGAGTTGGAAGCTGACCTTCAGCTTCTTAATCAGAAGAGCGAAGCTGCAGCTGCTGAGGCTGAAGCAAATGTATTAGAAGCTCTTGGAGATGGTGACTCCAGTAATAGCTCATTGTTTGGCACTGCCCAGAATGTCCAGTCCATTGACCCCCTGGATCGTACACGCCAATACGTTAAACAGCAATCTGAATTTTATGCCTCGCAGTCTGTTCCCAACCTTATCAAGGCAGAGCTTGCAGATCCAGGCCCCACCCAGATACAGTCCTCATACACGAAGCCTATTGAGGAACATGTTTCCAATCATCAAGTGTGGTCCCAAGATCCGATGGCAGTTAAGCCTGATCTTAACGTAAATGCGCCTGTTTTCCACCCAAATCAAAAACTTACGAAACTCATGATGGCTCGGCTGTAGCGAATGCGCTTGCTAGATTTCTTGTTAAGAAAGACTTCCTGCTTTCTCGCCTGACATCATTTTCTGATCGGCCGGAAGCATATGCTGTCTGGAAAAACAGCTTTAAGAGCATAATGATGGAGCTGCATTGCTCCCCATCTGAGGAGCTAGACCTTCTAGTAAAATGGCTAGGTTCCGAGTCAAGAAAATATGCTACCAGCATTCGCTCGTCTAATGCTAACCAGCCTGCGAGGGGGCTTAAGAGGTTGTGGGACAGGCTCGATGAGCGTCATGGCTGCCCGGAAATGGTGGAGGATGCACTCAAATGCAAACTCACCAACTTCCCGAAATTGACGGTCAAGGACCATCAGAAGCTGTATGAGCTTGCCGACATTCTATCTGAAATAGAATCGGCTAAGGAGGACCCAAAACTAGCACCCTTGTTGTCCTACTATGACACTTCGTCAGGGATTCGCCCTATTATCCTAAAACTTCCTTACCAACTTCAGGAAAAATGGACGACTAGAGCGGTCAATTACAAAGAAAAACACAAAGTTACATTCCCCCCCCCCCCTTCTCTATATTTTCTGAGTTCATCAGAGACATGAGCAAGGTGAAGAATGATCCTGGTTTTATTTTTGAAAACCCAAACACAAGCCCTCAATCACATAGAGAAAAGCAGGGTAGAACTGCTCCTACTCGTCCCGTTATTGCAGCACGAAAAACTGAAATTGCCACAGGTGCATCAAGTGACACAGGGCCTGACAAGTTATGTCCACTTCACAAAACAAAACATGCGCTGAATAAGTGCAAAGTGTTCAGAACTAAACCCATAGAAGAAAGACGCAAATTTCTCAAGGAAAAGAAAATCTGTTTCCGATGTTGTGAGTCAGACCAACATGTTAGAAAGTCATGCAAAGTAGATGTCCGATGTGAGACTTGTGAAAGTAACAGTCATGCTTCAGCTATGCATATCGATACCTCGACGCTGAATCGGACAGTGCCTCCCAAAGGTTTGCCCAATTATGGCGGGGAGTCGGGCCCCCCAGTGACAGTCCCTGAGTCAGTCAGTGCAAACTGCATGCAAATAGGTAGAGATGAATTTGGCGGAAAATCATGTGCCAAAAACATTGTGGTAAGAGTCTACCATGAAAATGATCCTCATAAAGCAAAGACCATGTATGCAATTGTCGACGATCAAAGCAACAAGACTTTGATAAAGTCAGACTTCTTCACTATATTTGACATAAAAAGTTAGGAAATAGAGTATAATTTATCTTCTTGCGCTGGGCATTCGATAGTCTCTGGTAGGAGAGCAAGAGGATTTGTGGTCGAGTCCTTGGATGGGAGTGCAAAGTTTCGTCTTCCCAACCTTATTGAATGTGATCAGATCCCGAGTGCTCGAGAAGAGATTCCTACTCCTGATGTTGCGGCTCATTTTCCGCATCTTCAGAGCATTGCGCATCAAATTGCTCCACTTGATACTCATTCGGACATTCTTCTTCTCATTGGTCGTGACCTCCCTGAAGCCCACCATATTCTGGACCAGCGCATAGGTCGTAGCAATGAACCATATGCTCAACGGCTCCATTTAGGCTGGGTCATAGTTGGAGAGACATGCCTTGGAAAGGTGCATAAACCAGACACGGTTACTACTCTTAAAACAAATCTCATGCCAGATAAGAGAGCTTCAATTTTCTCACCATGTTTAAACAAACTTACGGTGAAAGATTGCCCCACTGTCGCTGACTTGGAAAGTTCAGTTTTTCAAAGAACTCAAAATGACGAAAAGCGAGGGTTGTCTGTAGAAGATAGGGAGTTCTTGGATCTTATGAGCAATGATTTGGAAAAATCATCAGAAGGAAACTGGGTCTTTCCACTCCCTTTTCGGAAAGATCACCCAAGTCTGCCGGACAACAGATCTTATGTATGGAGAAGAGCTAAAGCTCCTCAACGCAATCTCCATAAAGATCCAATTAAGAAACAACATGTTGTCACTTTCATGGAACAGATATTAGAGAAAGGCCATGCTGAAGTGGCCCCTCCTTTGCAAGAGGGAGAACAGTGTTGGTACTTACCGATATTCGGTGTATACCACCCCAAGAAACCCAATCAAGTCAGAGTTGTATTTGACTCATCAGCCAAATATGAAAATGTCTCACTCAATGATGCCTTGATGACTGGTCCAGACATGATGAACAGTCTACTTGGAATCCTTCTGAGATTTAGGAAAGAAAAAGTGGCTGTTACAGCAGACATTGAAAAAATGTTTTATGGGTTTCACGTGAAAAAGGAACATAGGAACTTCCTTTGATTTTTCTGGTATCGGGACAATAATCCGGAATCGGATTTGATTGAATATCGAATGAAGGTTCATGTATTTGGGAATTGTCCCTCTCCTGCTATTGCAACATTTGGTCTTCACAAAATAGCAGCTGACAGTCAAACTGGCTTTGGCCTTGATGTAAAACAATTCATAGAAAAAGATTTCATAGAAAAAGTTAATGCCCACTTAAACGATTTACCTGTTAAGTTTTCTGTTTGTGTCAATGAAGGCCAAGACAAACTTCCTACGATGTATTGGTTACCTAAGCTTCACAAAAGACCATACAAAGCTAGATTTATTGCAAATTCTAGCTCTTGTACTACCACTGAACTTTCTAAATTATTAACTTCCTGTCTTACTGCTATCAAATCTCATGTTTTAAGATACTGTGAGACAGTGTATGAAACTTCAAATAAAAATTGGTTTTGGTCAATTAAAAATTCTGGTGAGGTGCTCAGTAAATTGAAGTGTAGAGGGTTCCGTGCGACAAGCTTGTCTACATATGATTTTTCTACTCTGTATACAACATTACCACATAATCTAATAAAAGAAAAACTTCTGGATTTGATAGAGTGGACCTTCAAAAGGGCATTAAAAAACTATGGTTCACTTTATTTGGCATGTAATGACAGAAAGGCTTTTTTCACTTCCTCTGACCAAAGTCGGTATACACTTTGGTCATGTCAGAATGTATGCGACGCCTTATCCTATCTCCTTGATAATATTTATATTAGATTTGGGACCAAGTTATACAGACAAATTGTTGGAATTCCGATGGGTACAAATTGCGCACCTCTCGTAGCTGATTTATTTTTATACTGCTACGAAAGAGATTTCATGGATTCTCTTAACCATGATAATCAAGCTGATGTTATCGAGGCTTTTAATTGCACATCTAGGTACCTCGATGACCTTTTGAACATTGACAACCCTTATTTTGAAGGTATGGTCAATCAAATTTATCCACCTGAACTTCAGTTGAACAAAGCCAATATCTCAGATACGGAAGCCCCCTTTTTAGATCTACATCTTTCTGTTGCAAATGGATTTGTTTCTTCTAAAATTTATGACAAGCGCGATGACTTTGATTTTGATATAGTAAATTTTCCTTTTTTGGATGGTGACGTTCCTCGTCGTGCTTCTTATGGTGTATACATTTCGCAACTTATTAGGTTTGCTAGAGTCTGCAATCATGTTACAGACTTCAACGCTCGAAATAAATGTTTAACGGCAAAACTTCTCCAACAGGGCTATCGGTATCATAAACTTCGAAAAACATTTTCTAAATTTTATCGTAGACACTATGAATTGATTTCCAAATATAATGTTGGGTTAAAGACGCTTTTAAGTGAGGGCCTTTCGGAACCTGAATTTTATGGTGACTTGGTTTACAAATTCAAGAAACTTAAAGGAATTAATGATTTTTCTTTTCAGTTCAGAAAAATCATAACACGTTACAGACGTATAGGTTATAACTTGAATGTTATGCGACAGTCTGCATGCTTAGTTTTTAACCCAATCATGGTTGATAACTATGCTGCCTTCTTTAATTGCACGCCGGTGGGTCGGGCGTCAGACTCTATGATGGCCCCGACATAAAGCTATTCATTTTAGTTGGTTAGGGCCGGAGCTTCTTGTCTGTTGCTTGGCCCACCGGGGTCCAACTGGTGTTTTTCTTTTGCTCCGGAGTTAGTAGGTTATTCGGCGCCCAGGGATCTCCATCGTCGGGCAGCTTACTCAGTCTGTGAGTCCTGGTTTTAGATTCATCAGGATGTTTATCATGATTTATTTGTTTGTTCTTGATGATTCATTGACTAGTTAGAGATTCACCACGAGGACCGAGTAACTAACTAAATGTTATGAACCACTACAGAAGCTGAGGGTGAGGTTATGGCCATGTAAAACCGGTTTAAGCCCGCCAGTAACTTTGTGTTACTGATCGTTCCAAGTCGATACTTCTGTGGTGGTTCTTTTCGTTTTATGTCTTGGTGTTTGAAAAATTTTTTGTGCTGTTGGCGCCTTATGTATGTTTTCATATTTTTGGTTAAGTTAAGGTAACTGAGTGGCCACCTATTGGGAAAATAGCTGCTCATTTGGCTTACGATATGTTTCATGGTATAAGTACCTGATTGTTGGTTTGGTTTTTTCCCACCTCGGTTTTTGGAGTGGGAATCTTTTTCTGATTGCGCCTTTTCCTGATCTTTGCCTACTTGTACCTTTCTATGTCGATGACTGTTGAAGAAGCAATTGATCTGCTAAAGCGCACACAGCAGGCTCTGAAAGAAAATGGGAATTTGCGTTTGCATAAAGTAACTTCAAACAAAGAAGAAGTTATGAATGCATTCGGCTGTGAAGACTTGGCTAAGGATCTAAAAGGTCTAGACTTTGAACAAGACAATTTACCAATGCAACGAAGTTTGGGTTTGTATCGGGATCTTAGCACGGATTCGTACACTTTCCGGGTCTCCACTGACAGAGTGGGCCACTCAAGACGAGATGTGCTTTCTTTAGTAAATAGCGTTTTTGACCCCTTGGGCTTCGCCGCCCCTGTTACACTTCAGGGAAAATTGTTCCTCAGGCATTTTCTTTCTGGTACAATTGACTGTATACTCAATGTTAGCAGTCGGGAACAATGGTCCTACATTTCAACAGAGGCAAACCCTGCTGATTCTGACACCAGATGCCTCCACGCAGGAGCTATGCAGAAAAGCACTTGGTTGCTTGGACCCACACAATTACATGTGCCTTTCAGAGATGAGGATTGTCGCGGTGACTTCCCCTTGGTCAATCCCCACAATGACAATGAAGTCAGGCCTACGTTAAAGTCGATGAAAGTGACTGTCCAGTGTGATTCCTCCTTAAGCTCCAGGTTTGAGAAATTCTCGTCATGGAGAAGGCTAGTGGAAGCTGTCGCTTTCTTGCAACGAAAAGCTCGCCTGTTGAAACAGAAATCATGTGCAGCCTCAAGCGCTATTATGTCCAAAACTGTTGAAAGTTTCAAACAGGCTGAGGATTTTGTAATCAAACAAGTTCAACATGAGCAGTTTTTCAGAGAAATCGACTGTCTTAAAGATGGCTTGCCCCTTCCTAAGAACAGTAGACTGCTTGCGCTCACCCCGTTTGTTGATGGCTCAGGAATTGTTAGGGTAGGTGGTCGCTTGAATAAAGCCGACATCCCTAGCAATCAGAAAAATCCTATCATTCTACCTGGAAACCACCATGTATCGTGTCTGCTATTTGGTCACCACAACGAAAAGGTGAAGCACCAAGGTAGACACTTTACTGAGGGTGCCGTCCGTGCGGCCGGGCTGTGGATCATTGGAGGGAAACGTCTGGTTTCCTCAATTATCCAGAAATGTGTCATTTGTCGGAAATTCAGAGGGAGGCAGATGCTCTAACAGATGGCAGAGCTGCCTGCTGATAGACTCCAACCCGGCCCTCCGTTCACATCTGTTGGAGTAGATGCATTTGGCCCTAGGAATATTGTGACTCGTCGTACTAGAGGGGGCCAAGCAAATAGTAAGCGATGGGCTATTATCTTCACATGTCTGACAACCCGTGCAATTCATATTGAGGTTGTAGAAGAAATGAGCAGCTCATCGTTTATTAATTCATTGCGCAGATTTGTTGCCATTCGAGGGAGTGTCAAGTCTTTTCTATCTGACCGGGGCACCAATTTTGTCGGTGCAACGGACAGCTTGAAAATAGATGCAATCAACGTTGAGGAAGGAAAAGTCAAGGCATTTCTGTACAACAGCGGTACAGTTTGGATCTTTAATCCCCCTCACTCTTCCCACATGGGAGGAGTGTGGGAGAGAATGATAGGGGTAGCAAGAAGAATTCTTGATTCCCTATTATTTGGTCAGCATGGATCGCATCTCACCCATGAGGTATTGACTACGCTTATGGCGGAGGTTTGTGCAATAGTCAATTCCGACCGCTTTTGCCCGTCTCTACTGACCCTGAATGTCCTCAAGTGGTTCTTTTTGTTTTATGTCTTGGTGTTTAAAATTTTTTGTGCTGTTGGCGCCTTATGTGTGTTTTCATGTTTTTAGTTAAGTTAAGGTAACTGAGTGGCCACCTATTGGGAAAATAGCTGCTCATTCGGCTTACGATATGTTTCATGGTATAAGTGCCTGATTGTTAGTTTGGTTTTTTCCCACCTCGGTTTTTGGAGTGGGAGTCTTTTTCTGATTGCGCCTTTTCCTGATCTTTGCCTACTTGTACCTTTTCTTACTTTGCCATCTTCGCTTTTTATGGCATTGACGACTATGGCCATTGGCCACTCCCCTCTGGAGGTCTCGTCATCTTGAAGGAGGACCACATCTCCAGATTTAAGATTCGATTCTGGGGATTGCCATTTGTGGCGTCTCTGAAGTGTCTGCAAATAATCATGTTGCCAGCGAGACCAGAACATGTCCGCTAGAGTTTGAACTCGCTGCCATTGAGCCTTGTACATGTTCTTTGGGTCAAAGTCCAATAGGGGCTCAACCACTGGGTCAAACTTCTGAGTGAGCAGGGAGGAAGGCGAAAGTATCTGAGTACAGAAGTATCGACTTGGAACGATCAGTAACACAAAGTTACTGGCGGGCTTAAACCGGTTTTACAGGTACCTAACCTCACCCTCAGCTTCTGTAGTGGTTCAGTGATAAACAAGAAATAAGAAATCATATTAAGAAAATACTAAACATAGATACCAACGTTTAACATGAATAACGGAAAGCAGAGTGAGCAGCTATTGAAGGTATTAGGTGGTCACAGTGCTAGCTTGGACAGAACAAGTAAATGCAGAGGGCTAAGTGAACAGCCATTATATTCGGGTGGTCACAAAGCCATGCAACATGAAAAGGTACAAGTAGGCAAAGATCAGGAAAAGGCGCAATCAGAAAAAGATTCCCACTCCAAAAACCGAGGTGGGAAAAAACCAAACTAACAATCAGGTACTCATACCATGAAACATATCGTAAGCCGAATGGGCAGCTATTTTCCCAATAGGTGGCCACTCAGTTACCTTAACTTAACTAAAAATATGAAAACATACATAAGGCGCCAACAGCACAAAAAAAAAAAAAAAATTATACGCCAAGACATAAAACAAAAAGAACCGCCACAGAAGTATCGACTTGGAACGATCAGTAACACAAAGTTACTGGCGGGCTTAAACCGGTTTTACATGGCCATAACCTCACCCTCAGCTTCTGCAGTGGTTCATAACATTTAGTTAGTTATTCGGTCCTCGTGGTGAATCTCTAACTAGTCAATGAATCATCAAGAACAAACAGATAAATCGTGATAAACATCCTGATGAATCACAAACCAGGACTCACAGACTGAGTAAGCTGCCCGACGATGGAGATCCCTGGGCGGCGAATAACCTACTAACTCCGGAGCAAAAGAAAAACACCAGTTGGACCCCGGTGGGCCAAGCAACAGACAAGAAGCTCCGGTCCCAACCAACTAAAATGAATAGCTTTATGTCGGGGCCATCATAGAGTCTGACGCCCGACCCACCGGCGTGCAATTAAAGAAGGCAGCATAGTTATCAACCATGATTGGGTTAAAAACTAAGCATGCAGACTGTCGCATAACATTCAAGTTATAACCTATACGTCTGTAACGTGTTATGATTTTTCTGAACTGAAAAGAAAAATCATTAATTCCTTTAAGTTTCTTAAATTTGTAAACCAAGTCACCATAAAATTCAGGTTCCGAAAGGCCCTCACTTAAAAGCGTCTTTAACCCAACATTATATTTGGAAATCAATTCATAGTGCCTACGATAAAATTTAGAAAATGTTTTTCGAAGTTTATGATACCGATAGCCCTGTTGGAGAAGTTTTGCCGTTAAACATTTATTTCGAGCGTTGAAGTCTGTAACATGATTGCAGACTCTAGCAAACCTAATAAGTTGCGAAATGTATACACCATAAGAAGCACGACGAGGAACGTCACCATCCAAAAAAGGAAAATTTACTATATCAAAATCAAAGTCATCGCGCTTATCATAAATTTTAGAAGAAACAAATCCATTTGCAACAGAAAGATGTAGATCTAAAAAGGGGGCTTCAGTATCTGAGATATTGGCTTTGTTCAACTGAAGTTCAGGTGGATAAATTTGATTGACCATACTTTCAAAATAAGGGTTGTCAATGTTCAAAAGGTCATCGAGGTACCTAGATGTGGAATTAAAAGCCTCGATAACATCAGCTTGATTATCATGGTTAAGAGAATCCATGAAATCTCTTTCGTAGCAGTATAAAAATAAATCAGCTACGAGAGGTGCGCAATTTGTACCCATCGGAATTCCAACAATTTGTCTGTATAACTTGGTCCCAAATCTAATATAAATATTATCAAGGAGATAGGATAAGGCGTCGCATACATTCTGACATGACCAAAGTGTATACCGACTTTGGTCAGAGGAAGTGAAAAAAGCCTTTTTGTCATTACATGCCATATAAAGTGAACCATAGTTTTTTAATGCCCTTTTGAAGGTCCACTCTATCAAATCCAGAAGTTTTTCTTTAATTAGATTATGTGGTAATGTTGTATACAGAGTAGAAAAATCATATGTGGACAAGCTTGTCGCACGGAACCCTCTACACTTCAATTTACTGAGCACCTCACCAGAATTTTTAATTGACCAAAACCAATTTTTATTTGAAGTTTCATACACTGTCTCACAGTATCTTATAACATGAGATTTGATAGCAGTAAGACAGGAAGTTAATAATTTAGAAAGTTCAGTGGTAGTACAAGAGCTAGAATTTGCAATAAATCTAGCTTTGTATGGTCTTTTGTGAAGCTTAGGTAACCAATACATCGTAGGAAGTTTGTCTTGGCCTTCATTGACACAAACAGAAAACTTAACAGGTAAATCGTTTAAGTGGGCATTAACTACAGACACCTCATCAGTATCTGTCTCTGAAACTCGTAATTGGAATAACTTTGATAAGTGTGAACCAGAACAGAAGTACCGCCTTGGTACGGTCAGTTATAAAATAACTGGGGGGCTTAAACCGGTTTTACAGGTACCTAACCTCACCCTCAGCTTCTGCAGTGGTTCACAACATTTAGTTAGTTCTTCGGTCCTCGTGGTGAATCTCTAACTAGTCAATGAATCATCAAGAACAAACAAATAAATCATGATAAACATCCTGATGAATCAAAAACCAGGACTCACAGATTGAGTAAGCTGCCCGACGATGGAGATCCCTGGGCGCCGAATAACCTACTAACTCCGGAGCAAAAGAAAAACACCAGTTGGACCCCGATGGGCCAAGCAACAGACAAGAAGCTCCGGCCCCAACCAACTAAAATGAATAGCTTTAAGTCGGGGCCATCATAGAGTCTGACGCCCGACCCACCGGCGTGCAATTAAAGAAGGCAGCATAGTTATCAACCATGATTGGGTTAAAAACTAAGCATGCAGACTGTCGCATAACATTCAAGTTATAACCTATACGTCTGTAACGTGATATGATTTTTCCGAACTGAAGAGAAAAATCATTTATTCCTTTAAGTTTCTTTAATTCGTAAACCAAGTCACCATAAAATTCAGGTTCCGAAAGGCCCTCACTTAAAAGTGTCTTTAACCCAACATTATATTTGGAAATCAATTCATAGTGTCTACGATAAAATTTAGAAAAGGTTTTTCGAAGTTTATGATACCGATAGCCCTGTTGGAGAAGTTTTGCCGTTAAACATTTATTTCGAGCGTTGAAGTCTGTAACATGATTGCAGACTCTAGCAAACCTAATAAGTTGCGAAATGTATACACCATAAGAAGCACGACGAGGAACGTCACCATCCAAAAAAGGAAAATTTACTATATCAAAATCAAAGTCATCGCGCTTATCATAAATTTTAGAAGAAACAAATCCATTTGCAACAGAAAGATGTAGATCTAAAAAGGGGGCTTCGGTATCTGAGATATTAGCTTTGTTCAACTGAAGTTCAGGTGGATAAATTTGATTGACCATACTTTCAAAATAAGGGTTGTCAATGTTCAAAAGGTCATCGAGGTACCTAGATGTGGAATTAAAAGCCTCGATAACATCAGCTTGATTATCATGGTTAAGAGAATCCATGAAATCTCTTTCGTAGCAGTATAAAAATAAATCAGCTACGAGAGGTGCGCAATTTGTACCCATCGGAATTCCAACAATTTGTCTGTATAACTTGGTCCCAAATCTAATATAAATATTATCAAGGAGATAGGATAAGGCGTCGCACACATTCTGACATGACCAAAGGGTATACCGACTTTGGTCAGAGGAAGTGAAAAAAGCCTTTCTGTCATTACATGCCAAATAAAGTGAACCATAGTTTTTTAATGCCCTTTTGAAGGTCCACTCTATCAAATCCAGAAGTTTTTCTTTAATTAGATTATGTGGTAATGTTGTATACAGAGTAGAAAAATCATATGTGGACAAGCTTGTCGCACGGAACCCTCTACACTTCAATTTACTGAGCACCTCACCAGAATTTTTTATTGACCAAAACCAATTTTTATTTGAAGTTTCATACACTGTCTCACAGTATCTTATAACATGAGATTTGATAGCAGTAAGACAAGAAGTTAATAATTTAGAAAGTTCAGTGGTAGTACAAGAGCTAGAATTTGCAATAAATCTAGCTATGTATGGTCTTTTGTGAAGCTTAGGTAACCAATACATCGTAGGAAGTTTGTCTTGGCCTTCATTGACACAAACAGAAAACTTAACAGGTAAATCGTTTAAGTGGGCATTTACTACAGACACCTCATCAGTATCTGTCTCCAGATAAGCCCTGGTACCATCAAGCTCCTGTTTTAAGGTGAAAAGTGCGTGTAAGTAAGGAGGGAAAAGCCTTTACTTACACCCGTCCAATCTGCAAACTCATACAACTGATATCCAATTAAAATTTCTCCATTTTTGGTGCTACATGCCTATTTGTTTTTGGTGCCGTGACCAGGATTTTTGTCGTATCTTGACGTGTAGTATAATGATCTATTATCGTGATATCAATGATATCAGGCGGCGAGTGTGCTGCTACGGTCGTAGGCTTTCATTTTAAAGTCATTTTTGTACCGGCTTCAACTATAATACCGGTTTTTATACCCAACGTTTTGTTTTGGAACGTTCGTTTCAGAAATTATTAGAGCTTTTGTTTTTCCGTTTCCGCTTACAAGCGTGCAAAGGCAAACAAACAAACTTCCAAATACTCTTTCATTTTGTCGCTTATAGCAGTCCCCCCACAGTGTAGGTATTTTTATGGCATATTCACACTGTCTTATGTCTGATCAATCATATTTTATCCGCTATTCTTGTTTTATAGTGGCTTTTTTAGATTTCATTAGTTCGAAACAAAGCATTCACTTTTGCGCTATTTTTGCAAGTACTAGCTTTTCGAAAACCGCTATCAGTTTAGCAACCTTTTGGAATGTAAGTTTAAACTAAGTAAGAATTATCTAATTCAGATGCATTTTTGCTTAGAGGATTTGGGAAGTTGTTTCAATTCTAATTACTGAAAAATGTCCATTTAATGCAACTTTGCTATCAATTTCCTTTGTTGTATTTTCAGCTTTTTACCGGATGGTTGAAGGATAATAGATTACACGAAACTCGTAACAGTCTATATTGTGGTCTTCCAACACTGGTTTAAATCTAGCTGTGAACCCGGCTCCCGGTATCGACAGCATAATATTCCGTGCTTGATATCAGAGAAAGTATCGTAAAGCCATGGTGTGAAACACTGCATGAAAAGGCCAATTTCAGATTTTTTACTAATATATGCAAATGTTAGTCGAATACCACTAGTTATCTTTGTGTCGAATTTGTTAAATTCTGCGCATAAATGGAAATACCGCTTATCTTTGTCTTTTCTATTCAGATTATTGAAACATTTGTAAATGTATGGGATTAATTTGCATTTATTTGATCATATTAAGTCGTCCTTTCAAACATATCACATATTTGACATCGGTTTGACTCTATGTTTTTTCCTCAGAAACCTGTTTATTTGATCATTTATTTTCTAATATGTACAAAGACCCATTTCTGCCGCGGTTTACAATAAAATATTGCCTGTGGAAAAGCATGTAAATGTTAGAGAAAGTTTGCATTCCCTTGGCATGTCTGCAAATGTTTGAAAATGTTACCCTCATCTTTGCAAGTTTTTGTTAGGTTTTGCTTTGTTGCAAATCGGTTCATGTCCTTTGCGTTTGTGACTTTTGCAAATCTATTTTAAAACAGCATATGCACTCATAGTACACCAGTGAATAATTTTCCTGCAAAGGTAAGAATGTGTTTGCATTCATTTACAAATAGCATCAAAACCTTTCGCATAAGTCAACACCTTTCCTTTAGTTTGATAAACGCTGCAAATGTGTATGATGATTTAAGAATTGCAAATTGCTCAAATGCTGACAAAGCTTATCAATTGATTATATTTGCAACGTCTCATAAAGTATTTCAAATCGCTTTTTGCCGCTACTCGATCTCTAATCGACGACTGCACAACATTAATTTTAGAAGCCTCCGTGGCGCAGTGAATAAGCCACTCGCCTTGTAAATGAGTGGTCGTGGGTTCGATGCCGGGCTTCTCCAGTCTTTCGGGTGAGACTTTATACCGATGCCCCGTCTCCATATGACCTTAGCTGTTTGTTGAGTGGGACGTAAAACACAAAATCAACCAACAACAACATAACTTTTGCGACCAAGAGTCCTTGACCTTCATGTGCCAGCGTGTTGTAATTTGTACGTGCGACAAAGAAAGTTGTTATGTACATTTAGGTTTGTAAGTTATATATATTACGCCTAACAGAACTATGAAAATTGGCTTTCAAATCTCTGTGGTTTCGGCGAAAAACTATCCGCCTGTTTATTTTACGTATTGTAAGCATTTTAATAAGCACTTTTTCCAAGGAACTGGCATTTTATTATTAAATCGCTCCTCATGAAAATATTGCATTTGATGCTCCCAACGACATAGCTATCTGACAAAAAGCAAGCAAAAATTATTTATATTTATTCATCAAACATGCGTTTTATTTTACATCTTGGAATAAAGTATGGTCATCAATAAGAAGTATAAATATATTTTGCTGCAGATATTTTTGCAAACATGAAAAAGGCGAGACAGAATGGCTGCACACACTGATAAAGATAATTTAATTAATCAGCCACATGGGTCCGTCGTTTGATCCTCAGGAATCCATGTGTTTCAGCCAGCGTGACTAAATAGCGCTCACGCAGCGCCGAGTTTGTTGGTAATAAATTTCTAGGTGACGTAGACGGGTTTAGATGTAATGTCTTTTTTTTTTTTTTGTATTTTTTTGAAATTAAAAATTATTTATTTTCCATTGTTATATTAGTAGCCCAGGCTATAATATGAGGTGTCATGCAAAAAACCGATATTGATTTTGTATCTAATACGCTTTAGAAATGCCCGAGAAACTGAAATCGTCGTTTCAAGAGTTTATCTATGATTAAGATAAGTGTTCCGTGATCTGTCTGCGTATGGTGAAGGAAAAACGTTGTTTGTACATAATATCAAATATTGCAAAATTTTGCATCCGACGTGAGATCATGTTGTGCGTTAAAGTAAACCCGGGAACGCGTAAATAAACAAACTCGGGCCACCCATGGTGGCAAATCCAGGTTGAAAACTAAAATTCTAATTCATTTATGTCTGTCTCGAACGCTGCTTGGTCATAGGGTCTGATAATAAGCTTATAAAAAATAGATGAGGCCTCTTTATTACACAAAACTCCATATTAAAATTTGCCGCGTCTTTTGAGCGATAAACTTGTCCCGTTTACGAGGTACATGTAAGTGTCATTTGAAGTTAGCAAGTCGGTGACTCTTGGCGTCACAAATCGATCAAAGTCGACCAAGTCTACTACAAATGGACCAAACCTGTAGTTCATTCAGGATGCAGAAAAAAAAAGTAATTATAATGTTTTTACAAACACATATGGGCTTTCACATGTTTGGATTCCTCTCTTATATGCTGTTTACACGACGAATTTGTTCCGAACCAGGACCGGACCTGGTTCGGTCCAAGTGTTTAGAACGGTCCAACTTGGCCCGGTACATAACCTAGGACCTGGTCCGGTCCAAATCTTGTTCCAATCCTGGTTCGGTACAAATATTCCATCTAAACACTTTGGTTCGGTCCAAAGTAGAATCAATATTTATTTTAGACAATCTGGAAATTTGCACAACATAATGATAATAAGCTGAATGCATTCGTTGAGCCATTGTTTTTGAGTAATGAAAATGCGTCAATTATGGCCTATGTAGTTACTCAGATTTTCCCGTGAAAGTCCAGTTTCACACATTTTTCCGACTGACATACGCCGGTACCATAAAAATATAATAAGGGAAAGATCTTGCAAAATACTTGCAATGGAATAAATCAAATTATATTTAACTGTTCACAGACAGTTGTGTTTATTTTATGCACCTATGATTATTTGTCTATAGTTTAGAGTGCACAGCTTAAATAATGCCGAAGTAGTAGCGAAAAGCTGAGTGTTTTCCCGCGACATGCTTTGATATGCTTGTCATACATGTATTAAAAATAGGTTCTTTCTAAGAGCTTATATATCTAGTGCGCTGAATATTGTGAGTCATATGTTCCGATCTAAATAATTCAATGTAAACAGCAAGATAGATTTATTCCAGACTAACTTGGACCGGTCCAATATAGATCGGACCTGGTTCGAACCCGTCTAAACAGACTATTACACTCGCAAAAAATTGTATTCTTCAAAATACGGCAAATCCATGAATTCTAAATAAGTGGCTGAGATTCATTTTGTTGTCTGGTTTGACATTTTTTATCAATTACGCAGTGTCTATCTACAGAAGTATGTCAATAGCAAATATTCGGTAAAATTGCTGCTGACAGAAGTAAAATATTAAATGCTTTTATTCAAGTGTAGCTACAATAAGAGTTAATGGACCATCAGTTTTGTCTGTACAGCCTAGTTTGCATCTGACCTTGTCATAACGTAAATGCCGAAGAGAAGTTTCATATGACATAGCAAAATAATGGGAACCGTTTGAATGTTTGCGAGATTTTCCCAGTTCAAATCACTGACATAATGCACAAGTCATTTGTAACACAGGCCTCCCACCCCCGGGGAATAGCGGGGGCTTCGACTTCTGGTCCAGCGGATCCCTGCTAAAAACCCCGACCTGCGGGGACAGCTGGTTGGTTAAACCACGGCTAATTTCTCCCGCTGTCCGCTATCTTTTTATTTCAATGCCCTCTTTGACAAATAATGCAAACTCTTGGTAGTTATTTCGCACTGACAGGGCTATTTTGGTCAAAACCCCGCTCATTTCCCCTACTCTACCCCGGGGTTGGGGGCCGGGGTTTCAAATGACTAGTGCATACTGTTTAAAGATCGCAGAAAATTCAGTGAAGATTATATATGTTTGCAACACGCGTCAGTCTTACAAGTGATATGGAAGGTAAGACGGCCAGTTGTTTGAAATAATACAGCGAACCCTGTGTTTTCTGGCTGTATACGCGGAAACAAAATGTGCACATTAATAACAACTTAACTTCGCAGCTGGTTTAGGTCTTTGGTTTCGTCGCGAATATACGTATTGCGCAATGCCTAGGTCAACTTTCTACGCCTTGGATTTGAACATATGGAATCTAGAGCCATCGCTGAAGAAGTATCAACCTATGAACCAAGACAGTCAGTTGATGCGATGAGTGTTACACACTCATATGCAGTATGGTCACTCAAGCAGTGCCCGCCTAATCTTTTTGATTGATTGATTCATTCATTCATTCATTTTTGTTTATCAGTACCATTTTCTAAAGAATGCAACACAAAACTTTCGTATGTGCTTATAAGGGCAGGTGTGGTAATTAAAATGAATATGGTACCCACCAAAGAAAACAACAACACAAGATTTGATCGAACAACGCAGGGGTCCAGTTTGACTGATAACCGAAAACCCGTTTTATTGGTACAATACGACCAACAGACAAGCCAGAGGGGATTAAGAGAATATTACAAATAAAAACATTACATTTTATATTGCTAGATTGAATTTTCATTCAGTTGATTAATATAAAACAATAAAATGCAAAAATACAATACAATACAATACAATACAATACAATACAATACAATACAATACGCCAGCCATCTGATATCAAACGTTGCAACGAAAAAGTGCAAAATTTGAAAATGCTCTTTTGTCAGCATTGTTTTTTGCATTCTAGACGTGAAAATGTTGTTTCTTTTTTTTTTCAAAAATTGCTGAAGACATACACTCACTGTCGAGAAACAAACTCCGTGTATGCTACCTTTTACGTAAACAACTGTGACGTCACACGTAAAAGTAACATTTCGGACTAACCCTAAGTTCGGAAAATTTGTGGTGACGCTTGCACGATATTTTACATACCCTATCTTATGTAGCGCATATAATTGACTATAAAATGTAAAATATTCACATAGCATCTTCTGGTCGCCGAGAACATTTCGGAAACTTTAAAGTTCCAAAGTGTTCAAAATATTGACAAATGTTTCAAAGAAAGAAAATATTGCTTAACAGTGCTTATTCTATGGCGCATATGATAGGAAATGTGTAAAACATTTTCTTAAAAATGAATATAGAAATGCGTGCTTTCCGAAATTATGTACAGTACGAACACGCTCTCTAACGTATGACGTTTACACAAATGATAGCATACACGGAGTTTGTTTCCCGAGACTGACACTGCCGGACATAAAATAACCCAAACGTTAGTTTTGACGTCGCAACGTCATATTAAAAGATTTAAGAGTTATGTTTCTCCTAGACAACTCTTTGATCTCTTGTTACTCAATGAACGTTTGCTTTAAAATCTAATATTGGTACCTTTCCAGAAGGACAAAAACAGAAAGTGCCAGTTTTCTTTAGTAGTTGAGTATATTAAAAAGTCAGTGCGAAATTGATCCTGTTCAGGTTTGTGGCGTGTGGCATTTTGTAAGATTTTTTCGACTGGCACTGCAGTTTATAAAACGGCGTCTTCGGATGAAAATTCAAAACAGTCTTTTTCTGACCATTTGATGTTCGACATTTACAAAGTATGAAAGGCAAGGAACAGTTACATTTGAACTTAAAATACCAACCCAAAAGCAATGCCTAAAAGCGTTGCTATTTTAGAACAAGAGGACCAAGGGTCCTGTAGCTCACCTGAGAGGTTTTACCATATATGGGCATAGCGGCCATCTTGGTCATGTGACCCGTATTTCACGAACAAACTTTCATTCTCCCTACCCATGGAGGCTCCACATAAAATTTGGCTTTCATTTGCTAGGCGGTTTCAGTGAAAATCTTTATAAAGTGTGTATGGACAACAGACAGGCCAAGGTCAAGTGATGACCTTGACCTAGATTAATTACGTACCTTCATCTACTTCATTAGTTCTCTGCATCTACCACTTTTCAGGTCTCAGGCTGCAATAGTTTTCAAAACATCCTTTGTTTTCACTTTTTCCTATGTAAAAGCCTATGTTTCCAAAATTGACCTTGACGTAAAACAGGCCAAGATCATCCCAGGGTCATCATTTTCGCAAACTATGACGGGCTGGGGTCCCCAATGCTACAAACCAAGTTTCATGGAAATCGGCCCACTGGTTCTAGAGAAGATTTTTGAGTTGCTTTTACCATAATATTATATGGGCGTGGCGGCCATCTTGGCCATGTGACCCGGATTTCACGAACAAACTTTCATTCCCCCTACCCATGGAGGCTCCACATAAAATTTGGCTTTCATTTGCCAAGCGGTTTCAGAGAAGAAGATATTTGAAAAGTGTGTATAGACAACAGACGGGCCAAGGTCAAGAGATGACCTTGACCTAAATTAATTACATACCTTCATCTACTTCACTAGTTCTCTGCATCTACCACTTTTCAGGTCACAGGCTGCAATAGTTTTCAAAAAATCCCTAGTTTTCACTTTTTCCCATGTAAAAGTCTATAATTCCAAACCTGACATTGATGTAAAATAGGTCAAGGTCATCCAAAGGTCATCATTTTCGCAAACTATGACGGGCTGGGATCCCCGATGCTACATACCAAGTTTCATGGAAATCGGCCCATCGGTTCTGAAGAAAAAGATTTTTGAGTGGTTTTTACCATATATAGGCATGGCGGCCATCTTGGTCATGTGACCCAGACTTCGCGATCAAACTTTCGTTCCCCCTACCCATGGATGCTCCACATAAAATTTGGCTTTCATCGGCCAAACGATTTCAGTGGAGAAGATCTTTGAAAAGTGTGTATAGACCACAGACTGGCCAAAGTCAAGAGATGACCTTGACCTAAATTAATTACATACCTTCATCTAATCCATTAGTTCTCTGCATCTACCACTTTTCAGGTCTCAGGCTGCAATAGTTATCAAAAATCCATGGTTTTCACTTTTTCCAGTGTAAAAACAATGTTTTTAAAATTGACCTTGCCGTAAAATAGGTCAAGGTCATCCCAAGGTCATCATTTTCGCAAACTACGATGGACTGGAGTCCCGGATGCTTCAAACCAAGTTTCATGGAAATCGGCCCGCCGGTTCTGGAGAAGAAGATTTTTGAGTGGTTTTTACCATATATGGGCATGGCGGCCATCTTGGTCATGTGACCAAGATCCCGCGAACACTTTCGTTCCCCTACCCAAGGATGCTCCACATAAAATTTGGCTTTCATCGGCCAAGCGGTTTCAGAGGAGAAGATCTTTGAAAAGTGTGTATAGACCACAGACCGGCCAAGGTCAAGAGATGACCTTGACCTAAATTAATTACATACCTTCATCTAATCCATTAGTTCTCTGTATCTACCACTTTTCAGGTCTCAGGCTGCAATAGTTATCAAAAAATCCATGGTTTTCACTTTTTCCAGTGTAAAAGCCTATGTTTCCAAAATTGACCTTGCCGTAAAATAAGTCAAGGTCATCAGAGGGTCATCATTTTCACAAACTACAATGGGCTGGAGTCCCCGATGCTACATACCAAGTTTCGTGGAAATCGGCCCGCCGGTTCTGGAGAAAAGATTTTGAGTCGTTTTTACCATATATGGGCGTGGCGGCCATCTTGGTCATGTGACCCAGACTTCGCGATCAAACTTTCGTTCCCCCCATGGATGCTCCACATAAAATTTGGCTTTCATCGGCCAAGCGGTTTCAGAGAAGATGTTTGAAATTGTGGACGACGGACGGACGGACGCCGGACCATTTGTATACTATAAGATCACCTCGTGAGCCTTCGGCTCAGGTGAGCTAACAATGTTGTAAAATATGTACATACAGACTTTAATCCAAATATTATTTGACGGAAGTTTTGTGTTTTGAGACCGAGGTCCCGCCTCCGAATGATATTATTGAGATGTTGATGGGACATTTACATCACAAAAAACATGCACATTTTCTATCATGTGATTGCATATGTACCAAAATTGTAAGAATGACACATCGGTTGGTCTTGTGTGGTGATAGAAGCATAAAACGGCATACGGGAAGCGCGGTGGCGCAGTGGTAGAGTGTCGGACTTCAGAGCCAGAGGTCGGGGGTTCGATCCTCACCGGCGGCACCGTGTTGTGTCCTTGAGCAAGGCACATTTACCTCCCATAGTACTGGTTAAACCAAGGAAGCGGTGGCTCCGTCCCGAAATGACTGAAAAATTGTTGACTGGGACGTAAAGCCTCAACTCAAACAAACAAACAAAACGGCATACATGTACAAACGTTTTAATTCTAAATGAAATCGAAAGTCCAACTTGTAGACGATGCCTTTTTCGTCTTAAATGTCCGTCCACGTCTCTCTAAAATATATGATCATTCTAAAATCTATATGCTTATAAAAATGAAGCGTCTAGCCACCGCCCGTGTTTGAACAGGCCGGTCTGTGTCTTACATTGCGGTCAGGTTCATATAAGATATAGATATTTGAGACGTCTCGTGAGAAAACCAACGATCTGGTTTCCGACCAGGTCCGTCACAAACTGGGCTGTGCAGCGAAAGAAGAGAGTTAGAGGCTTGAAATTTCATATTTAGGAAGAAGAGGGATTGTACTAGCTGTGTAGCGAAAACAAAGGCGCTCATCAGCTTTACCGCAAAGCTGATCTGCGCCTTTGTTTTTGCATATGCAAATTGTTGGTTTTCCCATGAGGCGGTTCAATTTTGAGTCTTTGCTCAGTCTCACCAGTATAACTGTCGTAAAAAGGGTACGACAGCCAACAGTTCTTCATTTTTTATGATAACCTTTGCACAGATGGGGAAACCTAGAATCCAGGCACTGTAAAACCCAGGGAGGGAGACCTAAGAGCTACCACGAAAATGCAGTGCCGGATTTCCGTAAGAGTACCAATTTAAAAACAAAAGACTAAACAGGCGATGACGTCATCTTTAGCTTACTTGCTCCATAAGGCTCACAAAGTGAGCTCTTACAGTATATACCCATTCAAATTATCCAAGAGAAAACAACAATTTATTAAAAATGTCAAGATAACATGACCAAGATGGCCGCCAAGCCTGTGTATGGTAAACCTAAATACCTCTAAAATCCAGAATCGCAAGACCTAGGAATAGCCTCATTGGATGAAGTGAACATTTCGAAGTTTACATACCTATTAATTGAAAAAAAAATGCAATCGTACTTTATTATTTAATCTAAACATCCGATGCCAAACCTTAATGAACTTGTTGAAATGCAGTTTATAGTTCCATAAATACATCGTGAAACGCTGTGTGTAAACAAAGCAAAATTACAATATGTATACTTTATTTACCGAGGCTAACCCAAATCGGGACATCCTTTTACAAGTTAGCAAGCAACTAATGTTTGTTTGTTTGTGTTGAGGCTTTACGTCCCAGGCAACAAGTTTTCAGTCATGTCGGGACGGAGCCACTGATTCGTGGGTTTAACCAGTACTATGGGAAGTAAATGTGCCTTGCTCAAGGACACAACACAGTGCCGCCGGTGAGGATCGAACCCACGACCTCTGGCGCTGAAATCCGACGCTCTGCCACTGCGCTACCGCGCTTCCCATAGCAACAAATGTACCAGATGCAATTAATAAGCCATAAACTTCGTATTCATGCAAGCTGGGCCGAACATCTATCAAGTATAACAAAGCAGTTTCAAAACATTTATGTCCCGACAATAACCATAAGCAAAAAGGACCGCGCATCACGTGAAGTAGCTGTTCTAATGAGAACTGCATTATATTTACGCCGTTTCAAACCAACTGCGGCTACCTCACAGGTAAATTTTACAGTTCGGACATAAGCAAATTTCGGAAATTCTAATGCACTAGAGAAAATAACGCGGCGTCTGATGTAATAACGTAGTTGGCGATAGTATATTTAATAAATTTATTTGATTCTTCAGATGTTCATGGAGCTATGAACAGCTGTGAGTCGCCGTAAAACAAAATTTCCGACCGTATATCCAACAATTTACCGCCCCAAATGAAAAATAAATAAATAAATACAGTTATCCCCTAAATATATGGCACTGTTTAATGTAAATGTTTCGAATTTCAATACATCCTATCATGTGTGGTGGCATGCATTCATGAATAATTAATTGCAAACGCTATCAGTTCCCAGTGTGTGTGTGTGGAGGGGGGGGGGTAAACCTAACATTTTTTATACATAGGCTGTGCCTATTCCTTAAGGGTCAAAATTTTAAATTTTGGTATTTATTGTGGTTTTCAGAAAACAAAATGGGAGGATATTTTAGCTCACCCGAGCCGAAGGCTCACAAGGTGAGCTTAAAGGATGGCCATACTCCGGCGTCCGTCCGTCGTCGTCGTCCACTATTTAAGTGTTTTTAGCAATTTCACATGGTTTGGATGTGCTCAAAATTCCTAATATATTTAGGGGTAATCCATCAGTTCCGGTATTTTTGGAGGGTATAGAGTAGATGCTGTAGCCTATGTATAGAGACAATGTCACACTCAGGGTTTCAGTCGCTGACAACACTTTGGAAATCGTGAAGTCGCGAAGTGAACCAAATGTTGCCAAATGTTTGTTGTTGTTTTTTTCAGAAAGTCAAAAATAGCAAAAATAATATACTGCATACGATTCGACGAGTTTAGATAAGTATTTAATGACATGAAAATAGTAACGCATTATTTCAGAAATTAGGTGCAGCTCGAACACCGTTTCACGTTTACACAAATGATAGCCAACACGGACTTTGTTTCCTGACACTAGAAAATGACACTGGCACTCAAAAGGCAAACGCTATTGTCAAACGGCACGTGAGTTTCACAATTTGAACATGGATTTTGTCGTATGAACTTTCACGGGTGAAAAACCTAAGGACGTCACGTACACGGAATGTTCGTGGAACGAGGCATAAAAATTATCTTATTTAATTTTGTCTTCCCATTTTTTTTCCAATAGATCTATTGATTTTTTGTTTGTTTGTTTTTTGCGGGATAATGTAAGTTTCAGTTGAAATAAGCCTCAAAGAAAATTACATTTTTTTTGTAAAGGATTGATTGAGTGACTTCGTGTTTCATGTCCCAATCAACAGCTAATGTCACATGGAACCGGGGCCTCGATTTAGAGTGTCATTCAGAACATTGGAGAAGTCTAGGATCGACCTCAGGACCCTTGGTTTACAAGTCCAGTGCCCGGGCCACTAGGCCACGGCGGCTTCTTTTCACAGATGAAGGGATACTTTTACATGCTGCGACCAAATATACAGTTGATAAG
The DNA here is from genome assembly GCA_964017185.1 of Rugalucina vietnamica. NCBI lineage: Eukaryota > Metazoa > Mollusca > Bivalvia > Lucinida > Lucinidae > Rugalucina > Rugalucina vietnamica. Next base: position 9,671,148 of record OZ024879.1, on the reverse strand, counting down.
TTTATCTTTAATTACGCAACATTTTGCGTTGCATAAAGCCACATTAACTTGCATAATTCAATTACATTAATCATGCTAATAGGAGAACTAATCAAATACCAGACCGGAACGAATGAAAACCATGATCAAGCACCGCCCACATCGGATTGAACATACTACGATTCGCTTATATCCCAGAATCAAACTGTTCGCAGTTGATCTTAAAACGTCTAACACAGCGGATCATACCATTTAACATTTCTGTATTCACGATGATGGACTTTGCGATTTTTAGACGTACAAACACGATTGGATCTTTTGCGGCTATCACTTGTACTTATAACGCTCGTAAAAAGAGAAAATCTATGACAAATAATTCGCAAAAAAGAACTATTTTAATTGTCTATATCTATTAAGATTAATATTTAAGAAATGATTTTATCTACTGTGAATTATTGCGATTGACACGCGATGTTAGAGGGCAGATTTCGATGTATTAATTCACGACGGTGGAGCCGGAGTGAATTATCGCATTTGCCCGACAACATCACGCGTTAGTCGCGATAATAAACAGTTGAATAAGAAAACTTACTTAGATTCTTACACGACCAATAGTGCAGTAATACTCACATTTTTGCAGCGTTTTCAAGTGGACTCATTCTCTTCGGACGTAAATGTTCGACGTCACATAAGCGCGCTCTTTCGCACGCAATAACGCTGTAGGGTGAATTATCGTTTGTTTTCGCACACTGGCGTTCCCATTTGGTTCAATGGGAGAAACGATAAGGACTTGTTAGAATATTATTAAATTTGAATTTTTGACGTTTCGATGACATGACCTTATATCAAGGTGATGCGATTTAAAAAAAAAAAAAAAAAAAAAAAAAAAAAAAAAAACTGAACACCGTTGAACTTCGTATTTTTTCTGGAAAAACTTATTAGCACTCTTATCATTGTTTATTGTTATTATTAGCATCATTTTATTTTATAATAATTCTTCTTCTTCTTCTTCTTCTTCTTATTATTATTATTATTATTATTATTATCCAGTTCAAAGTGATTTATGTTGATATATTTATAACAAAATAAGGAAACTAACAAAAATTATAAGAATATCAGTTTAAATTGCTATAATATTCAAAAATAATGATTTTGCGATATAAGCACAGTCGTCGTCGTGTGAGGTTCTATTTTCCTTTTCAGACAAAGACTTCCAAAGACGTTTATACGAGGAGCGCGGTGGCTCAGTGGTACAACGTCGAACTTCGGATCTAGAGGTCTTCGGTTCGAATCCACGAGCTTCATTTCGTGTTTCCCTCAGCAAGACACTTTAAGGTCCCCAAAGTACTGGTTAACTACCCAGGAAGCTGTGGCTCCGTCCCGGCATGACTGAAAAACTGTTGACCGGGACGTAAAACTACAACCAAACCAAAGACATCCATGGCCAAATTACAACAAAACCTACAACCAATTGCAAGCATTCAAACTTACTCATTTACTGGTGTTTACCTGCTTATACAAATATATGCAATTATGTACGTTTTTTCAATGAAAATCCATTGCGTAGATTGAATTTTATAAACTTTTGCCGAAGTGCACTGTATGTCAAATTGACGCATTTATTGCGATTTACGATCACAAAATCTCGCACAAATGTTACTGTTTATTAACAATTGGATATATGTAAAATGTGCCGTATTATTCGTGTTTTTCAACATTTGAGTACCTTTCAAATCAATGAAAAGAGTTACATTTGGTTAGTTCTAAACAACACGTCAAAACATATGTCTTGTCCACGTTTAACGTTCTTTCCTATACTCTTTTTTATTTAGAAACGCATGCATTTGCAGCACAACTTCAATGCATCCAAATGCGATAAAAGAATACATCTTTGTGAAAACAATGTGAAGTACCTGAAATATTACAGCACAACAGTATTTCCGAAACATTTTTTGATATACACAAAGATAACATTTTACAAGCTTTTACGATGCCAAGTTGAGCTAGCATGCGCAGTGTACACTCAATGCCTGCAAACTAATACGTAAATGTGCAGGTTTAAAAGGTAGTGATTTTTTGAAATTTTGTTTATTTTGTTATATGTGATAAAACCTTGTGAATGATGAAATTTTTATATGATTTCCAAGTCTCTTGCATTTTCGCAAAATGCGGTAGTTATGATCTTTGCGATACGACCGCAATAGGTCAAACCATTATGTATTCGTATGTGCAAATGCAAGGCAAATTCTCGCGAATCAATTGTAAATGTATGGAAACCCTTATAAACTTTGGCGGTTCCAAATGTTTGAATTGTGTTTGAGGCATTCGTAAATCGGACTTTTCATCCAGTGAAAATTGTTGATTCGCTGCTGTCTCCTGCTGAGGTATTGACCTAAATACCCTTAGGTGCATTTTATTTCTTAGACTTTATTAAGGAGATCGTAATAGTGTTGGCTAACTCTTAATTAGTTCTTGCTTTTCAGAGAACCCTATTATGTAAATACACCTGATTTAAAGCCATGGAACTAATTTGCCTCGTTCTTCTTTCGTGAATGAAACTTAAAGCCATGGAACTAATTTGCCTCGTTCTTCTTTCGTGAATGAAACTGAAATAATTCTATGAGAAGATTGTTTTTAATGAGAAGATTGTTTTTATTGACTGTAAGATTGTCTTTGAAAAATATGGCTGGAAAAATGACAATAGTGGCATCTAAGTAGCTTGATAGTTTAAAGACATTTCATTTTATAATTATAGGCAGTGGAAGTGTTTTTTTAACATTGCGGGACGCCCTATATTAATATGACTTTACTTATAAACACAGCGTTACAAACTGATATACTAAATTAATATGCTTCAGTGCTCTAACAATTTTATCGACTATCCTATGTCCCTTAAATGCATAAATATTTTACCAAATCAAATGCAAATATAGATACAAATATATCATTTAACTTGAAAATATATTTAAAAAAACGAATTTTAGTTCGTTTGTTTAAAACAACTGAGTATGTTGGACAAAATCATCCATTCCTGGTTATGCTGCATCGGTGCTTGTTGTTTGGCTGGCGGTTGAGCAGACATTTGCTCGCTGGCCCTCCTTTTCCTTTCTCTTCCATTTGACATGACGACTGAGTCACGATCAGGGTTGCTTTTACCAGCTAGGTCATATGCGCGTATAATTTAATATGATATTACTCAAGAGTAATTGTTTTTTTTTTGTTGTTGTTTTTTTTTCTTTTTTTATTTTACCATAACTTAGGACCTGATGAACTTCATCCTAGAGTCCTTAAAGAATTGGCAAAAGAATTAGGACCTGTATTTGCACATCTCTTCCAGCAGTCAATCAATACGGGTGAAATCCCCAAGGAATGGTCACTTGCTAATATTTGTCCACTTTTCAAGAAAGGTGACAGGTCCCTTGCTTGTAATTACCGCCCAGTTTCTTTGACTTGTATTCCTTGCAAACTTCTAGAACATATTGTCTGCTCAAATATCATGGGTCATCTTGACCAGTATAATCTTTTGTCGGACAAACAGCATGCATTCAGGAAATGGCATAGTTGTGAAACTCAGTTAATTACAGTGATAAATGATTGGTCAAAAATATTGGACAAAAAGGGTCAGGTTGACACTTTTATTTTGGACTTTGAAAAAGCTTTTGACACCCCTCCACATGAACTTCTTAAAAGCAAATTGTTTAGTTATGGTATAGGTGGAAAGACATTTGAATGGATAAATGCTTTTTTGTGCTTCAGGCAGCAAAGGGTAGTAGTTAATGGTGTTAAATCTGACTGGGCCCCTGTGGTGTCTGGTGTCCCTCAGGGCACCTATCTCGGTCCATTGTTGTTCTCCTTGTACATAAATGACATACCCGTTGGCATTGACTCTCAAATCAGGCTTTTTGCTGATGACTGTGTTTGTTACCGTGAAATTAAAACAGTAGAAGATACATTGAAACTTCAGAAAGACATTGACCTTTTAGGGAGCTGGGCCCGAAAATGGGGCATGAGATTTCAACCTGTCAAATGCAACATGATGCAGCTGACAAATAAGCGGATAAATAAAATTGAGGCCTCGTACACCCTCGAGGGAACGGTTTTGGAAAATGTTGATAGCATTAAATATCTAGGTGTAACAATTACAAATGACCTCAAGTGGAATACCCATATCAATAATATCTGTACTAAAGCCAATAGAACACTTGGATTCTTGAGGAGAAACTTATTTTCTTGCCCCCAAGATGTTAAAGAAGCAGCTTATAAAGGACTGGTGCGCCCAGTCCTGGAATATGGAAGTTCTGTTTGGGATCCTCATACTAAATGCCTCCAGGAGGAATTGGAGAAGGTTCAGAATCGTGCCGCTAGATTTGTAACTAGGAATTATACTTTCGAGGAAGGTAGTATGACTGGCATTCTTGAACAACTCAGATGGGAATCTCTCAAGAAAAGGAGGACGGATAATCGACTTATATTACTATACAAAGGTCTGAAGGGTAAAGCCAGAATACCTACAGATGACCTTATCCCAAAGACTAGGCGTTGTAGAAATAGCCACTCCAAGGCATTTCAGCTTCCATCTGCTAGTATAGAGGCCTATAAATGTAGTTTCTTTCCCCAGACCATCAGGGACTGGAATGACCTCCCTGACTCTCTGTTTTCTACTGCTGAAATGTCAGATGATTGTGTGTCCAAGTTCGCTTCACTCGTGCGTTCAAGGGACTAATTCCCCCCCCCCCCCCCCATCCGAACCCCCTGGTGAAATAATGTCATTTGGCGTGTCACCAGTAAACTATTCTGATTCTGAACACTTAGGAAAGAAGCTTTCTGGCGATATATAAGAACAATAGGATATTTTATGCAACAGTGTGTCATAGCAAGGCAATATATGCCCAAATATCACCATTTTTCACGTTATTATCTTGCACTTTTAGGGTGTTTTCTAAATTGATTAACTGTTATGTTAAAAAGTAAAGTCTAATGTTCATTGAATATTAAAGGCTCATGTGTCTGTCCCATGTAACAGTCAGGAACTGGAAGGCTAACGCTCCCAACTAAATAGACTCGTATTTGGAAGTTTTTTCTTCCTCATGCGAAGGAAGGATATTCCATCCAAGTTTCAAGCTAATAAATGGAAGGGATAACGCTCCAAATTAAGCATTTATACAGAATGGATGTTTTTTTTTCATCCACACATCCAACACATGGATGGGCTTTCAATCCAGACAGTCAATAAATGGATGGATTTTCCAACCCGACAGGTATGAAAAGGACAACATCTCATTAAGACAACATCATTCATGTAGCCACAATCTATGTTGAAGACCAAAAATAAGAAAAATATCAAATTTTTACAAACAAATATTTTCATTTTTACAGCCGAAGGAAATGCTGTATATTGTATAGGCATGTTTTATAGCTGAATTAAAGTGTTTTACACAAGGACAAAACACAGCAGAAGAAGATATCGAACAGGTAATCGAAACAAGGACCTCTCACTGTTGTGTACAATAATTTACCACAGGGCTGTCATGCTCCCTAAGCCATTCGATTTTTTTTTCACAATCCCTGTTTGAAACCTGAGGACCAATGGTTCTGTAAATGCTCACCTGAAATCGGAAGAAAAAGAGAACAAAAGCTGTGTTGGAACCTTTTCAAAATATGTATTAGAACTTGATAGTGTGTCGCGAGAGAGATATGAGAGCAATTTAACTTTGTTCAGCTTACTCAATCTGTGAGTCCAGGTTTTTGATTCATCAGGATGTGTATAATGATTTATTTGTATGTTCTTGATGATTCATTGACTAGTTAGAGATTCACCACGAGGACCGAAGAACTACATGTAACTAAATGTTATGAACCACTGCAGAAGCTGAGGGTGAGGTTAGGCGCCTGTAAAACCGGTTTAAGCCCGCCAGTGACTTTGTGTTACTGATCGTTCCAAGGCGATACTTCTGTGGTGGTTCTTTTTGTTTTATGTCTTGGTGTTTAAAAAAAAAATTGTGCTGTTGGCGCCTTGTGTGTGTTTTCATAGTTTTAGTTAAGGTAACTGAGTGGCCACCTATTGGGAAAATAGCTGCTCATTCGGTTTACGATATGTTTCATGGTATAAGTACCTAATTGTTAGTTTGTTTTTTCCCACCTCGGTTTTTGGTGTGGGAATCTTTTTCTGATTGCGCCTTTTCCTGATCTTTGCCTACTTGTACCTTTCAATGGAGGATTTAAGATACCAGATCCGTATTCAATGACGGAAAGTGAGTGGTCATTGGACATGACGAAATTGCCACCAGTTGAGTATGCTGACTTGTACAACTACTTCATTAACACCCCGGGAATTTATACAAAAGAAGCTCTGAAGGCCTACAAGTCACTAGAAGGATATGGCCATTTTGATTCCGGACATGTTCATGAAGTGCTTATTACTGAAATTAACCGGGATAGTCCAGTTACATTGTTGAAAGCCTGGGTGAAACCATCACAAAGACTGAATGACGAGCCACATTACGCATGGATTTGTCTTGAAAGGCTGTCCGGATATATAATAGCAGCCCATTGCACCTTTAAGGCTGGGAAAGTGTTTTGTTTTTCTTTTTTTGTACAAGTAATTTATGCACCATTCATTTACAAGTAACAAAGCCGCTTTAAGCGCCCAATCACCCACCAACCCACGGGGGATATGTGCATGGTTATAACCAAATGCACTACCCCGTCAAAGAGGGCAGTAAAATGTAAACATAGCAGACTGCGTCTGAAAACAGTCATGGAACTATGCATGTACTAGTTGCCAATCTGCAATCGCATTCTCTGCTGCTTTTTACAATCTCCATGTTTTTGATACTCAAATGTATCACACAAGCCGAAGTGGTACACAGAAGAACCACCCATAAATGTATTATTAAGTAGAAATTTTGCAGTTTAATTAAACATATGTTATGCTTCCATCTTTTCAGGCTAGGTGAGGCTTGCAGTCACCTAGTTATATTTTTTGTTATATTTTTATTTCGCAGGACAGCTGAAGTAAAGAGTATGCCGCGTGTCGGTGTTAATAGATATTTCTGGCCAAGACTTGAGGATGTAATTTGGTATCAATGGGACAATTTGATAATGAGCATTAGTGAGTCGAAACATGTAACGGCCAGACATGTTCAAATAGACCCAGAAGAATGGAAGTGCATCACAAAGGCTGTGGATAAGAGATCACCATAAAGTTAAAACTATTAAACTGATATATTTCAGCATTATACACAGTCTAGCCGTGCAGATTGATTTCAAAATATCTTCATGTCATATTCTAATGACCGTCGGAAACCCAACGTCATGTTATTGGTTAAAGCTGAGATAAAGATACAGAGATCTGAAACTGCTATTGAATATTGATATTTGCCTCCGCTGTGTCTGTCGCTTAGGTAGACAGGTAAATCGGTGAAAAAAATCAATATTTTACCGGCCGCTGAATGTGGTCCGAATTTTTGTATATTAGCAAATATAAATCGCTTAAATTTTCTTCGCCAAAATTCATATAATAGTAAAAGATTTTATTTCTGTTAAATAGAGCTTCAAATTTCCAACAAATAGATACTAAACACTGTCATCTTTGTAAGAGAGAGAGAGAGAGAGAGAGAGTCATCTCTTTAGTTGTTTATCAATTATAAATTCAATTTGCACAAGCTGTTGTTCTTTTTACTTACGAATTACGCCCATAATTATCAATGCTTTTTTCTACGCTACTGGACACATACAACGATTCTTAACGGATTATCTTTAGATTAAAGAAAACGCAAATTGATTTATCTCGCCGTATCTCTAATCATACTTAACAGCGTAAAAATAACGGTAATGAGATTGCCCTATATCAGTTCAAGCCACATCTATCTATCACGTTCAATGATCCGAATTGCACACGTTGGAGAGATGCGTTTAGTTCAACAACCATTTTCGGTTTATTTCTATCTTCTTTTTTTCCCCTTCGTTTTGTTGGTCATATTTTATACTTTTCTCTACAAAAGGGCAGTGGAGGAACGGATTATGTGAATTAAATGGAATCAGTCAGGCATGAATTCAAATATTCTTCTTTTTTCTCCTCTATCTTTCGTACTTGCAATTATGTATATTCTAAGAAGTCGCCGCCGAAATTTCAAAAGAAAAAATGACACTTTTATTACCAGCTACCTGTATTGCACCGTGCAATACCTGTTGATTCGGCGACTTGTTTGATCTTCGAGCCGTTAAAGACGCACTTATGTCACGTTGCAGGCACGTGCCGCATTTAATGACAGATAGTTTAATGTAACTTTATTGAAGATTGTATTCGGAAAAGTAATTGAAATAAATACATAATAAAAAATAATAATACACTCTAGCCAACATGCAACCACACTTTTCTTGCAAAGTTGGCTCTCATCATGATATAGTCATACTCAAAATGTTGAAAAGATAATACTCTAGCTTTATATGTATATTTGCCCGTGCTGAGCATCGATTTCTTTTCAATAGCTGCTATGGTGTCTGTTTTCAAGCGCGGTCTCGCAGTTTTCACATTGCGCGAAAATGCATCAATGGGATGTTTTTCAACAGTATCAAAGTCAAAATGCATATCAGAGCGCCTTTCGCCGGATCCTATTTTTTTCCTTCTCGAATCCGGGCTTAACGTATAATTAAATTCCTACATTTTGCTACGCAGGTTAAAGACCGGGGCACAGGTATAAAAGAAATCCCAAACATAAAATGGCCAGTTGTTTCCAGTATACTCTACACTCAACAGGGAAACATGCTCTAAAACAATGTCAAATATTGCATGACTAACCCCACAGATCCTGACAAAGTTTGGCACAGTAATTCTTCAAACTGTTAGCCATAATCCTTGAAAGTTTCAAGCCCAGCATTTATCTAGAAATATGATTTCCAGAAAAAAATATTTGCGTCTGCTACAAAAATTTGAATTTGCCTCTAAAATGATTGACAGTTCTACCATTGGCTGAGAGCTAAGCTGCTGTGTGAGTCATCCAATACAATAACAACTACCTGACATATGGCGGGAAAGAAGCACAAGCACATAGAAGATAAGATGATATGAATCACTTTAGAACACAGTCAGTTTAATCCATAGATTACAGAAAAAAAGTTTATTTCTTAATCCCACATGTGTCCCATATATGGTACTCCACTTGGATTTGGTAACCACTGTCTAACAGCAGAAAGCACACACTTCAGCATTATATCTCTTCTGTGCCAGACAAAATGTTTATATCTTGGATCCCTTTGAAGTGCTAATTGCTTTTTCTGTTTATATCTAGGATCATCCCATACTCTTCTTTGCATCATCATAGTCCAAAACCTCCTGTATTTCTCCTTTCTGATCCCATGATGACTTTCACTAGGTGGCAGGGCTTTAGTTTCCCACCAAAACTGTCTGTTCCTCTCAGAAGTTATACATGATCTACAAAAACAATAGGCACATTCCTCTTCTGACAAATCATGTTGAATGTGAAACTCAGGCGGTGGTATTTCTGCCTGAGATTCAGTGGGCATAGCCTGGTCAGAAGGTGCTGTCTGTGTAGTTACATCACAGTTTCCTGATGGCACATTTTTTGTTTCAGATACTTTACTGTCACAAATCGGTCCGGATGCAAAGAACTAGGATCTAGCAAATTGGAGTTGAGATTCAACAACTCTCCTTCATGTCCAAATTTTAATACAATGCAAAGAAGACACCACAACACGAAAGACGAGGACAAAATCAACATATCATACACAACATTCAATGATATTCAGTATTTTGCTAATTGGGGTATGTTTTATGTTAACAATGCTTTCAAGGTCAAATGAGTCTCTATCTCCAGAATTACTGCTGATATTCAGGTAAAAATATTGTTAATATATTGCATAAAACTAATCAACTTTCACATGAAAGACAGTATCATCATGCTAAATTCTGCACCGCAAATCATAGCATTATATTGTCCACTAAGTAATAATAGCTATGCCGTTGTATTGTTACATTGTCCACGGAGTATTAACGACACACATAAATAAGGGGAATAATGTTGCATTGTCCACAAAGTAGAAACATTATTCTAATTCTCCACTGTCAAAATTCGCCACCAAGGATCGTCGTCTATCCACGATAATGTTTCCATGTATATTCAGATAACGTCTATCAAGCATTTACATCCACATTAAACTGCTATGTCAAATGTTATCAACCGGCGTTATCAAACCATTTTTACCAGTGTTACAATATTTGACCACAAATGTTATTAACTGGCGTTACTAAACACATTCACCGGAGTTACCCAACTATCACGACAGTCATGAATCGAACGTTACTGAATTACTGGCGTGTATTATCGTGAGCACCATTACATCTTCCACTAAGTAGTAATGATTAGAAATTTAATTCTAGCATGAGATATTTCAGAATATCAGAGTATCTATCAGTTATTTCCATTATATGACCATTCATTCATCAACCACAAACTGTCTCGAATCTTAAAACACTCCAGATAAGGCCAATGTCTCATTAACAGCACTCTGAAGCTTGGCCCATGTAAGGTTGAACCATCCCCGACATCAACGTCTTTGATGAAAGACCCCACTTTGGACTAGAGGCTAGACCCAGGACTGGACGTGTACAAAAACCACCTAAAACGAGAGTGAAAGGGCCTTTGCTGGAAGGGCGGTAATGGTCATTAAGAAATAAATCAATTCACGGCCGAGACATTTGCAAAATACATGAAATTTCAAAGTAAACTTTTCGGACATGAAATGCAATTAAAATATTGCAAATTCCGAAATTCACACAATTTCAGGAATAGGGGAAGGGAAGGGAACCCATGGAACTTACAGTATCCCTCAGAATTCTTCCTTCTTCTCAATAGTTGTCCAACACAACTTTCTCTGTCCACATTAGTTGACCAACTGGTTTTACACATGTATATAGTCACTTGAGAATACCTGAGATTTTACAGTTAATCAGTCAAGTATAAAATATTTTCACCTGGACAATACCTGAATGCAAGTATACTGTACTTCTCAAATAATGTACCTAATCAATTCACTGTAAAACTATACTGATCAACAACAAGAAATCCACTTTGTGACATTTACAGTCATTAAAATTCCAGTTGTTGTAATTGAAAAATGTTGTGATTGTTTCCAGCTGTTCTTCAGTAAAATCCAAAGTTATTCTTATCTTATTTCTATCCATGTTAACTTGACACTGCTAAATAAACAAATGTCCAATTAGAGCTTGTACTGAAATAAATATATTGCTGTATAATATGCCAGACACCCTGCCTCTAGATAGCACAGGGAAAGTCCATTTTTGTGAGGGAACTTGCAGCTGACAAATGCATTTTGACACTGCACAACTATGATAACCAATGTCACAATATCGAACTGAGTGGCGCACTGTCATTCTTGACTAGCATGCGCACATAATTATTTACCCGAAAGCTTGCAGTGATGCACTTTCGTTTACTTTATAACCGCTGTTTCCCCACGCTTTTCTGTACTTTGAATGCCCAAATTCTCACATCAGTCTGACACAAACATTTCATTGATAAACATGGAAAGAAGGACAGGAGTAAGGAATAGGGCAGCTTCATTTAGGATAGAAATCCCGGGAGATGATGGGAGAAAAGCCGAGTTTTTGGGCAAAATGCAATCTGTTCGGAATCATCTACACAAGTTTCAATAGGCCGGTGAATAACAATGAAGTTCTTTCTGAGGCATTGGACTTTTGGATTCTCAAGCACACTCAGAGCATGGAACAAACTGAAGCTCCAGTTTCATTTATAGAGACAAGCATTGAACAAAACAAACAAAGTTTTCATCACTGCGGAGAAGTCTGTTCAAAGCATTGTTGATATTGTGCAGAATCATGCACATAACTGTGCATCTGAACTTAAATTCAAGAAACTTGTCTATCGTGGTCACGTGGCTTTGGTGACTTTACACTGTGGTTATCAGAACAACCCTCATATTCTGAAGTGGTCGTCATCACCGTATTTGCCGAACAAAGAGTACCTTTCAACCATAGAGTCGTCCATGGCTTTACTTGCAGTGGCATGTTGCCAATACATTATAAACGTTTTTGTAACGGTGAGCAACTGGGTTTCATATCAAAAACAAAAAGAAAGAAGATAGAGGCACAATACCATTCACATGTGACAAATGTATTCAATGAGTCAATTGAGCAAGCCCTGCATGAAGAAATTGGATCTTATGAAGATGACAGATGCCAGACATGGCTGGCGTAAAAATGCAAAAGACTCGAGCGTTGTGGCAATAGGTGAAAAAACTCACAAGGTTCTTCAGTGTGTACATATAACAAAACAGGATGATATTGTGCCACAGAAAAATGAAGCGAAAGGAACAGAGAAAATTTACCAGTACTTTACGGAAAAAATGTGTCTGTGAAAGTGCACACACATGACAAATATGTCAGTTAATCGCATGGTGAAGGACACACGCTTTACTTTAAATCAGAATGACAGTTGGCATGGTGTGAAGTCCATTAAAAAGGCAATGAAAAGCATTTCATCGGGTCCTCAATATAAAGAAGGACATACATGGTTTAAACAGCTATCAGACAAAGAAGAGCCCATTGCAACACATTTTCACTGGTCTATCAGAAATTGCGAGGGTAACCCAGTGCTGCTGAAATCAAGATTGTCTAACATACCTTCACATTACAACGACATTTATATCTTACTTAATGTTACTTTTTAATACGAGTTCACTATATTTTAACGTTTTACCTTGTTAGACGCTAATGACCCATCAGGGTTGATGCGTCGATAAACAACAAACAAACAAACAAACAAACAAACATTCTGCCTGTGCTTCAAGCTCTCGCTGTAGATCGGATCCCAACTATGAACCATCTAGGTGGGTGATCACTGATCCAAAAGCGGAGAAACTCCTCAGGAATGCTATTGAAGGCTCAGTTATTTATAAAAGCCCAGAGGATTATGTGTTAGCAAGAGATACGTCTTACGTTGAAAGTTTTAACAACGTAATGAACATATTCCAGGACAAACGTATCGCATTCAGCAATGCACAGTATAGCATACGATCACAACTAGCAGTTATGCACTGGAACGAGAATGTCGATCGTGCGTACACATCAGTGTGGAGTCGCCGCCGAGACCAGAAAGCCCCCAGGAGACAGAGAGGAAAGAAGAATTATAAATATAAAGACTTCACCTTCTGTTACAGGGACAGTGTATGGGACTCGTACATGAAGTCAATGCCTAATCAAACCGCAGAATTTTGAGACACATGTGTCATTCTCACCTTTTCATTTTTACAAATTCACTAATTGGCGGTGCCTTTGAAGCATGCTTGCGACAAAGGTTTTTCAAAGATAAGATTTGTAAAGCTTGCTTGGAAATTTGGCTATTTAAGGTCTTTGGTATTCTTGCTTCGACCAGTCGCTTTTAGACAACATATCAGAATGTTTACTTCTCTGTTGTTTCTCTGTGCATTTGGAATTACATACGGTGGTCTTTTGACCTTGCACCCGTTGAACGTGTGTGAGGATTGCGAGAGTGCGGGTCCACGGAGTTATAGGTTAGATATTTTATTATATTTTCTGCCTTTTATCTCATTCTTAAGATTCCGCTCATGTTTCTTTCACTTTTGCATCAGTTATATGTTCCTCTTCATATCATTTTGTTGTTGTTGTCGTTGTTGTTATATTATTATTATTATTGTGATTATTAATTATAATTATTATATAATTATTATTTTCATTATTATTATTATTAAAAGGGTATCTGTCGGGGATATAATGTTGCTGTACGTATCGTAACAATTTGATTGATTTGGAATTTTAACGTCCCACCAACAGCTATGGTCATACGGAGACGGACCTCGGTTTATAGTCCCTTCTGAAAGACTGGAGAAGCCCGGGATCGAACTTGCGACCCCTGGCTTGCAAGGCGAGTGACATAACCACTGCGCCACGGAGATTTCTTGTAACAATTTGTAAGCCTTAGTGGACAATGTGTTAAGTAATTTTCGAGCCCAATTTTCCCTTTTTTAAAATCAGGATAGCATGTACGTAAAATGTATACCCTACTTAACCCGAGCTTTTAACTAGTAAAACTGGTATTTACAGGGGTATACGTATTTTTCTTATTTTTGCTCGAAAACACAGATGGTGGGTACTTAATTCTGTATACTACATGGTGTGGTCTCATAATGTAAGTTACAACAGACATTTGTTGCCGTACAACCCTAACTTCATCACTTCTTCAATTATTTCATTCTATATGTTTCAAAATGTATATGTCGTTGGTTTTTGTCCGAGCGCCATCTTCGTGAAACTGCCTTTTTAAAATTAATTTTAGCTTAAAATGCGCCACACTGAAAACTAAAATAGTATGAAAGACATAATTTACGCCCAAAGAACCAAATGATATACATGTAAAGGAATTTGATTTGTCCAACTATGCCTCAGAAAAAATATTTTTGAAGACGGTCGTTTCTGAAAGATGGTATGCGGACAGTAATATTTTACTTTCACTTCAATTTTTCGACATTTTCATTATTTTTTCTCAAGCCGTCCCGACATGACTACAGCTGTTGACTGAGACGTTAGGCGACAAAACATACAAAAGCAAACAATTTTGTTTAAAAACATAGGTTGTAGGTACAGCGAAGCAGTCTAGATAAGGCGGTACTTTATTTTAGAGTCGGTTATGTAGTAACAAATAACTTAGCTACATGATTTTTTTCCGAGTAACACCAATCTATAAGTTTTAGAGCAAAATGAAGAAAATAAGTATACCCCTGTACCCCACCAGTTAGTTTCAATTTACCGGCGTGGCTCCTAGTTGTCCTAGGTATGTGTAGCTATGCTATGCTGTTCCGTTTTTGCATTCGAATCAGTTTTGGAATTAAATTAGTTAATTAGTGATGGTTCCTGTTTTTTTGCAGGTGTACGATGCAGGTGACCGGACCAGTGGCGCTGGTGGTAGACTGCCAGGTTGACACGCTATTCACCGGCCCATCGGTGGTGTTTGAGGTTGAGGGTGAGGTGGGTGAGGCCCTTCTAATGTCCACACTACTAACGTGACGGGACAGGGTCGACATCCGAGTGCTAAACGGGCAGACATGTTTGACGACGAGCACGGCTACAACAACCACCATTGTATGTGCAATTGCATTATTTATAATCACACACACACACACACACACACACACACACACACACACACAGCTGGGTGTCTTTTGAGGCGAAGTACCTACACGAAACAGAATATTCGTCAAGCTGTACCAATACCACTTAGCATTTAATACATGCGCGCACACTCGATCGTTTGCATGCATTAATCATCGTACAAAATTTCTAAAATCTTTATGTACATTCATAGCGAACGATTTAAGTATTCATGCTGGTATCGCTACAGTCCATGTAATTTGTCCATCGATTATTTAATGTACGTCTGTTTGATTACAGGGTGGATGGCCTTTCCCCATTCCAGTTCCGGGCCCCCAAGATGACAACGGTGAAGAAGAAGAGCCGGCACCGACATCATCATCAACAACAACAACAAAAGGAAGCACGACG
Source organism: Rugalucina vietnamica (assembly GCA_964017185.1). Taxonomy (NCBI): domain Eukaryota; kingdom Metazoa; phylum Mollusca; class Bivalvia; order Lucinida; family Lucinidae; genus Rugalucina; species Rugalucina vietnamica. The sequence goes on along the minus strand of OZ024879.1, from coordinate 9,655,592 downwards.
ACCACCACCACCACCACAGCTCGGACCATTGGTAAGAAAATAAATTTAGAAATAAATAAATAATGAAAAAATAGCATTCAGACAAATGAAAGTGAGGAGATAGAGGGCGCCTTGAAAATGTTTGTTCGCTCACAACCAAAAAGGTCGATCAAATTTTCAATACTAGTACACATCCTTTAAATGATAGTAAGTTAGTTGAAACGAAACATTAATTGGTGATTAGCATAACTTTTATATGCAATTTATTATGTGGTATGATAATGCCCGTTTTCTTTTCTATTTTCAGTTGTTACTGAAGCTTGGTTCATCAACGGGACGATAATTGTAATCACCGTTGTGGTTCTACTGACAACCACCAGTGTATTTGTGGCGGTGCGGTGCCTGATCAGGAGGCGGCGGCGACGATCGGCGACGATTAACCCTGTACAAGTTAACGAAGTCACGTCGACATCAGAAATGATTCCAGTTATGCCACAGTCACCAAGGAGACGCCGTGCGCTGCGCCCTGCAACAAGCTTGGAATCTGTTGAACTATTTTCTGTGACAAAGTTGGACTAAATAAAGTGTTTCTTGCAAGAAAAGTGAATTCGTGGATGGAAATTCTTGATACTGATTCATTAGCTATGTAAATTATGTGTGCTTGTTAGAGCCGCTAGTCTTGATGTTCAAACAAGTTCCTACAATTTATGCTTTGTGCAAATAAAATAAATCTTTTCCATAGGCGTGGTAAGACATAACTAACTAAATGTTATGAACCACTGCAGAAGCTGAGGGTGAGGTTAGGTACCTGTAAAACCGGTTTAAGCCCGCCAGTAACTTTGTGTTACGGATCGTTCCAAGTCGAAACTTCTGTAGTGGTTCTTTTTGTTTTATGTCTTGGTGTTTAAAATTTTTTGTGCGGTTGGCGCCTTATGTATGTTGTCATATTTTTAGTTAAGGTAACTGAGTGGACACGTATTGGGAAAATAGCTGCTCATTCGGCTTACGATATGTTTCATGGTATAAAGTACCTGATTGTTAGTTTGGATTTTTCTCACCTCGGTTTTTGGAGTGGGAATCTTTTTCTGATTGCGCCTTTTCCTGGTCTTTGCCTACTTGTACCTTTTTAGTAGGTGAGAAAACCAATGACTTGACGCGGCGAATCGCAAAGATTCTGACCAGCCTTGACAGCTGTAAAGTCTGGTCAAAGTCTTCTCAAGCATACTTAAAATATAGCACAAGAGTTGATTCTGTCCAGTTTCAGAATCTGGACGCTGAATCTTCGACTTGACAATTTAATGTGAAAACAAACAAAACATTGGTCTTCTCACTGCATCCTTTCATGCATTTCTTTCATTTGTTTTCGTATGTTCTTCTATATGTTTTAAGCATGTGAGCTAGAAACCTGAAGTTTTGAATTCGCGGTCAACGAAGGCTCGGGTCAGCCAGGCCAACTGCCAGTCTAATCAGAGTTTTCGTGGATCGCAGTGACTTTTTTTTTTTTTTTTTTTTTTTTTTTTTTTTTTTTTTTTCAATCAACCATGCCACCAGTCCAGGGTTTCTGACGCACAAAACGTTTTCGTCTTGACAGTGACTTTTCTGTACATATTGTTTTCTTGTTTGTAGTTTAATTTTTCATAGTTTATCAGAGTTTGTTCTTCATAGCTTATTTATAAAGAAAGAAAATGATAATTACATGAAGAACAACCAATTTTGAAAGTTTTTTTATCCCTTACAAAAGCCAGTTGTCATTTTACTTATCATATGCGGCAAAAACTTAAAAAGTTTTTCAATATAACCAATAATGGAAATCTCATTGATATATTTACTGAAAGAGGGTATAAATCTCATTCTGTAGTCGGACTAAATTCAAACATCATTCACCCACATCATTATAGCGATTATTCATTGAAATGAGAAAATCTTTAAACAACTTGAATGGATAGTTTTTCACGTATAGAAATCATTTTTCAACAGGCAAAAATAATTTATCGCAATTATCGGATCATTATTGCGATTTTATACAAAGACCAGTATGAAACCTATATTGAGGTGTAATAATGGTTATGTTTTTGCCGCACATAATAGGTATGAAAGGCTGGAATTTGAAGTGCTCCACAACATAACAAAGAAGCATATTAATAGAAAAGGACAAAATTCCATCGTACAATATTTATTCCACACACAAATTATGTTTTGTAAGGTACAATTTAAGAATAAGACAACAATAAAAGAAGAAAGAAAGCAAGACAAGGTTGTTTTCATTCTCGAACAAGAAAAGAAACACAAACCATGTTCAGTTATTCACAAGAGTCTCATTTTCGGAAAACTAAAAAGGTACAACTTTAATAAGGTTGCCAATTTCTTATTTTTGACTTTCGCGTCGCGTGTTTAGCAACTGTTTAGCAACAACCAAAACTAACAAATTTGGAGACACTGAACAGCATTTTAATTTCGAGACAAACAATTTTATTTCTTAAAACCAAAAAATATTTCTCATTCAAAGCTGGTTTGTGTTGTGCCTGGTCGAATTACTTCAGACAAGCAGTCTCTGGATGTGATTCTCAAGGTAAAGCCAGTAACTCTTTTTATCAGCTGATGATTTATTGGAGGGGAAAAAAGGAAATGTTGATAGATACATGATGGGAGTTTCAGATTTCAGGTATTTTAAAGAACTATGAACATGAGCAAAGGGAAAGTAATTTTTGTAGGGTCAAAAACATTAAAGTTTAGCGGACATCAATAGAGAAAACTTAACCAGAAAAAATCGTATTAACTTACATATATTGAAACATTAAAAATATAGTCAGCTATGCTAAATTATTAATTCTGAAGACATTTAATTTTTTTTTATCAATTTTTAGAATACAGAATACATGTATATGAGCTGCCCAATGGGTGGGTAAACCAACAATCTGCCTAGGCGAAAACAAAGGCGCAGATCAACTTGGCAGTAACTGCGAAGCTGATCGGCGCCTTTGTTTTCGCTGCTCGAAAAGTACAATTCATCTTCTTAAATCCGAAATTCAAGCTTCTAGCCATCTTCTGTAGCTGCACAGCCCGGTTTGTGTCCGACCTGTTCGGAAACCACATTGTTGGTTTTCCCACGAGGTGGTCAATATTTTAGTATAAACTGCAATCCTTAAATGTCAGCTGAGAAAATCAGTTACTGGCATTCTTACTCAAACACGCTTATTCCCTCTTCATGTTGTCAACTCTGAAAAGTTCAATTGATTCTAATGTCTCCCTACTCCTTGATCGACGGTTTCTCAAAGTTCCTTGCACCTCTTCTGTGCTTGAGTCACTATTGGTACCTGCACATGCCTTGGAATGTTCCTCCTTGTCCGAATTCTTTTCTTGACAACTCTGACAGTCACTATGGCACCAGCGGAGCACAGCACCAGGCCAATTGTACAAAGCCACAATTTTCCATTCAAGGTGAGGCCAGCAGTCACAGCTAAAAAAGATATATAATGATTTTGTTAATTTCACGACAGTATGATCATAGTTAATGTAATTGATTAAGCTTTTCATGCGTAGTTTTGCTGATCTACATTTTTTCGACACAAATTCACCATAGTGCTAGGCAGTACCTCTTCAATAATACAATATACAGTAAAGATGAAAAATGTTACAGAGTTATAACTGACTGGGCAATGTGATATGTAAAAGGTGTAAAATAATGTTTTTGTGCATATTTCAAGATCATTTTCACTACATAAATGAAACAACAAGATTTTTCCCTCTCAACTCACCAATGAACACAGTTGTTGTGTCCCTCATTGTTGTTGTTGTTGTGTTGTTTGTGATGGTCGTCGTGTTCAATGTGACATTCAGAATGTCCTCCTTCTCTTCTGGCAGTGGCAAGGGGAATGGGGGTAGCCGGTACTTCTGAAATAAGAATTTTAGAAAAAGATTATAAATACATAACAAATGAAATGTTAAAAGAGCTGGCCCTCTTGTACACACTGTCTTTAATTTTTGTTGATGTCAGTCAGATTGCTATCTTGCTGGGAAATAGCTAGTCATTTAGGTTTTCATGTACAATTATTATGCCTTTCTCCCACCAGGTGTCATCACTTCACAAATTCTAACAAATGTTAACTTAAATGCTTTTTTTACTAAAGCCTAAGATTTAACTTAAAAATTGAGTATTGTAACGGGATAGTCTCCCTTGTAGAATACGTTGGTGCAACGTATTAGCGGCATATTAGCGGGTAGTAATATGCAAATTAGAAACTCGAAACTTTGTGATTAGAATAAGTGTTAGGTATATAGCGCAGTAAACCACCCTTGGTGGATGAGCATGCTTTTCCACCGACGGGGTTTCTGTGGCTTGGCTCGGCTGTTCGTTACATTTGGTGGCAGCGGTGGGATGATGACAACTGCCAGAACGGAGCTGCCTTACCCATGTAGTCCCCAGGCCAAGACTCGGGGCGAGTCTTCTCGGAGGGGGAAGTAATGTAACGGGATAGTCTCCCTTGTAGAATACGTTGGTGCAACGTATTAGCGGCATATTAGCGGGTAGTAATATGCAAATTAGAAACTCGAAACTTTGTGATTAGAATAAGTGTTAGGTATATAGCGCAGTAAACCACCCTTGGTGGATGAGCATGCTTTTCCACCGACGGGGTTTCTGTGGCTTGGCTCGGCTGTTCGTTACAGTATTATAAAAGATCTAACCCCTTGCACAATTTCTGTGATGGATCACCCCATTAGCTGGAAAATTAAAGTGACATTGAATTCTTATGATCTGTTGATATAAGCTCAATACTAAGTTTTTTAACAAGAGCCAAAACAACAAAACAAATATGTTGTATACTTACCATAGTTGTGGTGGAGGTTGATGTGTCAGTGGTTCTATTCCCTGGACTTGACAGCTGAGAAAAAAGAAGAAACAAACTTAGAGGACCAACTAACAAATAGTCAACTTAACAGAAAGTTAGCCTAACTTAAGTTGCTTATTCTGGATAGGTTTTTTGCGACCTAAGTATCGGAAGAAAAAAAGAAAGAACTCTTATTTCAATTCTATATAGCTACAACTCTTTGTTTCAATTCTATAACTACAACTGCAGCGGAGCATTTCTTCTTACAAACAGTCAAAAACATAGCACCAGTAGACAAGATAGATAGATTAAATAGATGGATGCATGAAGTAACTGATAAATAAATAAATACATAAATAAATAAATACATTATATAAGTAACGTTACCAATAAATGAATGTAAATAAATAAATTATACATAGCCTATAAATAAATGAATAAACAAATCATGCAAAATAAATAAATAAATACTTACACACTCTTCTGCATTCAGCGTGGCTGCTGTACCCTCCGCAAAACTCTCGCAGGTTAGTGTTGTCTTTGGCAGGACAACAGACAATGCCCGGCCCTTAAACCCTGTAACCAGGGTTTCTGGACCGGCAATGACTGCTTCCCACGGGCAGTCTGTCACGTCTATCACCACGGCCGTCTGACCAAGGGTGCAGCGCACGACGCCGACTTCCCGCTCGCACATCCGACAACCGTTTATCATCTGTGGGACGGTCTCGGCGTCGCCGACCATAACTCCGCTCCCTATCAAAATCAAAATAACTAGCTCTAAACACATCTTGTACCTTCGAATGTTGAAATGCAAATGAACTAATGTCTAACTTTTCGAGACAAACAGGGATCTCCATCGTCGGGCAGCTCACTCAATCTGCGAGTCCTTGTTTTTGATTCATCAGGATGTTTATCATGATTTATTTGTTTGTTCTTGATGATTCATTGACTAGTTAGAGATGTTAAAGTCAATAATTACTCCATATTTACTAAGGATGATTTAATGATAACAATGCTGGATACAAAACTCTGGTAAAGACATCACGTCGTAAGCATAACGTCATGACGTCACAATAGAACAAGTAACATAACTCTTGTATAACAAATTATGGAATGCAGTAGTATCCCTTAGTAAGGAATGAGTCATCTTGATTGACCTAGCAGAACATTAACAAGAGATTCACCACGAGGACCGAAGAACTTACTAAATGTTATGAACCACTGCAGAAGCTGAGGGTGAGGTTAGGATCCTGTAAAAGCGGTTTAAGCCCGCCAGTAACTTTGTGTTACTGATCGTTCCAAGTCGATACTTCTGTAGTTGTTCTTTTTGTTTTATGTCTTGGTGTTTAAAAAAAATGTGCTGTTGGCGCCTTATGTATGTTTTGTGGTGGTTCTTTTTGTTTTATGTCTTGGTGTTTAAAAACAATTGTGCTGTTGGCGCCTTATGTATGTTTTCATATTTTTAATTAAGTTAAGGTAACTGAGTGGCCACCTATTGGGAAAATAGCTGCTCATTCGGCTTACGATATGTTTTATGGTATAAGTGCCTGATTGTTAGTTTGGTTTTTTCCCACCTCGGTTTTTGGAGTGGGAATCTCTTTCTGATTGCGCCTTTTCCTGATCTTTGCCTACTTGTACCTTTTTACATGGCCATAACCTCACCCTCAGCTTCTGCAGTGGTTCAAAACATTTAGTTAGTTCTTAGGTCCTCGTGGTGAATCTCTAACTAGTCAATGAATCATCAAGAACAAACAAATAAATCACGATAAACATCCTGATGAATCAAAAACCAGGACTCACAGATTGAGTAAGCTGCCCGACGATGGAGATCCCTGGGCGCCGAATAACCTACTTACTCCGGAGCAAAAGAAAAACACCAGTTGGACCCCGGTGGGCCAAGCAACAGACAAGACGCTCCGGCCCCAACCAACTAAAATGAATAGCTTTAAGTCGGGGCCATCATAGAGTCTGACGCTCGACCTACCGGCGTGCAATAAAAGAAGGCAGCGTAGTTATCAACCATGATTGGGTTAAAAACTAAGCATGCAGACAGTCGCATATTATTCAAGTTATAACCTATACGTCTGTAATGTGTTATGATTTTTCTGAACTGAAAAGAAAAATCATTACTTTCTATACGTTTCTTAAATTTGTAATCCAAGTCACCATAAAATTCAGGTTCCGAAAGGCCCTCACTTACAAGCGTCTTTAACCCAACAATATATTTGGAAATCAATTCATAGTGTCTACGATAAAATTTAGAAAAGATTTTTTCGAAGTTTATGATACCGATAGCCCTGTTGGAAAAGTTTTGCCGTTTAGCATTTATTTCGAGCGTTGAAGTCTGTAACATGATTGCAGACTCTAGTAAACCTAATAAGTTGCGAAATGAATACACCATAAGAAGCACGACGAGGAACGTCACCATCCAAAAACGCAAAATTTACTATATCAAAATCAAAGTCATCGCGCTTATCATAAATTTTAGAAGAAACAAATCCTTTTGAAACAGCAAGATATAGATCTAAAAAGGGGGCTTCGGTATCTGAGATATTGGCTTTGTTCAACTGTAGTTCAGGTGGATAAATTTGATTGACCGTACCTTCAAAATAAGGGTTGTCAATGTTCAAAAGGTCATCGAGGTACCTAGAAGTGGAATTAAAAGCCTCGATATCATCAGCTTGATTATCATGGTTAAGAGAATCCATGAAATCTCTTTCGTAGCAGTATAAAAATAAATCAGCTACGAGAGGTGCGCAATTTTTACCCATCGGAATTCGACAATTTTTCTGTATAACTTGGTCCCAAATCTAATATAAATATTATCCAGGCGATAGGATAAGGCGTCGCACATATTCTGACATGACCAAAGTGTATACCAATTTTGGTCAGTGGAAGTGAAGAAAGCCTGTCTGTCATTACATGCGAAATAAAGTGAACCATAGTTTTTAATGCCCTTTTGAAGGTCCACTCTATCAAATCCAGATGTTTTTCTTTAATTAGATTATGTGGTAATGTTGTATACAGAGTAGAAAAATCATATGTGGACAAGCTCGTCACACGGAACCATCTACACTTCAATTTACTGAGCACCTCGCCAGAATTTTTTATTGACCAAAACCAATTTTTATTTGAAGTTTCATACACTGTCTCACAGTATCTTATAACATGAGATTTAATAGCAATAAATCTAGCTTTGTATGGTCTTCTGTGAATCTTAGGTAACCAATACATCGTAGGAAGTTTGTCTTGGCATTCATTGACACAAACAGAAAACTTAACAGGTAAATCGTTTAAGTGCGCATTAACAACAGACATTTCATTAGAATCTGTCTCCAGATAAGCCCTGGTACCATCAAGCTCCAGTTTTAAGGTGTTAACGTAGTGAAGCCTACAAACGACAACAACATTGTTTGCGTCTTTGTCTGCCGGAACCAAGACATACTTTCTACAAGTTGGCTTCTTTAAAAAGAAACCAATGAAAAGGTCAGCAGCCGTTTGTTATAAGAGATTCCCTTTGCTCTAGATTTCAGTGTTGTTGATTCTCTGGTTCGTCATTAATTTCGATTCTCATACATTTCAGTTTCGTTTCCTTTACATGAATGTCGTTTCTTGTAATGAACATTGACCAGTGTGTGTATCGGTTGCTCAAGGCAATGACCAAAATTTTTGATGTTATGGATATCAGCCGTATAGAGTTTCTATAGTTTCTGTACCCCTCGTCAGGGTATAAACGATGTAAACCTAGATGCGCTATGATAAGCAGTCACCACGATCGAGACTGCTTGCTAGATATTTACTGCTATTTGACGGGGAGTGTCAACATTTGATGAATTAAATTGATTGCGGTGAACTGTCTAGTCACTATAGACGGGTTCACTAGTTTTTAGTAAGCGCTTTATGTGACAAAACGCGTAATTGAGGGAGAGCAGTCGATCATGGGTACAATGTTTTTCATATTCTAGGTAAACACTGTGGAAAAGGGACCTTTTCCAATGAAATTCTTGGATAACCTGCTCCAAATGCCTAAATGACGATTTGGGTTTAGGAGGTAAAAGATTAGTATTTTGTGAATAAACAAGCCCATCTTAGTCTTGAACTTGACAAGATATACATCGTAGTTTTGAAATTGCTAAAGCTCACTGTTTACAAGACACATGATGGCTATTTATTTCAATGTCATCATGTGCAATAAATTTGTCCAGTCTAAAAGTAATACTCCTAAAAGTAATACTCAGACTTCTTAACCTAAAAAATCACAACACAAACATATCTGGCCAAGTTTGGAAATGACAGCTTTGGCAGCCAATGTAGAACATGACATTATTCATTTTTATTCCAGTAAACTTTCTGTTAATCTCTCCACATCTTCAGCCCAATTCTTTACATAATGTTAAGATTTAAACTAGAAGTGCATGTCTGTAAAACACTATGCCCCCAACTGTATGCTTGTCCCTAAACTGACAGTTTGTGCGATTCATTTATTTCATTTGAATGAAGTGAAATTCAATTTCCTGAAGTAGCTGTGAGGTTGCCTCTGTTCTGACCTCAATCCAGAAACAAATTTTAAGCTTTTTGCAGACAAGTTAAACAAATGGATAAAAAATTTCAAACTTTCGTAATTTTGTCAAAAGTTGACGGAAAGTCCTCGAAAGATAATCAGGTAATCTTCTTCTCAGCTTCAATTAGTATACCAAAGATGATAGACTCTAGCCCAAACACGTTTTGAGATATCTTGCACACAAGATTTTAAAATTTTGTTTTCAAAGGGATATAACTTCAGAAGTTTCAAAAAAGTGACTTACAGACGCACAGACTGACAAGCCAAAAGCAATATGCCCTTCCAACTTTTTCAAAGTTGGGGCATAAACATAGCCAATAAAACCTTTTGACTTTGTTGCAGCTATGAGATCTAAAAGTAATGATAGGTGAAGTAATAAAAATGAAAAGGAGGGTGCAGTGGTCTGGTGGTAGAGCTTCATAGTCCGAATCGACTGGTCCTGGATTTGATCCCAAAACAAGGGTGCCCTGTTTTATCCTTGAGCAAGACAAAGTGTCTCCCAAGAAGCCAATAGTCAGGAAGAGATGTCTCTATACTCGTCGTAGGTTAGAGCAAGATTGCCTCTGCCAAATCTGTAGGGACGACCTTAACCTCTGAACGGAAGTGGACTCCGAGGCTTTTAATTCCACATCTAGGTACCTCGATGACCTTTTGAACATTGACAACCCTTATTTTGAAGGTATGGTCAATCAAATTTATACACCTGAACTTCAGTTGAACAAAGCCAATATCTCAGATACCGAAGCCCCCTTTTTAGATCTACATCTTTCTGTTGCAAATGGATTTGTTTCTTCTAAAATTTATGATAAGCGCGATGACTTTGATTTTGATATAGTAAATTTTCCTTTTTTGGATGGTGACGTTCCTTGTCGTGCTTCTTATGGTGTATACATTTCGCAACTTATTAGGTTTGCTAGAGTCTGCAATTATGTTACAGACTTCAACGCTCGAAATAAATGTTTAACGACAAAACTTCTCCAACAGGGCTATCGGTATTATAAACTTCGAAAAACATTTTCTAAATTTTATCGTAGACACTATGAATTGATTTCCAAATATAATGTTGGGTTAAAGACGCTTTTAAGTGAGGGCCTTTCGGAACCTGAATTTTATGGTGACTTGGTTTATAAATTTAAGAAACTTAAAGGAATTAATGATTTTTCTTTTCAGTTCAGAAAACAGACGTATAGGTTATAACTTGAATGTTATGCGACAGTCTGCATGCTTAGTTTTTAACCCAATCATGGTTGATAACTATGCTGCCTTCTTTAATTGCACGCCGGTGGGTCGGGCGTCAGACTCTATGATGGCCCCGACATGAATAGCCTATTCATTTTAGTTGGTTTGGGCCGGAGCTTCTTGTCTGTTGCTTGGCCCACCGGGGTCCAACTGGTGTTTTTCTTTTGCTCCGGAGTTAGTAGGTTATTCGGCGCCCAGGGATCTCCATCGTTGGGCAGCTTACTCAATCTGTGAGTCCTTGTTTTTGATTCATCAGGATGTTTATCATGATTTATTTGTTTGTTCTTGATGATTCATTTACTAGTTAGAGATTCACCACGAGGACCGAAGAACTTACTAAATGTTATGAACCACTGCAGAAGCTGAGGGTTACGTTAGGATCCTGTAAAACCGGTTTAAGCCCGCCAGTAACTTTGTGTTACTGATCGTTCCAAGGTGATACTTCTGTGGTGGTTCTTTTTGTTTTATGTCTTGGTGTTTAAAATTTTTTGTGCTGTTGGCGCCTTATGTATGTTTTCATATTTTTAATTTAGTTAAGGTAACTGAGATGCCACCTATTGGGAAAATAGCTGCTCATTCGGCTTGCGATATGTTTCATGGTATAAGTGCCTGATTGTTAGTTTGGTTTTTTTCCCACCTCGGTTTTTGGAGTGGGAATCTCTTTCTGATTGCGCCTTTTCCTGATCTTTGCCTACTTGTACCTTTCCACATATATGCATCCCGGCCAAAATAATTACCCCTGCCAAAGTAACAACCCCTTCCCCGTGGGACACCTGTGCCTCTTGGTCCCCGGCTATAACTTGGGTCTTCCCACAGATCAGCTTCAACAACATGGTCTAACTTCATGATTTGTCTCACAGCAAATTTACATTTATGAACATTTTAATACACTGGGTTCAAGAAGGCTCAGAAATAGACACTATGTTTATTATTGTTTGCTGGACTGAACAGATATTTCTGACACATTTTCGGTAATTTTTTTCTTCTGTGAGTCAAAGACCATCTGGAAGAAACATAAATGATACCATATTGATTTTCTTTGTTCCTTAGCAACAGCAGGCTGCTTCGCGAGAGGCAGCTCCGAAGAACATTTCGTAGATCATCAGATCATGACGAACTACACGTAGCCAAGTATTTTCTAATCATCGCCTAAGAACTGGGCAATCTGGCATGACTTGGTAGTTGCGTAGCTCACATATAAATATATATAATTTTTCGGGGTTGGGAGAAAGGTAGTGCCTTAATTTCATATTAGAAAAATCTAACCAATTTGAGCTGACTGAGCAATTTTCTCTCATATTTCAGGGCCAGAATAACCCGTGAAGTATTGTCAATTTGGCACATCACCAGTATACTATTCAGAACCAGTTTCAGCGGGTCACCCTTATTGAATGACATTTTCTTTCTCTTTATACTTTCCCTCACGGACATTCTTGGCAGGTAATCTGCTGTTAATGCTTACAATTACCATCAATTACTTTTGCGTCTCTATCTGTGTGAGTTCAGATATGAATTTTTCAGAAAGCCTAACTACATCTATAACTTTGTTGGTCTCTTGTAATTTTGCATTAAATGAACTGTTCCCTCGTCTCGACGTCTTCATGGGAGAAGGGAGATACATAGTGTATAAAAACAGTAGCCGAGTTTTCTGGATCTTCCAGTTTCGCTTTTTTTCGCTTCGGATGCCATTAGAATGCCAAATTGGGCCTGTAGTAGGCCAGCAACCATCATGAGGATGATTGTCCGCATATTTGGCGCACATGTACTGATCTATTTGGATGACACTTGTACCAGCGAACTCGTTTGACCAAATGTTAGAACGTCTTGACAATGTGTTCAGTGGGCTAGAAGGCGAAACCAGAGAAGTGTCATTTCTTCAAAGAAAAATTACATTTCCTGGAACATGTGATTAGCGAAGCAGGAGTTACCACTGACCTCAAAATGACAAGGGCAATTTGCGAATAGGAACCAATTACCACGGAAACACAGTTGAGATCTTTATTAGGTCTGACTAGCTACTATAGACGGTATGTGCAGTATTTTGCGTCCATAGCTGCACCACTGCATACCTTGATTGGTGGTAGCGGAAGGAAGAAACACAAGACAAATGCTGTATCAAAGTGGCCGGAGTGCTGGACCAGTGAGTGAGAAACAGTATTTACTGAATTAAATGGGTTAACCTAAGAAGAACTAAGAGTTAACTAAAGAAGAACTAAGTGCAGAAGCTGAGGGTGAGGTTATGGCCATGTAAAACCGGTTTAAGCCCCCCCCCCCCCTCCCCAGTTTTTTATAACTGACCGTTCCAGGGCGGGACTGCTGCTGTGGTTCATATTTATCCAAGTTATACCAATAATGAGTTTTGTTGTTTGACTTGGTGGCCACCCGAATATCATTGGGCTGTTCACTTAGCCCTCTGCATTTTATTTGATGAGTTCAAGCTAGCAATGTGACCACCTTACCTTGAATAGCTGCTCACCCTGCTTTCCGTTATACATGTTAAACGTTGGTACCTATATTTTATATATCTTAACATGATTTCCTTATTGCTTGTTTATATGTGTGTATATCAGAGCCACTGCAGAGGATGTGGGTGAGGTTATGGTCATGTAAAACCAGGTTAAGCCCACCAGTAATTTTGTGTTACTGATCGTTCCAAGGCGATACTTCTGTGGTGGTTCTTTGTGTTTTATGTCTTTGTGTTTTAATTTTTTGTGCTGTTGGCGCCTTATGTATGTTTACACATTTTAGTTAAGATGAGGTAACTGAGTGGCAACCTATTGGGAAAATAGCTGCTGCTCATTCGGCTGACGGTGGGTTGGGCGTCAGACTATGATGGCCCCGACTTAAAGCTATTCATTATAGTTGCTTGGGTCCGGAGCTTCTTGTCTGTTGCTAAGCCCACCGGGGTCCAACTGGTGTTTTTCTTTTGCTTCGGAGTAAGTAAGTTATTCGACGCCCAGAGATCTCCATCGTAGGGAAGCTGACTCAATCTGTGAGTCCAGGTTTTTGATTCATCAGGATCTTTATCATGATTTATTTGTTTGTTCTTGATGACTCATTGACTAGTTAGTTAGAGATTCACCATGAGGACCGAAGAACTAACTAAATGTTATGAACCACTGCTGAAGCTGAGCGTGAGGTTAGGTACCTGTAAAACCGGTTAAGCCCGCCAGTTATTTTATGTTACTGATCGTTCCAAGGCGATACTTCTGTGGTGGTTCTTTTTTATGACTTTTTTTTTTTTTTTTTTTTTTTTTTTTTTTTAATATTTCTAGTTAAGTTTAGGTAACTGAGTGGCCACCTGTCGGGAAAATAGCTGCTCATTCGGCTTACGATATGTTTTCATGGTATAAGTACCTGATTGTTAATTATGTTTTTTTCTCACCTCGGTTTTTTGGAGTAGGAATCTTTTTCTGATTGCGCCTTTTCGTGATCTTTGCCTACTTGCACCTTTTTAACAAATCACTGTTGTTGCATAACTGTTTGGTCTATGGATTTGAAATTAAGTATGTTGAAAACCTGCCCATAGTTTTGTATGTTACCATAAAAAGAGATCAGTGTTAGATTTTTTTTCTAATTTGTATGACTATTTCTTGCATTTTCAATAGCCAAAACAGTGGGTACTTCTAAGGGAGATAATTCTGATACATAATATACTGCGCCATATTTGTGCTTGTGTTCTCGTAGGCGAAGGATTGTACTTCAAAAATATGTATACATATATACAATTTAATCCACAAATAAGGTCAGGAATCAGTAACTTTCAGGACTTAATGAACGTTCCTTGTATGTCCAGACAACGACCAAAATTGGCTCGACTGAGATTGCTGAATCGGAAGTATTTGATTTTTCAATCAAGTACCGTTCAGGTAAAACGATAAAATACATTGGAACCGTATAAAATGTAACATTAAGTAAGATATAAATGTCGTTGTAACGACATAGTATAAGTTGGAACGATTTATATGACGTCGCTGTTTTCCAGTGGATAACGTCATGTCATAAAAATCGTATGGCCACACGTATATAAACACTTTTGCGGGAATATGTAACGTCATTGACGACGTCCGTAACAACAATGTTAATTTTCATTGAAAATATGTCCACTTTAAAGGCGGTAAAATCGTGTTTTAGAAGTCATATGATTAAACGAATATTACACTCGTGGTCATTCCATGTGAAATTTATTCCATATGAAATTTATTTAACTCGCCGAAGATCCTCTATATTTCACATAATAAGACTGATGGTTAAAATTTATATTTTATAAAACAGATTTACTTGCCTGAGAAAAGATAAAATGTTTCCAACGGTTACATCTTTAAACAAAACTTTTGTTTCCCACGGTTGCATTTATTAAACTCGCCGAAGATCCTCTAAGCCCCCCCCCCCCCCCTCAGTAATTTTATATTACTGATCGTTCCAAGGCGATACTTCTGTATCAGTTTAATAAGTAGGAATGTGTTATTCTTATATGGCCAATTCGGAGACGAGCGAGAATGGGAACCCAGCAATAAATAATTTCTGAGATGGTGTGAGGTTTAAGTAATAGTTTTTGTATTTGAGGGTTTCTGGATGATGTATGGTTTAAGGCCTGTATGACTGACATAGAGACAGAAAATAATGATATGCCCTGGCCTTTGTTGTACTCGCAATAACAAGGATGACCCATATTTTATATGCATTGTGCAAATCAGCTGTTTTGTTTACACGTCATTTTTCTAATATTGCAATATTTCTACTGCGTGACAGCATGTCAAATTCACACATAATGAAATTCATGTCTTATATTACCTGTTTGCACTGACGGTTACATTTTTTATCGATAATCCTCGAGTATTTTTACTTTATTGTAAAATCATGCCGCTTTTCGGTGACTGCTTCTATTATTGGAAAATTTGTGTATTGACAGCGACCTTGACCGCACCAAGTTGCATTGTGGGATAATTGTCAAGTCTTGTCGCTGCAACTTTTTAACTGTCAGAGCAGTATTTCTCACGTTTAACACAAGGTTAAACGCTTTTCCCATTTTTTATAAATAAGGCGAATATGACAGTCATGTTCAGAATTTATTCCCGTTTACTCTGATATGTGTATTATTACCGATTTCATTTATTTTCATTGAGATTTTGCTCTTTCTTCGCGATAGATGAACTTTGTTTTGGAAACATTTTTAATGGCGAACCCGCCGTCTGACGTTTCTTGTCGATTTTACCCCGAGCGCGCGCGGGATCACGTGAACGTTTCCAGTCGCGTTGCGGGTTTTCTTCCAGTATTCCTCCAGCTTCCAGCATCGCAGCAGAATTGCGGGATGCGGGGGCTCGCGGAATATAAAAAGAACCCCGCAAAAGCCGTCAGGGACTTCCATTTTGTTTTTCCGAAAGAACAAGTCGTATTTCGTTTTACTGCGTACGATTTTTACCTATTTTAGCTTAAATTCTACTCTAAATTTACTAATTTATTAGCGGTTTTGTTTCTAAAGCATCGCCAAATATACAGGACTGTCATAGAAGCCTGAATTTGTTCAAATCTTAAATAAATCCATTTTTATTCTAAATTCTGCTTTCTCGTTGAATTTTCACTTAGCTGAATATTTCTACAAACTGTTAAATTCACTTAGCATTTAATTCTAAGGCAGAAAACGAAAGCTTATTTCTTTGCTAACAGTTCATAGATCATATTTCAAGCGTTTCATAGTTCATTATACCCAAATTTGCAACTCGCTAGTCAGTCGTGGTCAATTGTCTATTTTATTCTTATTGTGAATCAGAGAGCCCTCATATCCTCAGTATTCTCATTAATTCGTGGCATTTTCAAGACTGTTCTGAAACGTTGAATTAATTCGTACAGTCACAGATTGTTAAGGAATTGAAATAATAACAAACACTTGTATAATTTTATTTGTTTATTAGAATATAATTCATTTCGGCATCATTTCTGACTTCACTTGTTTTTCCTTTCCTGAAATTAAGAGATACAAGTATTAGCTTTTGCTAATAATCATTTCCTGGAAGTCCACCTTTGGTTCTCACGACACTAGTTTTGTACATCAAATCTAGGTCCTGCAATCTGCTAGTTGGGAGTGGCTAGTCATTAGGCATCTGTAGCCACCCTAGTTAAGCAGACAGCTATATCATACGAATCCTGTACACCTGTGCATCTGGTCATCCATCTGAAAGTAAGAAAAAGCATAGCCCCGTACCCGAACTCGTAACATCTTTGGTGTCAGAAGTGGGATCTGTCGGTCGCTTCCAAGGACAGATCCAGTGATACGAGCCCTCTGTGTAGTAATATGGACGGGGAAAACGCAGCCACAGATGTGCCACCCGGTACTGGTCAGCAGACAGACAATGCCGAGGCTAATACATTAATGGATCAAAGATGCAATAGTGTACGGTCGATAGCCAGTACAAATGGACCAGCTACACCACAAAGGTACGCTGAGGAAAATATGCAAAACATGGGGTATGGTAGCCATGATGCCATGGCAGCGGCAGCTCTAGTTCAAATGTATGGAACTACCCAGACGGGTAACAGGCTACAGGTGACTGACAGTCAAAGTTTTCCATCACGCCATCCCCAGCCACAACACTTATTTGCGCCATCACAAAGTAGGTCATATGAGGGTGCACCGATGTGCCAGCCCCCTGCGCAGTATGGTCTTACTGCGTCTTCTTACAACGTACAGCATGAGCCGAATGCGAACACTATACACAATTCTGATGCTGAGCTCCGTAATACCGTTTTGGCATTAAGTAGAGCTTTTGCTAACATGCAGGAACAGCAAGCTGATATACAGCAAAAGCAAGAGCATATCACCGGCGCTCTTACAAGCTTGACTACCATATTGCAAAGTATGAAAAATGACTCCAAAGTGGACAATAATGAGAGAAGTACCACAAGGAATTTAAACATCCCTCCCGGTAGAGCCGATCATACGCGACTAGGAAGGGGGGAACCATTTTCGCAGCAGTCAACAGGCACAAGCTACGATGAGGTAAGCGATGTCAATACGTGTAGAGCCCGGCCAGGCATATCTAGAAATTGGACTGTAGGTGAGACGCAATATACAGCTGAAGTGCACTCCCCAACATTGCCGCCCCATCCTTATCAATATCAGAGTCAAGGGGAGCAAATGCAGTCAGAAGCACAGCATAGACAAGTAGAAGGTAATAGTATATACCAAGAGTATGTGCAACAGGACTCTACTGGACATGGGACTTTAGCTAGAGCAGAGGGACATAATACAAACTTACAACGACCCTTTCAGAACCAGAATACAGGCGATGATGTTCCAGAAGGTTGGGAAGATTGTATACCACCAAGGCAAAGGTCATACAGAGGTCACCGAAGGTCTCCATATGAGAATAGAGCCGCAATCCCAGAAGCAAAGTTGCCTCCCTTTAGTGGGAAGGAAGAATGGAAAGTATGGGTAAGTCGGTTCGAGGCAGTAGCCAAGAGGCGTAATTGGGATGACAATGAGAAACTCGATAACTTGCTACCAAGATTACAAGGCAAGGCAGGTGAGTTCGTGTTCTCTCAGTTACCGCCACGGACCCTCGCAGATTATGAAGAATTAGTCCGGGAGCTCAACAGTCGTTTCAGGGTAGTGGAAACCCAGAAAACTTTTGCAGCCAAATTTAGCCAGAGAAATCAGAGGAATGACGAAACTGTAGAGGAGTACGCTGCGGACTTAAAGAGACTGTATGCAAAGGCATATAAAAAACGTGATGACAATACAAGACAAGAGGACCTTGTGAGACGTTTTTTAGATGGGCTGAAGGATCACGAAGCCAGATTCGAGATCGAATTCCACAAGGAACCAGAGGATATTGATACTGCTGTGTTTCACGCAGTAAACTTTTTACAGACCAGACGCAGAAGTTCTGGGGATAATTACAGTGACAGAAAAAAGAGATATGCTCGTAGGGCTAGTCAAGAGAGTGACTCCGAATGTGAAATACCAGAAGCATGGGAGGAAACTGAAGATTATGAACAGGCCAAGAGGATGCCAGTTCAAGAGGGAGGAAGCAACCAGCGCAGGGGATACAGGAGTGAAAAGAAGACAGATGCACCGGCACAGAAAGCCACTCAAGAGAGCGATTCACTGAAGGTACTGACTGAGACGAAAGAGCTGGTCCAGTCTTT
Organism: Rugalucina vietnamica; assembly: GCA_964017185.1. Lineage (NCBI taxonomy): Eukaryota > Metazoa > Mollusca > Bivalvia > Lucinida > Lucinidae > Rugalucina > Rugalucina vietnamica. The sequence goes on along the minus strand of OZ024879.1, from coordinate 9,636,839 downwards.
AGTTAGTCAAATGGCAGAACTGAAGAAGCCCAATGTGATCTCTACAGATAGACCACAGAAGACACCTACAGCGTCTGGGATAACCTGCTACTCTTGCAGGCAGAAAGGTCACATAGCGCGTGAATGCCCAGAAAAAGAGCAGGTGAAAAGGGGTCAAGGTAATAGTACTAGTAAATCTGAGCAAGGCAAAAGAGATAACACGTCTAAGAACCATTTAAACTATTAGGGGCCACCCCTGATGGCCGCAGGGAAGCCCATAGCAATAATGGCCAAAACAGTAAAGAGACAACTGGAGGGGATGAAGTGATAAAGTCCATAAAAACAACCCGTAAATTGCCAGATGGCATCTATATTCGCGGATCCGTGCAGGGTTATCCCCTCCTATTCACAGCAGATACTGGTCCATCCAGAACAATTATTTCAAAGAAAGTCTTTGAGGCTATGAAACAAAAAGACAAGCCAGAGTTGAAGAGGTCAGCTAAACTTGTAGGACCGAGTGGAACGGTGATAAAAGAATTGGGAAAGGGTTCCTTCAATGTGAAGTTAGGTGCAGTAGAGCTTGAAGTCGAAGCCATAGTGGCGGACATAGAAGACGATGGCCTTCTAGGTGTTGACATACTTCAAAACGGAAACAAGGGACCAGCTGATCTTATGATGAGCAAAGGAGTATTGTACATAGAAGGAAAAGAGGTTCCGATAATCCAGATTGGAATGCACACAAGAACAAGGCGCGTTACATCAGCAGATCATTTTGTAATCCCGCCTCAAAGTGAAGCCATTATAGATGTCTATGTAGAGAGACAGGAGTATGACGACTTCTCTAGTGAGAATGATTATCTTATAGAGCCCACAGAGCACTTTGAAGAAAATTACCCTTTAAAGATGGCTGCTTCTCTGGTCGATATCAGTAAGGGATGCACCTGTAAAGTGAGGATGCTTAATCCGTTTCCCACAGAAATGTCCATTAAACAAGATGCGGTAGTTGGGCAGGCAGTACCGATAGAAGGTAAGCCAATCATTTTGGCAGAAGAAGAAAATGTCACAGAAGTTAGCAATCTTCAAAGCATCAGACGGATTGACTGTCAGAGGCAGGCAGAGGTACCAGTTAGAACACCTATTAACAAAACAAGAATAGAAATGACTGAAGGCAAGACAATACTGCCAGAGCATCTTGCTGAGTTACACAAAAGAGCTACAGTGAACCTGAGTCCAGGAGAAGGTCAGAAAGTAGCTGAACTCTTAAGCAGGTATGAAGACTGTTTTTCTAAGGACGAATGGGACCTTGGGCTATGTCCTCTGATTGAGCATGAAATCAAGACTGGTGATGCTGAACCAGTGAAGCAACCGCCTAGAAGAGTGCCTTTGGCGTATGCCGACAAAGAAAAAGCAGCTATTGAGGACCTAAAATCAAAGGGTGTCATAAGAGAAAGTGTCTCCCCTTGGGCCAGCCCTATTGTTTTGGTCTCAAAGAAGGATGGTTCAGTCCGTCCCTGCGTTGACTATAGGAAAGTGAACCAGCTGGTGAAACCAGATGGTTTTCCGCTCCCGAGGGTGCAAGACTGCCTTGATGCGGTTGCAGGTTCGTCATATTTCAGCACATTTGATCTCACTAGTGGCTATTTCCAGATAAAGCTGAAAGAGGAAGATATTCCAAAAAGTGCATTTGTATGTAAGTATGGTCACTTTGAGATGACGAGAATGCCTTTTGGATTAAATTCGGCGGCAAGCACTTTTCAGCGTACTATGGAAATGGCACTTCAAGGCCTGCAGTGGCTCACGTGCTTGATTTATATAGATGACATCATAGTATTTGGGAAAGATTTTGACGAACACATAGCAAGAGTGGAACAGGTTCTAGAGAGACTAAGGCTGGCTGGTCTAAAGCTGAAACCGACCAAGTGTGAGATGCTGCAGACAGAGGTAAGCTTCCTGGGTCACGTGGTCTCTGGTGTAGGTGTCAAACCAAGCCCGACCAACGTATCGAAGATTCTGGGTTGGCCAAAGCCAAAGAATGCGAAGCAGGTGAAGCAGTTCGTAGCGATGGGTTCATATTATAGACGCTACATCAAGGACTTTGCAGCTATGGTGAGACCCATGGTGGACCTTACCAAGAAAGGTAAGAAATTTGTCTGGAGTGAATCCTGTGACCAAGCATTTGAAAAGCTGAAGCAAGCGCTGACTAGCGCTGATGTGATGGGGTATCCCCTGAATGAAGGCGGTATGTTTGTTCTTGATGTGGATGCATCTGATGTTGGCATAGGCGGAGTGCTCCACCAAATACAAGGAGATCGAGAGAGAGTCATAGCATATGCTAGCAGAGCTCTGAACAAGGCTGAGTCGAATTATTGCATTACAGAGAAGGAACTCTTGGCAGTAAGGTATTTCGTTGAGTATTTTCGACAATACCTGTTAGGAAGAAGGTTCCTGGTGAGAAGCGACCACCAAAGTTTGGTGTGGCTCTTTCGGCTAAAGGAGCCCAGAGGTAAGATAGCTCGTTGGATAGAGATATTGAGTCAGTACGATTTCTCTATCGAATATAGAGCAGGCAATAAGCAGGGCCATTGCGATGCCTTATCTAGATGTGACAATCCTCGAGACTGCGAGTGCCCTAGCCAAGATATGAATGAACCGCTGAAGTGTGGGCCTTGTAGAAAATGCGTAAAGCGGGCGCAGGATATGTTTCACAAAGATCTGTTTCCAGCAGCGGTGCAGGAGGAGTTTGCAGACCACAGTGAAGAGAGCGAGAAACTCGAATCAACCGATAAAGTTGTCAGAGAAGCTAAAGAATCTGAACCGCAACCTGGACCATCAAGTCAGTCTGATGGAAGTCCTAGACTGACAAGACAGAATGTACTGTATACACCTTGGGCTAATGGATGGACAACAACAGAATTACAGACGCTTCAGCTTGAAGATCCGGATATTGGACCTATCTTGCAAGCGAAGCTGACTGGTGAAAAGCCATGCAATAAAGAGATGGTTTGCAAAAGCCCGGCGTGTCGTCATTACTGGATTTTGTGGGATCTCATGACTGTTCACCAAGGATTACTCTTTAAGAAGTTCCTAAAGAAAGATGGAACCGGTGAGTATCAACAGTTTGTTGTTCCAAGGGTACTGAAGAAAGATATTCTCTTTCAGATGCACGACTCGGTGATTTCTGGACACCTTGGTTGCAAGAAGACCAAAGAGAAAACCCTACAGAGGTTTTATTGGTACTCACTGAAGGATGATATAGCCCTCTACATACAGAAATGCGATACTTGTGAATCTAACAAGAAGCCTATGGTTGTGCCCAGGGCTCCATTAGGGTCTCTTAGGTCTGGTGCACCGGGTGACTTCTTGGCAACCGACTTCTTAGTTCCACTCCCAGTGACTGCAAGAGGAAACCGCTACATTCTCTTGGTGACTGATCATTTTACCAAGTACGTAGAGATCATTCCAGTACCTGACATGACGGCGGAAGTGTGTACCTCGAAGATCCTAAATGAGGTAATATCACGGTGGGGTTGCCCTCTCACCATACACAGTGACCAGGGGCGTACCTACGAGAGTCAGGTGTTTAGTGAATTGTGTAGGATGCTTGAGGTAAAGAAGAGCCGTACAAGCCCGAGAAACCCTAAGGGCAATGGGCAATCAGAGCGATTTAACCGAACCCTCTTGCGAATGATCAAGGCCTACCTACGGGGAGAGCAAAAGGACTGGGACCTATACCTAGGATGCCTCGCTGGTGCATACCGTGCCACTCCAAATGAGTCTACCAAACTAACCCCAAACCTTTTAATGATGGGTAGAGAGGTTAGACTTCCGGCAGAGCTAGTTTTCGGCAGTTTAGGTACGTACCACGATCAAGAGGTCACGTCTTATGGGGATTTTGTAGATTCCCTGAGAGAGAGAATGCAACATGCCCATGATGTTGCAAGGAAACATCTTGATTCAGCCGCAAAGAGAAGCCGTGAAATCTATGATAACAGAGTTCTCCAGAATAAGTACAGTGTTGGTGATGCTGTATGGAGTTTACTGGAGGCTAGAAAGTTGGGCATCAACCCAAAGCTAGAACCCACTTACGAGGGACCATTCTTGGTGAAGAAGAACTACGCAAATGTAGACTTGCTTCTGCAGATGGATGGGTCAGGAAAGGAGAGGCTTACTCACCACGATAAACTCAAGCCATATCGGGGTGACTATCCCCCAAGGTGGTTGGTCAAGGCAAAGAAGAGACTGATGACACCTCAGTAGGATGGGCATCAGCACAGTTTTGTTCTTTTGACATTTAATTTTTTAGTTTGTGTTTGAGAATGTTTTCTAGAAGATGTTAGTGATGCATTATTCCGGGGTGGAAGAAGAATCCAAGCTTTGATTATTCCAGTAGATGGGGATGATGGGCATTCTAACAGTGAGTTGGGATTCGCTGGTTGAAGGTGAGAATCCAATAGATGAGAAGTAGTGTCTCGCACTGCAGCAAAAGAGGTGGCTGATGGAGCTAACGGGTTAGGTAAGGTGAGCCGAGTTAGGTAGACTGAAGGATAGCCGAGGGAGTGACTTACCAGGAAGAAGGTGAGGTCATAGACGGGCAGACCCAGAGGTGTTGGGTTGATGGGAATAGTGCTGCTCAGATGGGATTAGCAGGCCACCGTGAGCTGTGGAGATAAACTTTCTCGGTAACTAAACTAGTATGTTGTAAAGAATACCAGGTAAGCTTCCAGCTCTGGGATAATCTGGGATTCAAGTTCTTGGAAGAGAGTTTTAAAGAAAGCTGACACAGTTTCTTCTAGAAGTTTAAGACAGTACACAAGTTTATTTTCTGTTTGAGGGGGGTGGATCTTTACCCAATATTGCCCAAGATAGTGGGCCACAGAAGACCGAGAGGTCGAGAAGAAGATAGATAGTTGGTCATCAGAGATAACACAACCAATCCATTCAGAGAAGTGATGCCTAGATACAGAGGTAAAAGGTAGGCAAACGATGGGGTCAATGTCTGAAACAAGCAGAACGGTGACGCTCTATGGTAGATGATAGAGGAGTTGAAGTTAGTAGTGAAAAGAGGAAGATAGCATTATCAGAAAAACGGTGTGTCGAACGGTGTTTTAGTAGTTTGAAGATGGACCACGAGTACAGAGGGAACGGAATCGCGAGCTTTTAGACCGAAGCGGGAACGATTTTAGTAGGAAAGCGTGCTTTGTTTTGGAGGAAAAAGAGGAGACCACAACCGAATGCCTATTTTGTTGGTTTATGTCACTACTTTTGATTAGTTTTGGGCTAAAAGAGGTAGGACAAATAAATTAAGGACATGAAACCTTAAGATCTAGGGCTCTCTGAATAAATGAATGTAGTATTGGCCAGTGATTGGTCAAAAATGTCTTGACGATTTACTTTGCTACTTGCAGAAGAAAGATGGAGCAGACGAATGTGTCCAAGGCCGAGATGGAACTGAGGGAGAAGGTGAAGAAGAGAGGACGAGCATACCAGTGCCTGGCGTGCTACCAGAGACTAGGGAGGGTGTATATTAATGAGAAACTCAAGGTGGAGGATCATATCTACAGAGACCATGTCAGGGCGGATGAGATACCGTTCTATTGCCGTCTCTGTAGGTTCCACTGTCAGAGATTGGACCAGTTACTAAATCATGTGAGAAACTATACACCACATGTGGAGCAGGTGCGCAGGAGGGGCCTTACGGATGGAGGGAAGTCGTTCCTGACCAAGAGCACTAAGCCGTATGTCATCAGTGCTCTAGACTATGTAAAACTGGAGGCAGAGGACAGTATCCAACACTGGATGAGAGTGGCAAGAGGAAACCCAGGGGCCAGGACAGAAGACGTTGCATCACCTACGATGTGCCAGAGGACGCCTCCCATGGTGATGACGAGACCTGTTGCCAACACAACCTGTGTGATGCCCAATCCGGGGAGTTTGCTGGGTACCACCACACAACTGGCCAGCGGTTCCATGATGTCCCTGCTGAACCGAACGATGACGGAGCCAGCCACACTGACGACACCACAGGACCTGAGCTACAGCGTGCCACTGTCTGGTATGCCTAGCATATCTTCAGGACAGACACCGATGGTGCCCCAACAGAATCCTGTGATGCCCGCTGCCACCAATGTGATGATGGGGAACCATGTGAGCATGCCCTTTGGAGGAACGGTATATGCTGGAAATCAGGTTGGGAATGTCCAGCCCGCAATAAGGTTACCATCACCAATCACAGATCTGGGATCTAATGATGTTCTAGGGGCAGTGATCAGCCAAACCTTGGACTTTACTACTGAAGACTTTGGGAGCACGGTACAGGACTTGTCGATGAGCACTGGGGCTGTAGGAAGTGGACCCGCGTGTAGTAGGGAGGTACCAGGGGAGAACCAGGACCGGAGCAAGGAGAAGGAAGACAAGCAGCTAGAGGATCACAACCTAACAGGAAGAGAGAGTGTTGAGTGTGAAGATATTACGGAACAGCTTCTGGGGAGTGGAGAAGATTTCGCACTTGAAACACCTTCAAAGAGGAAAGTCTATCTTTCAGAGGCAGAGGACCCATTGGCCTCCGTAGCTAAAAGGCAGGCAGTAGAGAAAACTGGGATGGAAAAGAAGGAAGGCAATAATAGTGAAGGTTTCTCGGTAGACAGAGTTGCAGTAAACAGCCTTGTAAACATTATGATAAGCCTGCGGGACTGTGTGAAGGAGACTAATGAAAGTCTATCAGTTATCAAGAAAGCTGTGGCGAGCAACTCTAGGGCCATTGTAGAATTAACAGACTCAGTAAACAAACTAAAGAAGTCTACGGACATAAAAGAAAGGGAAGACAAAAGGAGGGAGGAGAAGATACTCAATTGGGAGCGTAGATTGGAGGTTTTGCGGAAGGAGGAAGGGAAAAAACAGTCGGGAGATGCGGAAAATGATAAAAAGGAACAGAGCGAGGAAGCCAAACGTGAGGAAGAAAAGTTTGAAGCAGAGAGGAAAGCAAGGGGAGAGAAAAGGCGCCAGGAGCAGAGGATGAAAGCGGAGGAAAAGGCGAAGGAAGAGGAACGGAAACGGGAGGATAGACGGACGGAAACTGACAGGAATGAGCAAGGAGATAAGCACAGCGGAGACAAAGAAAAGGAGAACAGGCCTCAACCAAGATCGGCTTTGAGTAGGCTTTATACAGAAAACACAATCAAGGACATTAGTAATTTAAATTGATCATCAGAAATTACGGACTGAATGAAAACAAATATAAAGAGTGAATAACATGGACAAATCAATACAATGAAGTGCAGAATGAACAATTGAAAATAATCAGTGGAATTAATTGAAAGTGATAAAATAATAATTAAATATGGACAATTAATTCAGTGAAAACCTATGGACAGTGCCATTATTATTTGAACCCAGAGGTTTGTTGTTTGTAGTAAAGATTGAATGATTTAAAGTTAAGTCATTTCATAGTCTCAGCTGTTTGGTAATATGCTTTGTGTAACAAACCATTAGCTTTAATGTTATATATGTCTGTATAAGGGTTCTGTTAATTTTGTTGCCCAGTCAATTTATGTTAGTCATGTTAGTATGACACCACTTCAGTGTCATTTGAATGAATATTGTCAATTGGGTGAATGTTGCTAATTTAGCAAATATTGTCATTTGAACATATGATGTAGTTACTTATATACGATTTCCAAGTTCGTTTTATTCCAAATATGTTTAAGTTAAATGTAGGATTGCAATGTGTTGTATTCACATATATTAACTTAAATGCCTGTTTGATGTTAATGCAAGTCATTAATTTAATTTTCATAACAAGAATATCTCTTGAAACATTGTTCTTATAGATGCTCGTTTTAAATTTTTCATGAATTCATACATGATGTGCAAGTTATTAATTAAGGTTATACATGAATGTTATTGAGACACAAGTCTAACTAGATTATTTGTTAAATATTGTTAAAGTTTACCTCATTGTTACTTGTTTCAAACAGAACGTTTACCTATTCATTGTTAAATCTTTAAAGTATGTTAATTCTTATTGGTGCCGTGACCAGGATATTTTATGTCAGTTTTTTTTTTAATTTGCCATATTATCATCCTTGTTCTTAAGCTCGTTATAAGCATTTTTAGGATTGTTAGTCGGAGCTTTAACAACCCTAGAGGGGGGTAATGATATGCCCTGGCCTTTGTTGTACTCGCAATAACAAGGATGACCCATATTTTATATGCATTGTGCAAATCAGCTGTTTTGTTTACACGTCATTTTTCTAATATTGCAATATTTCTACTGCGTGACAGCATGTCAAATTCACACATAATGAAATTCATGTCTTATATTACCTGTTTGCACTGACGGTTACATTTTTTATCGATAATCCTCGAGTATTTTTACTTTATTGTAAAATCATGCCGCTTTTCGGTGACTGCTTCTATTATTGGAAAATTTGTGTATTGACAGCGACCTTGACCGCACCAAGTTGCATTGTGGGATAATTGTCAAGTCTTGTCGCTGCAACTTTTTAACTGTCAGAGCAGTATTTCTCACGTTTAACACAAGGTTAAACGCTTTTCCCATTTTTTATAAATAAGGCGAATATGACAGTCATGTTCAGAATTTATTCCCGTTTACTCTGATATGTGTATTATTACCGATTTCATTTATTTTCATTGAGATTTTGCTCTTTCTTCGCGATAGATGAACTTTGTTTTGGAAACATTTTTAATGGCGAACCCGCCGTCTGACGTTTCTTGTCGATTTTACCCCGAGCGCGCGCGGGATCACGTGAACGTTTCCAGTCGCGTTGCGGGTTTTCTTCCAGTATTCCTCCAGCTTCCAGCATCGCAGCAGAATTGCGGGATGCGGGGGCTCGCGGAATATAAAAAGAACCCCGCAAAAGCCGTCAGGGACTTCCATTTTGTTTTTCCGAAAGAACAAGTCGTATTTCGTTTTACTGCGTACGATTTTTACCTATTTTAGCTTAAATTCTACTCTAAATTTACTAATTTATTAGCGGTTTTGTTTCTAAAGCATCGCCAAATATACAGGACTGTCATAGAAGCCTGAATTTGTTCAAATCTTAAATAAATCCATTTTTATTCTAAATTCTGCTTTCTCGTTGAATTTTCACTTAGCTGAATATTTCTACAAACTGTTAAATTCACTTAGCATTTAATTCTAAGGCAGAAAACGAAAGCTTATTTCTTTGCTAACAGTTCATAGATCATATTTCAAGCGTTTCATTGTTCATTATACCCAAATTTGCAACTCGCTAGTCAGTCGTGGTCAATTGTCTATTTTATTCTTATTGTGAATCAGAGAGCCCTCATATCCTCAGTATTCTCATTAATTCGTGGCATTTTCAAGATTGTTCTGAAACGTTGAATTAATTCGTACAGTCACAGATTGTTAAGGAATTGAAATAATAACAAACACTTGTATAATTTTATTTGTTTATTAGAATATAATTCATTTCGGCATCATTTCTGACTTCACTTGTTTTTCCTTTCCTGAAATTAAGAGATACAAGTATTAGCTTTTGCTAATAATCATTTCCTGGAAGTCCACCTTTGGTTCTCACGACACTAGTTTTGTACATCAAATCTAGGTCCTGCAATCTGCTAGTTGGGAGTGGCTAGTCATTAGGCATCTGTAGCCACCCTAGTTAAGCAGACAGCTATATCATACGAATCCTGTACACCTGTGCATCTGGTCATCCATCTGAAAGTAAGAAAAAGCATAGCCCCGTACCCGAACTCGTAACAATATAATGAATTTGTCCTTTGAGTAACATTCGTTTATGGAATCTAAAGCTAAGTATATACTGTATGTCCGAAAATATTCGCGAGAACTTAATTTTCGCTATTATTCGCGGAATGATTGCCTCGCGAATTTAAAGTTCTCGCAAATAAGTAGTCACTATAAAATTTATAGAAGATATGGACACTCACTCGCGAATTCAAGAACTCGCTAATAATTCGGAAATAGAAAATTCGCGAAATTAAAGTCACGCGAAAATTTCCGAATTAACTGTAGCTTTTATGTTCCGCGGTGAAGATTGAAGAGCCATCAGGTAAACGTAACACATTTACATCTATAAAATATATTGTTGGAATATATTTGCAGGCTTGATTCTATTTTCGATCCCAGTGAGTGACGCTTGTGGGTGGTGTGATGCATAACGTCAAAGCAGTGCAGACCCCGCAGGGTAGTCCTCCTGCGATAACTGCACTAGCAAAGAGCTTCCACCAGAAGCTCTGAGACAATCCGAATGTATGTGATTGTAAACATTAAAGCATTTGAAAGTAAACTTATCATCTGGCTTCAGGTAAGTCTCTTGGAGACAGAAAACAGAAGGTCTGAGTAATGTTAAAAATAAAGGCAATTCTTCAAAGCGTGGTTTAACTCCACGACAGCTCCACTGTATTGTCTTATATTTACTGCTACCCATTGATTTATATGGCGAGTTAATTCGCTACTTGACCTTTCATTAAAAAGGTAACTGACTGGAAACTACTACTGTAGAGCTTTGATAGGTAACCTTGGAGGACCGCGCGCGCCATTGCGCTGCACTACCTCTTCCATATCCATGGACAATAAGCATGATGAGCAAGATGACCAGCTTTTTCCCAGCAAGGTGGCCATCTAGCTACTACCAAACCAAGACAAACAAATATACGCATGCAGCAGAAAAGCAGACAGACAAAACAGCAAACATACAGATGAAACACAGCAATGGCGTCTTGAAAACAATAAGTAATACGAATTGCCAATAAGCAAGCCTTATTATATACCCCCTGCAAAGTGAAATTGAGTGAAAAAATCATATGTTTGCTTGCCTGTATTATATCTTGTATTTGAAGTAAATGGATCTGAATGAATGATATTGAAGAATCTTGCGTCCTAAATAGGCAAACATGAGTTAGTCTAGAGGTACGACGCCATATCCCAAAAACAAGATTCAAGATACAAGAAACTTTATTTAACGTCGGTTTTAGTACAACAATAAACATTAGCTACATGAGCTATTTTCCGACAAACATGAATGTAAAAATATAAATACGCTTGCAAAATATGATTATGTTCAATCAAGGAATTGTAAAATTATTGGGGAAATAAAATATAAAGCAGCTAGCAAAACGCAGAATTTCTGAAAGAAGTAGACCCTGTTCCTAACTTTCATGCTAATGTTAAATGTTTTCTAAACATGTCTCCCCATTGAGTATATAAAGTATCGAAATGTTCCTATGCAAACTGTCAGAGGAGTAAATAAGGGCAATAGCTCTAAAAGAACTGTCCCCTTTACAAGCATCCCCATGTTGAAAACATGCATAAAAATTTTCTAAGTTCACAAAGCTCACGTTTTGTCAAAAATTATTTATTTTTTTCACAATAAAACTTCTTCATGCAAATGTCTTACATGTCTTTTTTGTGCCGGTAAAGTATAAAATCAATACATCAAAAGCTGTGGTAAGAGTTGATCAGCCCGTATCTGCACACCTCAGAATCAACTTGAACAAAACATTGTCTAAGTTCAAACAGCTGCAATTTTGTCAAAATATTTTTTTGCAAAATAATATTTCTTCATGCACATGCCCAATGCCCAGTGTGTCTGTAATGTGAAGGCAAAGTATCAAATTGTTCCAGCAATAACTGTGGTAGGAGTTGATCGGCCCATATAAGTAATACCACAGCACATGCAGATCCCCTGTAATACAAAATGCTCATAAAAATTGTCTCAGTTCAAACAGCTGCAATTTTGTCCAAAAAAAAAACTATTTTTTTTTTCAAGATAATATTTCTTCATGCACATGATAATATTTCTTCATGCACATGTCCAATGTGGTCTTGTGAAGGCAAAGTATCAAATGGCTCCAGCAGAAACTGTGGTAGGAGTTGATCGGCCCATATCTACAATACTATGTAACCCATGTTGAAAACAATGCACAAAATTTGTCCAAGTTCACAAAGCTACAAATTTGTTAAAAAGTGTTTTTCTAAAATAATAGTTCATCATGCAATATTCGGCGCCCAGGGATCTCCATCGTCGTTGATTTATCAAGATGGTTATCATGATTTATTCGATTGTCCTTGATGATTCATTGACTAGTTAGATTCACCACGGGGACCGAACAACTAACTAAATATTGTGAGCTACTGCAGAAAATAAGGCTGAGGTTAGGCGCCTGTAAACTGGTTTAAGCCCCCCAGTAATTTTATATAACTGATTGTTTGTTTGTTTGTTTGTTTGTTTGTTTGATGGGTCATTAGCGTCTAACAATTGTAAAATGCATAATTTAGTTCAGAGAAAAAGCAAAATATATTGTAAGAATTATCAAAGTTATAAATAATTAATCCGCTTGATGAAAGATACAGTGATTAAAATGAAATGATAGAAATGGAGAAAGGTATAAATATGATTTGTGTTAAAAAATGTATATTTTGTTAAAAAGGTTAGTTCGTTTTAAAAATGACAAAATGCGTTCAACAGATACATTTTTGAACAAATCTTTCAAACTGTTACTTTGAAAGCAGGAACGACGTGCATCTATAAAATCAACGGATTCAAGCAGAAAGTGCTTGACAGATAATTGTGTGTCACATCCAATACATTGAGGTTTATCTTCTCGTTTAAGTAAATATGAATGTGTCAATCGTGTATGACCAATTCGAAGACGAGAAAGAACAATCTCTTTCCGTCTCGAAAGTCTATGAATTAATCTTGGTCGTTTTACATGAGGCTCAATTTCTTTCAATTCTCATCTGCTCTGCTCCAAATTGATTGCCATTCATTAAAGACATACTCGTTGATAAAATGTTTAAAATTGATAAAAAGAATTTTACTTTCTTTTGCTTTCTTGTCGACTTGCTCGTTACCATATATTCCTACATGACTTGGAACCCAGCAATACACAATAGTTTTAAATGCAGAAATGCTATCATGTTTCAGCAATATATTTTGTATTTGTTGGTTTTTGGACATTGTATGGTTTAGGGCCTGAAGGACTGATAGACAATCAGAGAAAATAACGAATTTGTTGTACGAGTTACAATCGTTAATGAAGTCTAAAGCTAAGTCAATAGCCTTAGCTTCTGCTGTGAAAATTGAAGAACCATCAGGTAGACGTAAAGTTTTGCAAGCGTCTTTGGAATAAGTAGCACAGCCTACTTTGTTATCTTCCCTTGAACCATCAGTATAAATAAAATGATAATCAGAAAATTGTGACTGTAGTTGGTGGAAATTTTCTTTGAGAAAGTGTGGATTTGATTCTGATTTTTTCTCTGTATGAAGTGTCAAATTTACTGTTGGCTTCCTAATGCACCATGGTGGAATTTCAGAAACCGATTGTTTTTCTATTTTATCTTGTTTGATTTTTGCTGATGTTAAAAGTGGTGCTACTCGTAAACCAAAAGACCTGATAGCATTTGGTTTACTTTCGTAAAGCTGTAAGAGCTCGTCAGAAATATATGGTGGGAAAGTTACCTTATGTGCAGGATTAGAGGGGTTTGCTGCAAGTCTGATGGCATACTGAAGAGTAAGTTTTTCTCGACGCAAATATAGAGATGGTTTATAACTGATTGTTCCAAGGCGATACTTCTGTTGTGGTTCTAATTGTTTTGTGTTTTGGAGTCAAATTTTTGTGCTGTTTGAGCCTTATGTACGTTTTCATATTTTTTGTTCAGTTCGGGTAACTGAGTGGCCGCCTATTGGGGAAAAGCTGTTCACTCGGCTTACATGTTTTCATGGTATAAGTACCGAAGTGTCATTTTAGTTTTTCCCACCCCTTGGTTAATGGAGTGGGAATTTTTTATTGTCTGATAATTGCCTATTTGTACTTTTTTTACAGTCAAACACTTTCTTTTAGAATGTACTGACTTTGCAGAGAAGCGACTTTCCTGTTTTTAAGTTAATAATTAGAAAGATTTGTCAAAGATGTACCCGTGGAAACACTTTATCATTTGTCTGACAAGTTAATCTTTTTTCATAAAATATAAACTTTTAATCACCAATCTTATTTATTTCATATATCGTTTCTTTTCAACAACATTTATTTCTTACTAAGTGTTAAGTTTTAATATGGTTTCATGGAATGTTACGAAATGTTTTCATGGTATAAAATTACCTGATTGTTAGTTTGTTTTTTTTCCCACCTCGGGTTTTTGGAGTGGGAATCTTTTTCTGATTGCGTCTTTTCCTGATCTTTGCCTACTTGTATCTTTCAATATATTTTAACATTCTACCTTGTTAGAAATAAATTACCCATTAGGGTTGATGCGTCGTTAAACAACAAATAAATAAACATTTTCAATCAAATTACAACAAAAACGGTCTGGAAACATCTACCGGCACTTTCAACAGCTTTAATTATATCAAAGAAGTAAAAATAAAATGGATTGTGTCAAAGATATGTCACTTAGACAATTAATGGAAACCTACTCAAAAAGAGACACTATTTATTGTAGTGGATGTAATGCAAGGGAGTTCTAATACTCAAAATATGCCACAAACCCCATTGCGGACCAGCGTAAACAGGGTGGAAACTAAGGATACATCAACACAAACGGTATAGGTGGATGTAGATGAAGAATTGCAGAAAATGCAAGACTATTATGGTGATAGCAATAACGCGGGGAGAGTTGTTATTCTCGAGGAGGAGGATGGGCGTATCGTTTATAGTGGCGAAGGAACTGAAACGGACCCTGTGGTAGTGGAGTGGTGTTGACTGTGTGTTGTGGACTTGATAGTGAGGATTTAGAATTTATAATATGTGTATGTTGTTTTAACAAAAATAACATCATAAGCGTTTTCGACAGTCGACAAAACCCAGAAGTCATAGCATATATTATTACTTTTTGAGAGAAGACAACGTGAACTGTTACAGCCACACGGAAATGCAAAGTGTAATAAAACATCTGTAAGGACACAACGTTCAACTAAAGAGGATATAAAATCTTAACTTCCAAATACAAAGCCAAAAGACATATTTTGGGCAAATGGAGGAGTAAGTGGACTAACAATGCCTGATTGTAAAATTGCCGGATACTGTTAACATATATACAACTTTAAAAGTAAATCACAGAAAGTGACAGTGATGAATTGAAGGTATTAATGGGCTGTACAGGTATGAAAAGGCATTCAGCTGGCAATGAATTTTCCTTTGACTTAACAACAGACCCAAAGCTTATTTTGTCTGTTGCTAATGAAACTCAACAGGCATAATTTGAAATGTTGTATACCTATAATTCCATTTTTTTTTATTTTGGGTGTTCACCAGACTTTCAACATAGGGGACCACTATGTGAAAATTACATCTTATCGCCGCCTAAAGTTGCGTACAAACCAGGGAAAAAAATCCTGTGATGATGGAGCCAGTTCTGATTCATCAAAGAAAACTAAAGAAATCATACCTCGAATTGCGATGCAAAATAATTAAATTATTATAACAAACTGGAATACATACTAGCCATTGGAACAGACAGACTAAAATTTACAGCGAGTAGTGTTCCACTTTTATCCCAATGCTCTCAATTTATTGTGTGATGTTCATATGAGAGATAATATTTTTTTCGAAACTGTCAAAGTTACAAATACACTCAGACACGGCAAATGAATATATGGTCGAACGTTTTTAAAACAATCTTGGTCGAGAAAGGCAACCCGGACTTGTCGACTCTGTCGTTAGAAAATGAATTCAATTTAAAGATGGACCAGCTAAGAATATCCTGGTATGAAAACATAGTTGTTTCTGTACTTCCTGGAAGAAAAGGTCCACTTACTTAAAACTCATGACGGCAGAAATCAGAATGATGGCGGGCCTTGATTTACCTCTGATCATATACATAAACAATTGAAATGAATCACCGAATATTGCATTTGAATTTGTGTTACATTGCAAGAATGTGTTAACAGAGTAATCAGTTCATTCATACACAAAACCAACACGAAAAGGTGTCCAAATTTATTAAATCCAACGTTTCGCCATCTTGGCTTCTTCAGAGATATAAATAAACACAAGTTTATGGCATCGCGCACCGTAAAACGAAATGTGTGATGGCGCGTAAGGTAAGATACGTTATGAGATACTGTAGGCGGAAAAATACAATGTGACAGGGGCATAAAAGAGCCCCGTCAACATGAACTTAGCAATTAAGCGAATATAATAAGTATTATAGTGACAAAACAATTGATCGCAAATGATACAATTATTCCTATAAAATTGTTGCACAAAAATAGTAATAGAGAATCAAAAAGCTGCTTCACTGCTACTCAACCTTGAACAACAATTTGGAATTAATGCCTTTTGGATATAATGTTTCCAGTCTTTGTATCCAATACGTTTCCTTACACAGGCGAATCATTTCATCAATAACAACATCAATGGGAAGGAAGCTGTATTCTGCAATGTTATATGAATGTAAAGCAACGTCTGTTGCATAACCCTCAATGTCAAAAAGTACAAGTAGGCAAAGATCAGGAAAAGGTGCAATCAGAAAAAAGACTCCCACTCCAAAAACCAAGGTGGGAAAAAACCAAACTAACAATCAGGTACTTATACAATGAAAACATTTCGTAAGCCGAATGAGCAGCTATTTTCCCAATAGGTGGCCACTCAGTTACCTTAACTTAACTAAAAATATGCAAACACACATACGGCGCCAACAGCACAAAAATATTTTAAACACCAAGACATAAAACAAAAAGAACCACCACAGAAGTATCGACTTGGAACGATCAGTAACACAAAGTTACTGGCGGGTTTAAATCGATTTTACACGGCCGTAACCTCACCCTCAGCTTCTGCAGTGGTTCATAACATTTAGTTAGTTCTTCGGTCAATGTTACATTTTTGGCTATTAATGAGTGTTGATTTAGTTTGACCAACGTATTCCTCATTGCAGCGTTTACTTTCAATCTGATAAATAACATTTTGAGATGTAAAATCTGTAGCAAACCGTAGATTGAACGAGTTTTGAGTACAGATGCTAGTAAAAACAGTTTCATGATGGTCTCACAATGAGAAAATGTAGTAATAATAAAGGCGACGTTACGTTGAATTTCGCTCAATTTCATGCGACGTTTTCGGCGCCATGACTGAGAAACATATTGTAAGCCGAGTGAGCAGTTATTACCAAATAGGCGGCCACTCAAATACCAAAACCAATTAATAAAACATCTGGTTCAAGGCCAACAGTGAACGAACTTGGCATCAGGAGTTAGCGGACATTGTTTAAAATTCCGTAATCACTTATATTTTTGGTATGGAGACGTACAGCAGAAATGTGACTTGCTTATGCAATATGTTGGATGGCAGTGTGTTACATTCTAAATAATATTCATTGACAGAATCATAATGATGCTTTCTGTAAACATCCTAAATGCATTCGAATTTTGACATCATAAGATCCCCTAAGCTGTGAGAATCCAGACAAGTTTCATTGGAATCTTCATCGTGTATAAATCATCTCGGATTACTTACTGTGTGGAAAGTTTTAACAAATCCTGCCTAATGTATTTGGATAAACACATTCACTACAAGAACACAATGTACGGACTCAAACGGGATCTGTGTGTACTTGATTGGAATAAACATGTCGATAGACAATATACGTCAGATCTGTTTTATAAAATATAATATTTAAATCACCAATCTTATTATTTCATATATCGTTTCTTTACAACGACATTTATATCTTATCTTACTTAGTGTTACTTTTTAATACGAGTTCAATATATTTTAACGTTTTACCTTGTTAGACGCTAATGACCCATCAGGGTTGATGCGTCGTTAAACAACAAACAAACAAACAAAATATACGTCAGTTTAACAGGCAAATTCGACCTGGCCATATGGGTAGGAGGATTGGAAAGAAGAAATATAAGAAAACCTACAGTTTTGTCCGAGCAATCGTAATTCGTCTTGAATCTCTGGCTGGGGACATTAGGGAAACCACACCTAATTATTCGTTTCTATTCAGCTTATTAAAAAATCGAAGAACAGACAAAACTTCAGAGTAAGAGGGCATCATGGCATAAAGTACAGAGCTACAGAATACCTGTTTCAAAAATAGGAGACATTAACAGACGAAGGGGCCACAGTACACCATTCATCACACCATTGTAGACCCGATCTAGAATGTTGTGATTGTATTGTTTGGTGCGATCATGATAATCACATGAAGATACTTTATTTCAGTGAAGACGTTTGGCAACACGTCAAAGATAAAATAGACTAGTTTTTTCAACTGTTTATTGTGAAATATTTTTAAGAGAGTATGGCATGAAATACATGTATAAAGTAAAACTGTCTTACACAACAACGAGCTCATTTAAAGTGTTTTAAGTAGATTATGACTGCACAGGTGGACCTTAAGCAAACCACAGTCTAAAATTGATTCACACTTCCAACAAGAGATAACGGTATCGGTGTGCCAAATAAATGAACCACCTTTATACTCATGTTCATTATTTTCACTACGAGTAAAAGTAAATTATGTTTTACTACATAAAATGTACATGATATGCAACAATGTCATGTGGAGCTCTACTTTTACTTTTGACAGATCAAATTTATTAATTGAGTGTAAATAATCAAAAACTTTGACTATGTTGTAAACAAAGAAGAATATTTTTCTTAGATAGATATTGAACTGTTTAACATTATTGCATTATTACTATACGTTCAATTTACTGCCTTCTCTCTGTGTGGGAATGTCGTGAATCACGATTTGTCACTGGGGATCCGTCGTACGGCTCCGTTAGATCCCTAGGGATAAAACAGTGATTCACAGGTTCTCACGGCTGTGAGTACCTGTGAGGCTCGAAAATATGGTATTTATGGCGATATTTTTTGTATCAATTGGAAGGCTTGAAATACAATGATGGATGTGTGTTATTAAAAGGAAAAAAAGATTAATAACTATTGTATGGTACGTACTTTGTGTTTTCATTACTGTTGTCAAGTTTTTAAAAGTTTCAAGTATTGCGAACCGGAGCTAAAATAGATTGCGGTAACTAAACAAAAAAGTTGAGTGTATAATGATACTTAAATATGATAGTATGTATGTTTATGTGTTATTTAAATCGTGGAGCATCAACAAGTATAATATGGTAACTTATTATATGGACACACAATTTATTTATTTATTTATATATCTATAATTTTATTTATGTACTTATTTCTTAATTTTTTTATTTATTTATTTATTTATATCAGCTGACTACCTTTAGTGTATATATATATATATATATATATATATATATATATATATATATATATATATATATATATATCCTTGCAAGTCAAAATCTTGATTCTACATTTATGTATTTTGCATATGTATTTATAATCATGTGACCATATATTAATTGTTATCCCAGGCTTCCCCAGTCCGTCGGATGGGACTACAAACCGAGGTCCCGTCTCCATATGATCTTAGCTGTTGGTCGGACGTTAAACCCCAATCAACCAACTAATAATTGTTGATGTTGCATATATTATGCCTAGGTCACACAAGCAATTACGTACGCTGCGGATAGTTGCGGATACTATACGTATCAATCCGCAGGAATTAGTGGGCGGGGCTAGCTGTTCTTAATGAATTTACATAATTATAATTACCTTTAAATACGAATACATACGGTATAGTTACGGATATATTCGGATACATACGGAAAGTAACATGTCTACATACCTTTCGATACCATCTGTTACGTTTAGAAACGGACATGCACCTTCAGATACGCATTTGTTACGCTCTTTTGCGTATAAAACGCTGCAATGTGATGTAAGTAGCCGCTGTTTATTGTCAAATTTCAGTCACACTAGCACATACGGATGCGTCGGACGCTACGGACAAGTCTTACGTATCTATCCGTTATATCCGTAACAATTCGTATCGGATGCGTACATGACCGTAGCTGTACGTGTTGTATCCGCAGGGTCCGTAGAATCCGCGCCCAAAATTTTGAAAAAAGTCAAAATTTCGATAGGGTCGAAACATCCGTATCTGCGCGTGGAGAAATTACAGACATAATATGCTTTGATTTATTGATTGCATGATCGATTGATCGGTCGATTGATTGCTCGATCGCGATCGATCTCTCGGTCGATCGATAGACTGATTAATCGATGATCGATTGATTGATCAATTGATTGATCAAGTGATTAACTGATCGAAAGTTCGAGTGATCGATCAAGACCGATCGGGTGATTGATCGATTGAGTGATCGTCCTTTCGATCGATCTATCGAGTAATTTTTGGATTGCGATCGATCGATTGATTGATATCTTGACGATTCGATCGAGTGATTGATCAATGGAGTGATAGTCGTAAAACAACGGAAATAACTTCTCATAATACTATTATTTGAGTAACATTTGTGTGTTTGCTTGTTCGTTTGTTGGTTCTCCAAGTTTTCTTAGATATTGCAGACTGCTACTCAGCTAGTAAAAGCAAGGCAAATCTCCTTCTGAGGAATTCATATTTTTCATACTGGCGAAAGGAATGCATTGAAAGCACGTGCATATTTGTGAGCATAGGACGCACGGGCGATTCAGTGAGTAAGCGGTATACTTTTCATTTAATAACTGTACGTCGACAAAGACCGTAACCGAACGAAACAGCACATATGAAACAGTATCGATCCACAACAAATGCTTACGACAAGATACGTTTAGTTACGGAATAGATACGTTTTTTGATACTGATTAGATAAGACGGATAATTACGGGTTTTTCATCCGTGCCTATTTTTGACAATAATCAAAGCTTGGCTGCGGATCTTCCCTGCCCTATAAATAATGCACGTACAGATACAGACTTTACGGATATGATACGAATCGTTACGGACAGGACGGACAAATACGGAAGCCCCATCCGCAGTGCCCGCAGCGACTGTAAGTGCTAGTGTGACCTAGGCATTGGGGGGGGGGGGCTGAACTAACGTTGGAAGAACTTGTGGCCCAACCCCATTGCTTACATGTTTATGTAGATATGGCAATTAAATATGTTTAAACTAAGCAGGTCCTGTGGTTGGAAGAGCGTCACTTGCTCGGAAGGAAATCGGATTTCGTTACAAAAGTCCAGCACAAATAGAAATAGACTTGAAAACACAAGAGGTTGAAAAAAAGAAAAAAAGAGGTCCCCTTTCTGACGGAAAAGTACATCACATTGTCTAATGAATACAAATCTAGAATGTATAGTAGTTGGCCTCCCAAGCACCAAAATATTTTTCTGTTGGTATTTTTAGTACATTTTGGCATCCATACTAAATTATAACTTAACACCATTTAATTATCTAATTTATTATACTGAAGACAGCCATTATATAACTTCCATGCATGTACTAGTGAGTGTACTATCCTTTGTGTTCGCTGACGTCACGCGAAAGTAGACTACACAAATACCCATAATTCCATGCGCGCGGCCATTTTACTACCCTAGCTTACGATATAGGACAATTGTGGAATTCCTTTCAATTTATTATAGATTCCTCAATATTTATCTGCGATTGTGACTTAATTTTTGATTAATGTGATACGGGTAAATAAATTTACCATTTCGTGGTAACCTGGTGTAAGTGGTGGGAATTGTGGAAAATCTGCCGGCCGATGTGCGAAAGCGGAACCTGGAAAAAAAAACAGTGATTCAAGTTGACCCCTATGAGCTTTCGACAAGTGATTTCGGTGATGTCTTTCTTCAATGGCGGGCTTGAATTAAGCGGACATGGTTTATTTCTTAGTATTCCTGCATTCATTCTACACAAGAGAGCAGCTGAGAAATGTGAAGTCCCAGGACGCCTATGTGATGCAGCAAGATGGCTGGGTCAGGGAGCTGTTCCACAAAGAGATCAATGGGAATCATCTGATAAAATCCAAGGTACCTATTTTTCTCTCTTCACTTGATTTAAATCATTTATAGTCTTTTTTTTCTAACTCAACACACAAGTCATTTGTTACTACAACCCTACCCCAACCCCAGTCCTGGGAGAATAGCGAGGGGACTTGTTAGTTACTTTTCATCCAGCACACCACTGATAAAAACAGTGCACACCACTGCTTAAAGCAGTGCAGTGGCCATGCCGAGCATGGATTTAATTGCAGTCTGGATTATCAATTATAATAACTAGATATTTGGTCAAATAGTCATGGTTTAATCAGGGCATGCCCAGTTGCTCATTGCCAGTGAAAATTGCTACATGTATGAGCCAAGGAAAATGCTGTCGGTCCACCCAGGCATGTGAGTGGTCAACTCTAATGCACTAGTCATTTGTAACCATGCCCCCCACGACCCGGGAAATAGCGGGGACTGACTTTTTGTCCAGCAGATCCCCGCTAAAAGCCCTATCCTACGGGGACTGCTCGTTGGTAAAATCACCGCTGTTTTCCCCCCGCAGCCTGCTACCTTTTCATTTCACGGCCCTTTTTGCCTATGTAAAGCAAACCCCGGGTATTTTCCCCGCAATGCTGTGGTAAAACTTTGGTCAAACCCCCGCTCATTTCCACGGCTATCCCCCACACTCCAGAAGGGGGGGGCGTGTCCACAAATGACAAGTGCATAGAAAAAATACGATCTTGACAGAAAAGTCTATATTATATCTGAAAGCTTACAAATACGTGCACAAATAGAGCACATTTTGCATATTTAACACTTTCAAACAATATTCTATATATTAATTGTTATCCCGAGCTTCTCCAGTCCGTCGGATGTGACTATAAAATGGTTATGTAGATATGGCAATTTAATATTTTTATACTAAGCTGGTCCTGTGGTTGGAAGAGCGTCACTTGCTCGGAAGGAACTCGGATTTCGTTACAAAAGTCCAGCACAAACAGAAATAGACTTGACACCTTATGTATGTTTTAATATTTTTAATTAAGTTAAGGTAACTGAGTGACCACCTATTGGAAAAATAGCTGCTCATTCGGCTTACTATATGTTTCATGGTATAAGTGCATGATTGTTGGTTTGGTTTTTTCCCACCTCGGTTTTTGGAGTGGGAATCATCTCTTTATGATTGCGCCTTTTCCTGATCTTTGCCTACTTGTACCTTTTGAAAACACAAGATGTTGAAAAAAAGAAAAAAGTCTCCTTTCTGACGGAAAAGTACATCACATCGTCTAACGAATACTTGTCTAGAATATATAGTAGTTGGCCTCCCATGCCCCCAAAATATTTTTCTGTTGGCATTTTGAGTACATTTTGGCATCCATGCTCAATTATAACTTCACGCCATTTAACTATCTAATTTAATATATTGAAGACAGCTATTATAGAACTTCAATGCATATACTAGTGTGTGTACTTTACTACTGGACTTTTATTTGAGAACTTCTGATAGACTAGCTACAAATCAATAACGCTATATCTCCCTCTTTAAGTTTAAATTTTATAAAAAAAAATGACATTTTTAAATAATTCTTCAAAATGTTTGTGCTTCTGGCTAGACTATGTTTATAAGTTATAAGTTCTTGTCCATGTTCTCACACATTTTCTCGGCTTACAATATGTTTTCATGGTATAAGTACATGATTGTTAATTTAGTTTTTTCCCACCTAGGTTTTTGGAGTTGAAGTCTTTTTTAATCTGATTATCGGTTAAGTATTTGTTTAACTATTCATGTAAAACCGGTTTAAAAGTTTTTTTGTGCTTTTGGTGCCTTATGTATGTATTCATATTTTTAGTTAAGATTAGGTAACTGAGTGGCCACCTATTTGGGAAAATAGCTGCTCAATCGGCTTACGATATGTTTTCATGGTATAAATGCCTGATTGTTAATTTAGTTTTTTTCCGACCTCGGTTTTTGGAATGAGGATCTTTTTCTGATCTTTGTCTACTTGTACCTTTCTAGGATTGTGAAATCATTGAGTCTTGATCATAAATCCAAATATAAATATTCACTTTACAAACACTTGAGAGGCATCTTTCCATTAACTGTTTAATAAGAGATAATTATCAATCTTCTTTATGCTTTTCACTACAATATTTACATTACAGAAACAGTAAGACATTAAATTAACAGGTTTCCCATACTTTTACAATATCAAAGAAAATTAGCAATTTGATCTCAAATCAGACAATTATTGGTAACAAAGGTTACGGGACGTTTCGCGCAAAAACCAGTTCCTCCCTGGGACGATTCCACCGGGACGATTCGCGCACAAAAACTGGGACGATTCGCTCAAAATCACATTTAGAGGTAGATTCACTCATTTTCATAATATATAATAAGTGTTTTGCTTTGCAAAGGAGATTGATTTCAATATTTTCTAAGCATGGGCGATTCAACATTGTGCCGCATTTTTGTTGATCATTATATAAATTTTTATGAAAGTTTATTTTCGATGCTTGAGCAAAAATCATGCATTCGTTTTTACAGTTACAGCCTGCAAAATAAATATGCCATTTTAACAGTTGCAGTCGCATTGTTGTAATTAAATTTTTAAGTTTTATCTTTGAGAAAATATTTTATTTTTTATTATATATTGTCGGCATGTCGACATTAAGTGTTCAAAAAGATGCAAAAAAAAAAACACAGCAGGTCCTGAGCTGTGATTCGTGTGGGGGATGGCAACAACGTGGATGCGGGAATACGGGTATGTTCAATTTTAATTTTCGACTAAAGGAGGGTCGAACCCGGGGGTAGCCGTGGTGTGTCTCTGAGCAAGCAAATTACATTTGAAATAATGACTAGGATGTTACACAAACAAACAAATTAGTCGACGCTAGAATGAAAGTGATTGTTCGTAATTTGACGTTAGATGCCATAATGCGAGCTTTAAGTCACTTACGTATGTAATTAAATTATTGGCAACATTAAATAATAAACATTTCAGATGTCTGATGTTTTCTTCGTTCAATTAAATTGTTTTGCTCATCATGGTGATATGCGTTAACATTTTTTTTGTTTGTTTACTCGTTCAGAACAACTTCAAAGTTAACGACGTTATAATCATGACAATAACTGCAATTTTTGTCATTACACCCATTTTAGCAACTATTTATTTATCATTCATTTATTTATCTAGGAATTACAAACTACAGACATCAAATAGGAAAAAAGAAAAGAATAAAAAACACAGTTTGTGTGTGATTTATGCAATACGGAGGCCGAGAATAGTGCCGTCCCCCAGACCGTGCATGCCTGTTCCATTTTTATTTCTAATTATAAATTTCGTATTTATAACTTATCTTCAATTTCAAAATAGCAAATTATAACGACTTATTTTATACACGGGTACTATATTTTATGTATATGTACATACATGTTCATTGTTTCATGGCTAGCCTTGATAAATTCCTGAAAACCCCATGTGTAATATTATATAAATATTTAATAAAAGATAAATATTTTAATAATAAGGCTTTTTTCTTCCTTCCTTATAAGAAAACATTGAAATTATAACTGAAAAAATACATTTGCGCGAACAGTCCCGTGTGTGAATCGTCCCCTTAATTTTGGAAAAAATAAAAACAAAACATATTGCTCAGAAAAATCAAAGATAAAAAAATATATATTTCCATTAAGTCCATAAATAGTTTTACATAAATAGTGCGTTTAATTGATAAATTTTGATAATTAAAACATCAAATCAATGTTTGGAAAAATGCGCGAACCGTCCCGGGAGGTGTCGTCCCGTCCCGTTCGAAACTTTATTTTTGCGCGAACAGTCCCGGGAGGAACTGGTTTTTGTGAGAAACGTCCCGGGGCCGTAACAAATACTTTATGCCATTTATTGCGAACCTGGAAATTATGTTTTATTGTATAGCTGCTTGTCACCACGAGGACCGAATAACTAACTAAATGTTATGAACCACTGCAGAAGCTGAGGGTGAGGTTATGGCCATGTAAAACCGGTTTAAGCCCGCCAGTAACTTTGTGTTACTGATCGTTCCAAGTCGATACTTCTGTGGTGGTTCTTTTTGTTTTATGTCTTGGTGTATAAAATATTTTTTGTGCTGTTGGCGCCTTATGTGTGTTTTCATATTTTTAGTTAAGTTAAGGTAACTGAGTGGCCACCTATTGGGAAAATAGCTGCTCATTCGGCTTACGATATGTTTCATGGTATAAGTACCTGATTGTTAGTTTGGTTTTTTCCCACCTCGGTTTTTGGAGTGGGAATCTTTTTCTGATTGCGCCTTTTCCTGATCTTTGCCTACTTGTACCTTGTTAGGATTACGTATGTTTACCACTTTCAATTGGGAATTATCGTGCCCCTTTGTAATCCAATTTTCGAATCATTTCATTACCGTGATGCATCTTCATTTGAGATGTTGGCATTCGAAACTGATTTAATTGTTTAATTTAATATTATATTTTAAGACGGTTTTGATAGAACATCCATGCATATACTAGAGTGTGTGCTGTACTAATGAAAAGCGTTAGGTTAACTTGTATTTGAAAGCGTCCCCGTGGCCGAGTGGTTAAGAACGCTGTTTCTTAATCACTTGATCATCTCACCGCTGTGTCTAGTGTGGATTCGAGCCCCGCACTGGCCACATGTCTCATTCTTGAAAGAGACATAAAACTGAATTTTAAAAAAAAATACTTGTATTAGACTAGCTACAAAACAATAATGATTCACCATGCGGTATTAGACTAGCTACAAAACAATAATGATTCACCATGCGCACACACGCAAAATTCTAAAAATACTCGAAAGAGGGTTCAGAATCATATAGAGATAGATAGTCAACCTTTTAATTGGTTAATTGATATTTCGTAAACACACCGCTACAACATTAAAACATAGTTGTTTGATTTTTTCAGCCAGTAGCACTGGCATACTGGTCTTATAGTATTGTCAAACAGCTCAATACATCAAAAACCCTTTCATATCCTACAAAAACTGATCTGCACAAAAGCCACCCATGTAGTACGTTTCGGTATCGTTCAAGCATTAACCCAGCCAGCAAAATATATGGGGCCCATAGGGCTCCCATGTCCGTCCGTCCGTCGTCCACAATTTCAAAGATCTTCTCTGAAACCGCTGGGCCGATTGTTCTCATATTACACATACACCTACTACAGGTAGGGGGAAAGAATAATTGTGTTTTTTTGTTGTGCTCGGATAAGAACTCTGTTTCCTATGGCAACTTATGCTTCCCATAGACTTACAGCTCCGTTTCATAAGTTTAGTACATACCGATTTGTTTCATAAGTAATGGCATAGCAGTACCCGTACTTGAAGCTTGGCCAAATTGTATTGGGTGTTTGCAGATTTGAACGGATTTCGCTAAGTCAATCCTAATACATAAAATTATTGACTGGTTGTAACAATTTAGAATTTGATTGATTTATAAATAGATAATAACACATAAAATATGATAAACGAAATAACATAACTTCTGTGACACAAATATCAATGTTAACATTGATTTCTCACATTACAGGACAGTTTGAACTAAAACATTATTATTCCAATAAAATGACAGAGCGCCCAGGAGACTACACCTTACTTGATATTTGGTCTACCCTATGTACAGTCGTGGTTATTGAAGCTGGAAATCTTGCATCCTACTAAACATCCTTACCTTGTTCGGACTGTCGTTTCGCCATTTGTGTCCCAGTACCTTTTCGAGCGGCTTTCTTTGGACCAAATACTTATATATAACTGTTTGACCAGTGTTATTTGTAAAAACAAACGGTTGAATGTGTAATTATGTATCAAACGCTGACTGATTGTATAATTTGGTGTACCACGGCTATTTGGGTGCAATATTTCAAGCCTCAATAAGCTTTAATATACACAGGGTAGACCAAATATTATGTTAGATGTAGTATGCCGGGTAATATGCCAAATTAACGATATAATCTTTGTTTGGTTAAAACTTTCCTGAAGTGTTTGAAATCAATGTTAAAAGTGATATTTGTATCCCTGAAGTTATGATATTTTTCTTGTCATTTTGATGTGTTACTATTGATAAACCAATCAATTAAAATCTAAAATGTTACAATCAGTGAATAGTTTGATGTATTAAGTTTGACATAACGAAATCCGTTCAAGTCTGCAAACACCCAATAACACATGGCCACGCTTCAAGTACGGGTACTGCTATGCCATTACTTATGAAACAAATCGGTATGTACTAAACTTATGAATTGGAGCTGTATAATGGAAAAAGTGAAAATTGCCAGTTTTTGCTGTCTTGTTGGAGATATTTGAATTTTGTTTTTGCAGAAATGTTTATTGAGTAGTCCTCTACGTTTCACGTGACTTTGGTCCTTATCCTTTATTTTGATTGGTTGCAGGGGCCCCATATAGGGCAAAATTTCGAAAAACATTTAAAAATCTTCTACTCAGAAACTGTCAAGGGGATTAAGCCTGTACTTTGTATACATGTTCCTGACAGTGGCCTCTACATAATTTGTGTTTTTTATTCCAGACGGATAAGAACTCTGGTTGCTATGGCAACAGTTTCCATAGACTTATAATGGGAAAAGTGGAAATCGGCTATTTTTCCGCTAAAATTGCAGACATTGAATTTTGTTTTTGCAGAAAAGTTCATTGAGTAGTGTTTGACGTTTCTTGTGAGTTTTGTCCTAATCCTTTATTTTGATTGGTTGCTGGGGCACCATAAAGGGCAAAATTCTGGAAAAAAAACTCAAAAATCTTCTCAGAAACTACTTCATAAATGAAAGTAACTTAAAGGTCAAATTTATTATTTTTTTCTGACTCTATGTCAGTTCTACAGGCCTTAAACCATACATCATCCAAAAACCCTCAAATACAAAAACTATTAATAAAACATCATACCATCTCGGAATTGAAAACAATCATCTATTGCTAGGTTCCCAGTCATATAGGTATATATGGAAATGAGAAAGTTGATAAGAACGCTAAAGAATCGTAAATCTAGAAGAAGGTACAAGCAGGCAAAGATCAGGAAAAGGCGCAATCAGAAAAAGATTCCCACTCCAAAAACCGAGGTGGGAAAAAAACCAAACTAACAATCAGGTACTTATACCATGAAACATATCGTAAGCCGAATGAGCAGCTATTTTCCCAATAGGTGGCCACTCAGTTACCTTAACTTAACTAAAAATATGAAAACATACATAAGGCGCCAACAGCACAAAAAATTTTAAACACCAAGACATAAAACAAAAAGAACCACTACAGAAGTATCGACTTGGAACGATCAGTAACACAAAGTTACTGGCGGGCTTAAACCGGTTTTACAGGTACCTAACCTCACCCTCAGCTTCTGTAGTGGTTCAGTGATAAACAAGAAATAAGAAATCATATTAAGAAAATACTAAACATAGATACCAACGTTTAAACTTTTTATTACTAAATGTATAGATCTGCTGGTCAGACTCCTCTTATCTTATATATTTATTGTTTATATGTAAATGTGCTGTGATAGTTTATATATACTTACAATTTAAAAGTGCAACTGTTAACAACATCAAGGCGGAAGAAAAATGGGCTAAAGAATTCCCACAGCAAGAGTTGAATTGGCCCCAGTTCTATTTAATGAGCTTCAATTTGTACAATCGATGTTAAACTAAGGAATTTCCAATATAAATACCTCATGAGAATATTACCTAACAATAAATATTTATTTAAATGTAAATTAACCCCATCAGTATTATGCGATTTTGCTCTATGCAGGAAGAAAAAGGTACAAGTAGGCAAAGATCAGGAAAAGGCGCAATCAGAAAAAGATTCCCACTCCAAAAACCGAGGTGGGAAAAAACCAAACCAACAATCTGGCACCCACACCATGAAACACACCGCAAGCCGAACGAGCAGCCATCCTCCCAACAGGCGGCCACCCAGTCACCCTAACTTAACTAAAAATATGAAAACATACATAAGGCGCCAACAGCACAAAAAATTTTAAACACCAAGACATAAAACAAAAAGAACCACTACAGAAGTATCGACTTGGAACGATCAGTAACACAAAGTTACTGGCGGGCTTAAACCGGTTTTACAGGTACCTAACCTCACCCTCAGCTTCTGCAGTGGTTCACAACATTTAGTTAGTTCTTCGGTCCTCGTGGTGAATCTCTAACTAGTCAATGAATCATCAAGAACAAACAAATAAATCATGATAAACATCCTGATGAATCAAAAACCAGGACTCGCAGATTGAGTAAGCTGCCCGACGATGGAGATCCCTGGGCGCCGAATAACCTACTAACTCCGGAGCAAAAGAAAAACACCAGTTGGACCCCGGTGGGCCAAGCAACAGACAAGAAGCTCCGGCCCCAACCAACTAAAATGAATAGCTTTAAGTCGGGGCCATCATAGAGTCTGACGCCCGACCCACCGGCGTGCAATTAAAGAAGGCAGCATAGTTATCAACCATGATTGGGTTAAAAACTAAGCATGCAGACTGTCGCATAACATTCAAGTTATAACCTATACGTCTGTAACGTGATATGATTTTTCCGAACTGAAGAGAAAAATCATTTATTCCTTTAATTTTCTTTAATTTGTAAACAAAGTCACCATAAAATTCAGGTTCCGAAAGGCCCTCACTTAAAAGTGTCTTTAACCCAACATTATATTTGGAAATCAATTCATAGTGTCTACGATAAAATTTAGAAAAGGTTTTTCGAAGTTTATGATACCGATAGCCCTGTTGGAGAAGTTTTGCCGTTAAACATTTATTTCGAGCGTTGAAGTCTGTAACATGATTGCAGACTCTAGCAAACCTAATAAGTTGCGAAATGTATACACCATAAGAAGCACGACGAGGAACGTCACCATCCAAAAAAGGAAAATTTACTATATCAAAATCAAAGTCATCGCGCTTATCATAAATTTTAGAAGAAACAAATCCATTTGCAACAGAAAGATGTAGATCTAAAAAAAGGGGCTTCGGTATCTGAGATATTAGCTTTGTTCAACTGAAGTTCAGGTGGATAAATTTGATTGACCATACCTTCAAAATAAGGGTTGTCAATGTTCAAAAGGTCATCGAGGTACCTAGATGTGGAATTAAAAGCCTCGATAACATCAGCTTGATTATCATGGTTAAGAGAATCCATGAAATCTCTTTCGTAGCAGTATAAAAATAAATCAGCTACGAGAGGTGCGCAATTTGTACCCATCGGAATTCCAACAATTTGTCTGTATAACTTGGTCCCAAATCTAATATAAATATTATCAAGGAGATAGGATAAGGCGTCGCACACATTCTGACATGACCAAAGGGTATACCGACTTTGGTCAGAGGAAGTGAAAAAAGCCTTTCTGTCATTACATGCCAAATAAAGTGAACCATAGTTTTTTAATGCCCTTTTGAAGGTCCACTCTATCAAATCCAGAAGTTTTTCTTTAATTAGATTATGTGGTAATGTTGTATACAGAGTAGAAAAATCATATGTGGACAAGCTTGTCGCACGGAACCCTCTACACTTCAATTTACTGAGCACCTCACCAGAATTTTTTATTGACCAAAACCAATTTTTATTTGAAGTTTCATACACTGTCTCACAGTATCTTATAACATGAGATTTGATAGCAGTAAGACAAGAAGTTAATAATTTAGAAAGTTCAGTGGTAGTACAAGAGCTAGAATTTGCAATAAATCTAGCTTTGTATGGTCTTTTGTGAAGCTTAGGTAACCAATACATCGTAGGAAGTTTGTCTTGGCCTTCTTTGACACAAACAGAAAACTTAACAGGTAAATCGTTTGTGGGCATTTACTACAGACACCTCATCAGTATCTGTCTCCAGATAAGCCCTGGTACCATCAAGCTCCTGTTTTAAGGTGTTAACGTAGTGAAGTCTACAAACGACAACAACATTGTTTGCGGCTTTATCTGCCGGAACCAAGACATACTTTCTATGAAATTCTTGGATACCCTGCTTCAAATGCCTAAATGACGATTTGGGTTTAGGAGGTAAAAGATTAGTATTTTGTGAATAAAACTTAATACGTTTATCCACGATAGTGAAGATACTTCTTTTCCATTCTTTAAGAGCATTATCCTCAACACCCTCTCGTTTACACCATCGATTACCGAAATCATTTAATGCAGATGCAATCTCCTCTCTACATTTGTCGAAATTAATGTAGGAAGGGAATCTATATTTCGGACCTTTAGAAACAATTTTGCGAATTCTAGAATCCGAAATTATTTTTAAATTTCCAGTAACTATATGTCCAGCTGGTTGATAAACATATTTTGAATCTTTACAATCTCAAGACTTAGGAGTATTAGCATGGATATCAAGATCAGAAACAAGTTTATTGAAATTAAAAATAGTATTTCTGATTGGTTTGTTATATTTGTAACAAATAATAGGAGGTTCTGAATTTTGGAAGTAGGTAGGTATAGACTGTATCACTGATTTATCCTGGAATATGCTTGGTAAATCAATAAAGTCAATTCCTTTATTGATGAAAGGAATTTTAATAAAACTTCTAATGTGATTAGATTCGGAATCGATAAATGGACGAAGAGCATGCTGAGTATAACATCTTGTTAACAGTGCAGCGTCATACATTTGATGATTTCTATCGTAAAATCTATTAGCCTCTGTGTCCAGGGAACGTAATGCAGCAATAGGTAGAGAACTAAGATAAGACAGCATTGGATGTCGACCGTGAATCCTTAGTTTAACAGCTAAATCATTAAGGGAAATGTTCAATTTCAATGCAGCGCACCGTTTACGTTTGTCATTACCCCTTTTCCGTATACCATGAGATCTAGATTTACGTTTACGAGACTCTGAAAGTGTAAGTACATCAAAATCGGGCATTTTGGAAATATTGCCTTCATGGTAAATGTTGTCGTTAAATCCCAGTGGAAAGGGTGTTTGCAGTAATTTTATCCATTTAAGTTCAGTTTCAAATCGTTTAATATTTTTGAATCTAACTGAAGAATTTTCATCATATGAGATTTTCTCCACTGGTTGAACTTTAACATCATTGGGAGAATGACCAGTGCGCTTAAAATGCTGGTACAGAAAGGTATCATTATTTTTGGGCTTTCTGATTCTACGATAGTGCTCACCAAATCGTTTTTGCAAAGTTCGACAAGTTTGTCCAACATATTGCATCCTACAATTGTTTGTATTTCAAGTAAGAACATATACAAGATCCATTGATTTTCAGTCTAAATCAGAATCATTAACCACTGAAAATGTCCTACCATTCACAGATGAAGTGATAGTAGTCTTAGAGCATAAATGATTGCAACAGTTGCACTTCTTGGCATTGCACTTAGAAATACTAGGGTACATTCCAGGTCTCTTGAACGGATTAATATATTTACGTAAAATTGGTGATTTGAGTGGAGATAACCTAATCTGAAGATTATTACGAAACATATTAGAATTAGAAGCTCCGTGTAGATTAACAGTAGATGCCGAAAATAAATTAAGAGGTGTCACCCTAACAGTAGATAATAAATTTTGAAAATTGTTAGTTGAATGAGGAAACCGTTTTTAAAATTCCTTATGTCAATTTTAAACCTTTTATTAACGAGTACATCTCTGACAAATGGCAAACAATCTGGAACGGAGCGAAGTTTGATAAATTGAGGGAAGTCGAACCGATTGTTAAACGACCAAAAGCAATTCATAAACTTTCGAGACGAGATGAAATCGTTCTTGCTCGTCTCCGAATTGGTCATACAAGAATAACACATTCCCACTTATTAAAGCGAGAAGATGAACCTAAATGCATTGGCTGTGATACACCATTCACAGTTAAACACTTTCTTTTAGAATGCACTGACTTTGCAGCAGAGCGAATTTCTTGTTTTCAAGCTAATAACTTGAAAGAATTGTTCAAAGATGTACCCGTTGGAAAGATTTTATCATTTCTTAGACAAGTAAATCTGTTTTATAAAATATAATTTTTAAATCACCAATCTTATTATTTCATATATCGTTTCTTTACAACGACATTTATATCTTACTTAGTGTTACTTTTTAATACGAGTTCAATATATTTTAACGTTATACCTTGTTAGACGCTAATGACCCATCAGGGTTGATGCGTCGTTAAACAACAAACAAACAAACAAACAAACCAAAAATGTTCGCTATATCAAAGTTATATCTTTAATGCTACTTATTCCGAACTCAAATACCAAAATTAAGTCAAAACCTAAACTGATGTGAACGGTCAGTCCCACAGTATTTATACGCGTCAGTAATTGCGCATCCTCACGACTGCATTATTCATTTCCTAAAATTAACTTAAATGCAAACTATCTGTCATATTTGATATATGCATTCACAACACATTCCTTCTAGAAGCTTCCATCTACGTGTGAGAATACACTGTGATATTTCAGCTGACCAACAATCAGGTGTTCAGCTGAATCCTTACTGTTCTCTGGGTTTGGACAGTTATGAAAACACTTATCACAAATATGACAGGTCCAAAACAAATGCTACCAAAATATGTAAAATATATAAACAGTTATGAAGATAAACAAATTGATATTTAAAGTGTTTAAGTTCAAATTTGGACTTGAATCTGATCCAGGTAAACAATAATCATATGATGCCTATTTTAAAGTACAATGCAGTATTTTGCTAATGTACAATGAACAGAAGTTGTCTCTTAAGTTAAATCTACTTAGTATCTTTATGAACCCTAAACATTATTTCAATGATAATCATTTTACACACATTGAACATAGGTTAAGTCATATTGGGCAGTCGTGAGTGCAAGTATGTTATACTATACACGAAAAACTCTAAATGAAATAGACTACGAGTTGAAGTAATATTCATTGCAAGTCATTCTACTGGCCTATTTTTGCATTGGTTCGAGTTTTATTTGTAAAAACCTTCAAAAATCAGTGACTGCACTTCCTGACTCACAGATGGGCAATTGTTGCCGTTTGGCTACTTGATATAATTTCCTTTTATGTTCTGTCGAAGGCTCATCTTGCCTTTCAAATGTTTTGGTATTCAATCTTTTTTTTTTTTTTTTTTTTTCTTTTTTTTTTTTTTTGATTTTAGATACAAGAGATTGTACTATAAAAAGTGGACGTTGGACAGTTACAGAGGTCAAGGAAGAAAAGACATACCCTCATATTCCTGAAGTCATAAAGACTGTACTCAGGATCAGGTTACAAGACGGCTCAGGCATTCAAGGAAAGATGATTATGGGCGATGATGATCCGCGACGCATCTCAAGAACTTTGTCCTTCAATCAACCACCAACTACTAATGAGCTTGTTGAACAGAAAAAAAACACGTTTGAAATAGTTTAAATAATTTGGTTGGTTGATTTGGGGTTTACATCCCACCATCAGCTTTGATCATCTCCCCCACTCCCCATTGCTGAATGTCTGAGGATCCTGAGTACTATCTTTATGACTTAAGGAATATGAGGATCATATGGAATAGATGGACAGCAAAATGAACTAACAATTTATAACTGTGTTTATATTGATTGATTAATCCAGTCTTCCTGGCTTGAAACCAACATACTGGTCATTAGGGTCAGGAAATTTATCACGTTTTTATTCATACGCAACAGCTGGGGATCACCCGCCTTACACCTGCGCCTAGTCTTCCGTGAGTCTACATCACGAACTGTCTGTAGGCAGCGTGCCTATAGCCACGATTTACATCTGCGTCGATTTGGTATGCCAGAATGTCATTTCTATAAACATTAGCCAACTGAAGAACATTTTCGTCTAAGGCTATGAGCCTGAAATGCTGAAATTATATTAAAGCAAATTTAATTAAAAAAATAAAGACAGGAAAATGCAAAATATACACGTGTTGGTATAAACTAGCTATTATATTATGTTGAAAATGTTAAACACTCAACTGCTAAATTGAATGTGTGAGTCTCAGTGGTAAATCATATTCCTTCTTTTTCCCTTGTATTTCCATCGATAAGGGAAATTTATTATGTTTGAATATGGCATACACTGAAACATATATACTTATCCGCAAATCAAACGCGAAAATAACTAATACGCTTGTTTGTTTTTTTTCTTTCTATATGGCCAAAATGTATTTAAGTGATATAAATATTGATAGTCCCGTTAATTCTCTTTCACACAAGTAGAAAATCATGACGTTAACACTTACGCTTGTCGCGTTACCGCGAAAAAGAAAAAAACAGTTATCCCCCATTTCCATAGCTACTAGAGGGTTAGGATACCTTTAATTGCCTTGCAAAAGTTTCCGAACCGATACCAATATTCGAAAGTCATGGTTGAAACAAAATCAAATCGGAAAATTTTATGTCTTTTTCGACGCTTTTTTCTTTTACTTGACGTCGTTTTTACTTTTTGACGTAAATTGGCGTTTTCTATCAAGCTAATAGACGTACACGAAATCTTTCAGTGCCATTAGATAGCTGTTGACACACTGAACAGACACTTACAGAATCACAATTTGAAAGCCCATAACGTGTCTGTTGTGAACAATAATGACGATTTTTAAACAATAGGCTGACGTCAACAGAAAAACGCGACCCTTGGGAGCGTTGACAAGCAGTATTTTCCCAATCTTTTTGTACGATTTCTATAGATTAAACACCTGGCTACTACTTCACGGCATCTGTTTACGAATCGCTTAAATCGTAAATGTTTTAGATTCAATTTCGTAATACACGAGATCGTACACAAACGTAATTGTAACGTCTTAATGAAGCATGCTACAAAAGTTTAATTTTGATTGATTATTGCTCACTGAAAATTCCATCACAATGATTCATTTCAAGAAAATGGTGTAGAAGTATACTTAAGAGTTGAATTCAAAAATTTTAGTATGTTTATTGGTAGATTTGATATGCAGTAGGCTGGCAACTTTCCGCAACACACCCGCTCATCCTCCTGGGGCATTTCCCTACAATTGGTGCAGTTAGTTTGTGAAACTGTACCAACTGGGTCTTGGCTGGGACTGGGACTGCTACTGCCTTGGCCTTAAAACCTACCATAGTCCAGCACATCCCACAGCAGGTCTGGGTTTTTGCCTATAGAATTAATTACGATTGCCTTCATTCCTTTCTTCTTCAGATCTCCAACAATTTCCTGTGAGCAAAGAAACAAAATGCAAGAATCAAGTTAAATGCTTGTTAGAGACTACTGGTTAGGAGGCTATCAAATGGAACTGAGATTTTCCCAGTTTTCTTTTTAACCAGAAACCGTAACCACATATCACCTTTTGAAGTTGGTGCAATTTCAAAAGTCGTAATTGAATTTTTATATTTTCATTAAAAAAAAAAATCAAGTGCTGGCATAAGTGCCCTGATGAGATGGAATTGTCACATTTTTTGTGATTTACTCGTCACCCACCATCATCATCGTCATCATTATCGGGGCTTACAGCACATGTGGGTGGATGGGTAATAAATGGTATTGTATATCTCGTTGACTAAGACAATAAAAGCATGACTCATGACAACAACTCCATATCAGAAAATCAGATAACTGGACCGAGATTACGGCTGTGCGGGTGCATAACGGGTAGGGTCCAGTTACTGCTGTGCGGGTGCGTAACGGGTATTGTTTGGGCTTTAGAGTTATATGAAATATAGGTGATACCCCTACAACTACCCCCTGTTTAAATGTTTAGTGGTCCCTCACAAACATTAAAGTTCCTAGACATGACAATCAGACGGACAGATAATGGCGTCGTTAACTCAGAGCCCTGCATAGCTCAAGTATATTTATTTATCTCAATATTTCCTTCTGCCTATCTCCTCTCCCTGCTCTTGCTCCTGTCCCTCCTCCTATCATGGTGCTCATCTCTCCTTCTCCTGTCTCTGTCATCATCTTTCTTCATCCTGTCCAGCCTCTCCTCCAGTTCCTTGATTACTCCTTCCTGCAGACTGTTCAACTCTTTTAGTTGCTCCATATACTGGAACATACTACTCATACAGTTAACCGTGTCTCCCTTCAAAGAATCTACCTTCCCTTCTTGTTTGTCCAAAGACATTGGATCCGTTTGTACGCTCCTATGCACTGGAGTTTTATTCACTTCTTCTAATACTACCCTCTTTGGTGTTAGAACCATGTCTTCACGGCCAAGCAACTGCGGTCTTAAATCTCCTACAATGTCCTCATCCTTTTCCTCTTCTGTGACGCCGACCCTTGTCCAGTGTCTTGCGGAATCCTCTCTTGAAAGCTTCACAATGTCTTTTCCCTATTTCAATATACCTAGGTGTTGCAGAGTTTATAATTTCCAACCTGTCCAGCCAAGATTCCACCTCCAGGTGTACTGGTGACTCGACATGTGTCTCCAGTTTCTTTTTATCTCCAGTCGTGAAATCGCAGGGTACACACAGATAAGGAATGTCACTATCGACAACGTGCTGACTATTAAAATGCACTTCTGTCCGGCTCTTATTCTCGACGTTGCCACATGGAATGCACCGGTAGGCTCTCCCTCTGGCCAAGATATACTGAAGCTGACCTGTTGCCATACTGAAAGGATACATTTTCACCTACTAAGTTTCTGTCGATTTTTTGTGACCTTGACATTTGACCTTGATTCTAATTAACCCTTATAAATTCTCGTGTTGCTCTGTCCATTTATTTTGGCCTAGGGCTTCATTTTGAAGCTCACTATTTAAGACCTTATCAATAAGGACATCGAGTGAGTGGGGTATGTTAAACAGACATCTACGGTTTTTTTAATCTGCCAATCAAATGATGATGTGTATTATTGCTAATGGACGTCAGAGATACTGGGAATGACTTAATATAGTTATTTCTTTAAAATGTTAAATAGGTTGGTTTAGAATTGGAAATGTAACTGTCTTTCGTGGGACCCATTTCCTGGAAAATAAAATAGCCTACATGTCTAGGATACATAATCTGAAAAATTAAGGATTATTTTGGGGTCATGGAAAAGTATTTCTTTGGGAAAGGTTTGTGTAAACATGTTTTTTGGAAAATTTTCAAAGTGGGTAGTGGGTAACTTGGGGCGGCTCGTGTGCGCTTATTTGCAAAAAGATGACATGCATTTTGTTTCAGGTTCTTATATGACTGAAGTCAATGACTACATCGAAAATTCTGGCTTATTCTTTTATCAAAAAAAGTTAAAAAAAAAAAAAAAAAAACAATGGGTCCCACGATTTCAACCCGGACGTAACTGAAGAATGACTCACTTGCTCTAAGCTGACCACTCCCTTCACAATCATGTATACACAAATCCATGTATTTGCAACAGCCCCATGATAAAGCATGCTAAAGAACGTACTGTACCATTGTTGACAAAAATGAACAATGTTGTTATATACAGGTATATCTTCAAAGATGTATATACAGTGACCACACGAGTCCTTAATTTACCCCACGGCAAATATTCTGTGTTATCCTGGCGCTATAAGCGAGTGTTCATCATAAAAGAGAGCAGTCTCATCGCCTGCTTTTTTAGACAATCGCTGGACAATGGTGGCATGCCTTATTTAATGCATTTAGGAAATTTAGAAGAGTAAATGGTCACAAAGGTGTGGAAGGCTTCTAGCCATTTATGAACCGTTTTCTATGGCTACTGAGTTAGATTTTGACATTTTAAGAATCATAACCACAAATTATATTTTGTTTGTCTTTTTCGTTGACAGCAAACTCTGCATTTCAACATACTGGCCCAGTTTTTTACTTTATTTTGAATCAATCACTAAGCCTAGTGGCTTTGCCATGCTAACCAAATTGTTTTCTGGCAAGTCGGTATGTAAAATTTTATCTTGAGCTTTGCTCATGTTGGTTTGCTCATTAGAGTTCATTATTAACTTGGCCCGGACGATGGATGGATGATCACCATGCAAAGCAGAATCACCTTGCTCAGTTTGATTCAAAGCTGGATCCACCGGAGGTTGAGTCACCGTCGCCGGTTTGGGAATTACACCCAATTGTGTGAGAGAAGAAACACCGGTATATGTAATGACAGGAACTATTCCCGGAATTATCTCAGAAATAATCGATTTGCCAATTCCTACTCTCCTAAGCGGTATTTATTTAAGTTGTAAGCGGCCGAACCGGAAGTGCAGTTGTTGACCGGACAAACAAATACCAGGAAGTGAATGGTTTTATATCACTTAAATCACAATATCTTCCTAATCTTCAAATAAATCGGTGGTATTTTATTATATATTCGCTAGAGATATTTGTGTTAATATGCCCGTGAAGCATTGCTGTTATGGAGATTGCAATAGTGACTCTAGATACGTGGGAAAGAGGGAAGATATGGGAAATGTAAATTTCATTCCATTCCCCAAACCAAAAACTCAAAGAGAAAAGTGTGAGCGATGGATACGATTATGTGGGAGGAAGTACTTTACTGTGGATAACATAAGAAAGGAGACATATATTTGTTCTAAGCATTTTGTGGGAAACAATGGCCCGACAAAGGAATATCCGGATCCTCTGCCTGCTTTAGCAACAAGTGTTGAAAGAAAGCTGTGGCTTTCCAAACGTAAAAGAAAGTCCCCCCTAAAGCGGTGTAACCAACTCAACCGAGCAAAAAGGAAAAAGCTACTGTTTGACATGACTGATGACAACACTGATGCCAATAACAGCGATAACGATGAAAGTGGGAACAGTTTCCATATTCTTTCTGTCCATTCTGATCATTGTTATTCTCACAAAAACAATACTTTGATGGACACAGAACAGCCACTGTCTTCACCTGAAAATTTGGTCAAGGCACCATTAGAGATAACGGATAAGAAACCACAACAAGATGCAGGGGACTGTGAGATACTTGACACTACTCTAGGTATGTGGTCTCGGGGTTGGTGGCACTCTAAATGTTTACTATTACATGTACAGCGGCTCGACAATAACATTTTCTCTGTATTTCACAAAATATACCTGAAAATTTGGAAAAACTTTCCTGCAATATACCCTAACATTTAAACAGAATGTCAAGGAGGAAGGAGTTTGGCCTTCAAGCTATAGATGTAACTTGTTAATTAAATACACAGATTTACACTTACTTGCATGTAGCCCAGCTTGGCCAGGCACAAATGAGCAAAAATAGAGCCCTAATTAAATTCTGTCACCGTATAAAAAGTACCTTTGGTTAGATTGAATTCCACTATCAAACAGTCTATAGAAACTTTGCAAAACCCTTAGTTCAACTTTTTGCTTAGATAAACTGTATTCTGTCTCATGTCTATAGATGCCCATTACGAAAACACGCCCATACAATATACAGAAAAAAAAGTTTAATCAGTAAAAATATGATTTTTTTTTATATTTTTCTTAATTTTGCTCAAAACATAAATTGTGGGTACACGTCTAACTACCAACAATCTATGTTTTGGAGCAAAAATAAGAAAAAAATAGGTATACCCCTGCATACCTCAGTTTTGCTATATAAAAGTGGAGTTTTTGTGGGTATTCGTTTAACGGACATGTTATCCTGATGAGTATTTTTTTTTTCAGAATTTGAAGAGTGCCTCATCATGAAAGTTGGTCTGACACAGACAACACAGAGCCAGTAGCTACAACTGAAATGGGGGTTCAAACAGACATAAGCTTTGATGATCTTGCACAGTATAGCAATTCTGAGTTACAAGACAAGGAAAAGCTTCAAAGAAACCTGTTTATGAGCTATATTTTGAAGGATGACGAGTCCTGCAAATTTTATACAGGTATATACATATACTCCTACATTGATTGCTCCTCGTCTCCACATTCTTGTAGTGTTTGTCTGGGATAGAGCTATCCTATTCCTACATCATATTTATTTATGGACCATAAGTGGTGAAAATGTAATTGATTTCTGGTAAACAACTACTGCTTGAAATAAGCCAGCCGAGAATGTGTCGAATGTTATTGACTTTCTGCAATTCTTCTCACCGCTGTGGGTTCGAGCCTCGCAAAAGGCTCGGGTCACATGTGGGACAAGTCAAGTTCTGCTTGTCGGTGTGTCAGGTTGTTTTTCAGGGTGTACTCCCATTTTCGCCCCGTCTACCGATTGATTTGTCTTGATACGAGTGAAAAAGCTTGAATGGGATGTAAAACTAAATAAAAAAAAATCTTCATTTATAACCCACTTGAATTCAGCTATTCACAACAGACTCAATAGAGCCGCATCACGAGAAAACATACTATTGCATATACAAACAACCAACCTGTTGTGCTGTGAACCTGTTCAGCCCCTTTGGTTTCGCTATATGTATAGTAAAATCCCTCTACTTCCATAATATAATAATATAATGCTGCACAGCCCAGTTGTGTTTGCTCTGGTCGAAAAAATCCGAAGACCAGTTTTCGCGCATCGTGGCTAAGTTTGACAGACCTTTATTCCATACACAACCTTTTTAGTAAACCAGCTTTCAAGAGTCAGTGTTCATCTTTGCAAAAGAAACTTGCACCATAGCACTGCCAGTGTATTTTTATTTCCTCATTTTTCTCATCAGGCCTTGATCTAGCAGTGTTCAGCATGCTTTTTTCATGGCTAAGGAGCAGAGCAGAGAAGCTGAATTATTGGAGGGGACCAGACACAACAGATGCAAAGGCAGTAAGTTTCAATTGATAATTTATTATGGTGATATATATTATGTAAAAGAAAGTTTTCTCTTGATGTGTCTTACATATTCTGTTAATACTAAAACAAGTGAACCCACCTAAAAAGCAGATGTTCAGAAAAATTGATGCTCTTATAAATTATATGACCCGCTCAAACTTCATGAGAAAACCAACATTATGGTTTCTGACAACGAAGGTTTGACACAAACCCGGCTGTACAGTCACAAAAGATGGGTATGGCTGGAAAG
This sequence comes from Rugalucina vietnamica, assembly GCA_964017185.1. NCBI lineage: Eukaryota > Metazoa > Mollusca > Bivalvia > Lucinida > Lucinidae > Rugalucina > Rugalucina vietnamica. The sequence goes on along the minus strand of OZ024879.1, from coordinate 9,594,203 downwards.
TTTGGATTTAAAAAGAGGATTGTACTGTCCCTGCAGTGAAACCAGAGGCATTGATTAGCTTCGCATCAACCGCAAAGTTTATCTTTGCCTTTGTTTGTTTTTTCAAAAGGAAAATATTGTTTTTCTCATGATGTTGCTCATTTTATAAACCATCAACAAAATCAATTATTCAGTGTTACAAATACAAACATTGGCATCAAATATCCTGTATGCCTTAACTTTGCTATGTCTTAAGAACAATACTACATGTACAAGCAATTGCTACATATATCCTTAGTTCCCCTGAAATATGCTTATTAAAAGAGTTAAACAACAAAAAAGCTTTTTTGCTTCGTTTTTCAGAATGCAAAGCCCAAGCCAGGACCAGCCAGAAAACTAACAGTGAAAGAAGAATTTATACTTGTGTTGATCAGACTGCGACGTGGTTTTGATGTGGATGTTTTAAGTGACATTTTTGGATTACATTCTTCCAATATCAGCAGAATTTTTACAACATGGATTATTTTTTCTTTATCTGGAATTAAAGTTTCTGATTGCTTGGCCTTCGAAGGAGCAAGTGAAAGCATCCCTTCCAAAGCAGTTCAAACATTTTCCAAAAACTAGAGTCATTATTGACTGTACTGAATTTTTCATACAAAAGCCAAGCCTTCCCTCCTCACAGAGGGTGACATGGTCACAATATAAACATCACAATACATTCAAATCCCTGATAGGTATCGCACCATCTGGTGCTTTCACATTTATATCTAAACTTTTTACAGGCAGCATATCTGACAGAAGAATAGTTGAAGAATCTGGATTTGTTAATAAGTTAGAATATGGAGATGATGTTATGGCTGACCGTGGCTTTTTGATACTTGACCTGCTAGCAAGGAATTATGCAACATTAAATATTCCTCCCTTTTCAATGGGTAAACAAATGAGTGGGAAGGCTGTAACTAAGACGCGAAGGATTGCAAGTGCACGTATCCATGTTGAGAGGGCTATTGGGCGTCTTAAAAACTTTAAAATTTTACAAGGTGTGGTACCACTTAAGCTTCATGCTGTTCTTGACCAGGTTGTTGTTGTATGTGCAGCACTTTGCAATTTGGACTCGAGACTAGTGAAATAATAGCGTAAAACTCTCAAAAATATGCAGTACATGTTTGTTATAGAATATATGCATTGTGATGCTAACCAAAAACAGTATACCTTTAATACATACCCCCCTACATCCCACTTTTATACACAAGCTGTGCCATAGGAAGAACATATTTTTGTAAAACAAAGGCATAGATCAGAGGAGATGATCAGCTCCTTTAAATGAGCCGCCTCATGGGAAAACCAACAATCTGCTATGGCGAAAACAAAGGCATAGATCAGATGCACAGTAACTGCGGAGATGATCAGCTCCTTTAAATGAGCCGCCTCATGGAAAAACCAACAATCTGCTATGGCGAAAACAAAGAAGCTGATCAGTGCCTTTGTTTTCGCTACTCAGATAGTACAGTTCCTCTTCTACTTAAATCCAAAATTTCAAGCTTCTAGCTCCTTTATGTGACTGTACAGGCTGGTTTGTGTCAGACCTGTTCGAAAACCACATTGTTGGTTTTCCCACGGGGTGGCTCAAATAATGTTTTTGTTATATGATAAAGCAGAATCCCTCCTTTCTAAATTTACAAAAAATTGAACCTCTTAACTATCTTCTGTAGCGGTACAGACCAGTTTGTATTGGCCCTGTTCGGAAACCCTGAAGACTGGTTTACTCTTGACTCGGCTACTACAGTAAAGTTAATGTACAGGGATATATACATACGTGTACATTATTATTGTTGCTCTAAAACATACATGATTGTGTGTCCTTTTTGGAATATAGTGTCTGCAAGGCAGGTCGAACATGTTCTCGGAATTTATGTTTTGAGCAAAAATAATAAAATTATAAAAAAAAAATCACTCCTGAAAAAATGTTGTACATTGCATGTCAGGGCTTGATTTCGTATGGTAAAACAGCATTAGATATAACTGGACAAAAATATGATCCATGCAGTGCCTTGTCTTTTGCAATAACCATTGTAATAATGGTTGTGGACAATACTTAGCAGTGTAGCACTTGTATTTTAGAAAAAAATATCCAGACCCTGTTATTGCTGAACAGTTGTGTAACTTGGATACATGCTCAGCTCATACTTTAAGAAATATGTACATAAATTTTATGCCCAATATTTTAGGAAAGAATGGTTCCAAATATAGAATTTGACACATAACCACTTCACATCCTGAATCTAAGGTAACATTTTATGTATAATACATGGTAATACAAACTTTTCATGAAACAACAGGAGTTTTGCTACCATTTTTGTGAAGAATTCATGATCATAGACAGCTGTAGAAATGTGAATCCCATGCTTGGTGTAAATCACCAAATCACATTCCTCAAGACCAAAAAGTCCTAACTGTCCTTGTATTTGAGCATAATACGGACAACGGTTTGTCACTTCCCAGATACCGGTTTGCTTATTGTAACTGACATTTTTATCAATAGCAACTTGCTTCGGTGATTCGTCTCTTGCAGCAAATGGACATTTAATTTCAATCAGCCTTTGGGCATGTTGTGGTTTACACCTGCAAGTGACAACACCATCTACACTACAGCCAAGGCAAGGATATTCCTTTCTAACTAAAATTCCTTTTTCCATCACCTTCATGGAAAAATGCTCATGCTTACGGACTTTACTATACATCATACGAGCTATGGGCTCTTTTCGTCTACCCCATTTCAGTGGTGCAGGGAGAAACTTTTCATCAAATTGGTCTTCTCCCATTATCTCCTTCATGAATGATGCTGAGGGTTCTTTCTCTTTATTTACATAATTGTATGCTTGAGAGAAATTTGAAGCAGTGAGCATTCCCTTTCTGACAGAATGCCATAGTTTGTTGTCGGCCTGGCCCTCTGTAGCCTCTAATATGATATTAACTTCTTCATCAGTGTAGCTAACCGTGTTTTGAAATTCTGAACACAGTGCATGAATGTTTGCCTGTTTATTTTCACATGGGTAACTCTGAACAAAATCTTGTGCCTTATTCAATAAAGTTAAATGAGAAACTAGACCGTGTTTCATGGTTTCTGGTTCAGGAGCTGTTCTGTCTCTTGGTTCCAGCAACACATCCAAAACCTGTGCATTTTGTGATACCTGCAACATAAATATAAAATATTTTGAGCTAAAAGTAGTATGAATAATGAGCTGGGCATTTTGAACAGTTCTTCACATTTGACTACGGTATGTCATTAAAAAGCCTGTCTGCAGAGTTTCCAACATGGTTCCTTACAAGTCCAACTGCACATCCACAGAAAATCATGTAAACAGGTCCGTGTAATGTATACCCGACTTTTATACGATGAAAATTGGGTTCACAGGGGTATACCTATTTTTCTTATTTTTGCTCCAAAAGTAGATTGTGGGTGCTCGTTAGAGCCGCCTTGCCAAGGCGGTTCAAACGTGTACCCACAATCTATGATTTGAACAAAAATAAGAAAAATATCAAAGCTTCGACTGGAATTTTCATTTTTCTACAACTAAACATTTTGCTGTATATTGTATGGGCGTGTTTTCGTAATAGGGTAGAGATTTTAAACTTTGAAAAATTATGATTACTCCTCATGTATGTACTACATTAAGTACAGTATCTGTGCATTATGTAGGGGGTGGGGTACCTGCTAGGTGGCCCAATTAATACATTTCGGTCACATCTCGGAAAATCTGTGTTTTCAACAGGTTCTGGCACGAAAATCTGTTTGGTTTTGTTTTTCAACTGTTTCTGACACAAAACAGACTGTGTTTTAACCTGTACCCACAATCTATGTTTTTGTGCAAAAATAAGAAAAAAATCATCTGAAAATTTGTGAAAAACATTGCTGTGTATTTATGTTAGGTATATTCTCGTAATGATGTTTTTTATGTGGGAGAAGTAGGGAAAAACGTGGAAGGTTAAAATCCCTTAAAACTGTTAAGACACAGTCCTGTAACGGTGCAGCCTGAAACAATGTTTTTATGCCTTACCTCTTGTACTTTAAGGGCAAAGTGCCTCTTCTCATCATCGGTAATATCTTGACGTTGATTTTCTAGCCTTGGGTCGAACAAATCAATATGAGGCTTGGGTGTGTTGTTGGCCTGGGTCGCATATTTAGCTTTAACTATAGTCAGATGGCATATGGGTACTGGAATATCATGATGTCTCGGGCGCTTCATCCATTGATTCTCCCCGTCTGTGCATGAAGACTTTTCAAATGCCTCCAACTCGTAAAGGGTCGCTGCCATATGCCGGCATGCACCATCAGCTCTGTAAAAATATATGTTAGTTACCATAAATTATAAACAAACAAAAAGAAAATAATGAAAAAAAATACAAAGCTAGCTGATATAGCTTGAACCAGATCTCATGGTGCATAACATTGAATCCTCTGTTTCTCGGTTCTTAATTTTTAATATGTATTAAACATTATAATAATGGAGGTATGAGTAAAAATTGGGGTTTCAACAGGTAAATTCTCATTTTTGCTCAAAAACATAGATTGCTGGTAGAGTACCCACAATCCATTTTTTTAGCAAAATAACAAAAAAATATCAACAATCTTCGATTGAAAATTTTTATTACTACCAATGTAAAAATTGATGTATATTACAAAGGAATACATGCATTTGTGTGGGACCTGGTCAGAAAGCACAACTTTGTTTTTTTTTCATGACACGGCTCAAATGAAAAAATGTATGGAAAGTAAAATACCACTCTGAAAGAAACCTCTAGAATACCTAAACTTGCGGTACTCAACTTATATATATATGTAAGTTATAATGCAGCTATGTGGTTCGTTGATTGATTTTGTTTTACGTCCCACTTAAACTACCAATGTCATATGGAGACCGGTCTCTCCAAAAAGACTGGAGATACCTGGAGATCAAACCCACCATTAGGAAAACATGCCTATACAATATAAAAGGAAAAATTTTCAGCTGTAAATTTTAATGGAAATTTTCAGTGGAAAAAAATGATATTTTTTTATTTTTGCTCAAAACATAGATTGTGTGTACATGTTAGTACCCACAATCTATGTTTTAGAGCAAAAATAAGAAAGGTAGGTATATATACCCTTGCATACCCCAGTTTTGCTATATAAAAGCGGGGTTCCAGGGGGTATACATTACACATCCATGTTTTCCTGATGCAATCCCTAGTTAACAAGGCAAGACCCCTGTTTTACAAGTTGTGGCTTTTACCACTAAGCCTGTGGCTATCCATTCCCACTAGATGACTGCGCTGTGGTTGCGATAGAAACAATGAATAATCAGAATGTCTTACTTACCCTCCTTTACATTCACAGTGTGCAGTCAATACATAGCCATCTTCTTTGTTTAACACAATCCACAAGTCATAAAAGGGCTTGTTTAAAAATGTCTTGTCTCTTTGAGTAGGCTTGACCTTGGCCCTAAACAAACAATTCTCATGGTCGCCCAAGCTGTTGTACTTTAATGTTTCCACATGCCCATCATAAAACAGTATGTAATCTTCATAGGATTTATACCCTTTCAGTTTTTTTTCATCATACTCACTATGGCTGAATATCAAATAATTGAAAATATCAATCAGTCCAAAATCAGGTATATCACTGAAATCTTTAGTGAACCCATCTAATTCAAAAGGTTTACACCCTGGCAGACCAACACGAGCCAGTTTCTTTGAAACACAGTCCTGAATGGATTCTTGTAAGAGGTCAGGGTCCTCTGGCAGCTGCAAGACTTGCACGGCAACAGCCAACTCTTTCAATAAACTCTTATTATATCCGGTGACAGTCACGCCTCTATTGCGGAGATACTTCTGAAGGTCAGGCACACAATAGCTGTCAAACTGATGAGTCATTTTATACAGGTAAAAGCGACAAAAATAGCTTGTAAAATCAATATGTCAACAGTGTAAATATTGCTTTGTTTGTCCGGTGGAGAGTATTCAACAGGGGAGGCAAATCTTGTGCACGCTTGTAGTTGTGGTTGTTCCCAGTATCTGGCAGATGGACTATTATGGTGCTACTTTCTTTTCGAGGTTTAAAGGTAATTGGACCTCTGATTGTTCTGAAGCGGGGATTTTGAGGAGACATTTATCGTCTTTCTTGGCGGATAAAAATAAAACTGAGATCCTTTAAGAACAGTGATTTAGAGATCTCCACAACTTTGTTAACAACTAAGTTGGAAGAGTCTAAGTCATTGAAAATTATTCCATCAGGTTCGGTGCAAGCTTTCCTTGTGTTTACCATTATAAATTCTACCACCTGAAACTCCATAATAATACACGTCTATTCTCCGACCGTTTAAACAATAAAGGTTTTCACTATTTCTCTTGTTAATAAAGTCAAATTAAAAATATGCGAGGTGCCAACAATAATGCTTGAGCCATTGTTAAAAATCCAGCGAGTTACCAATGTGAGTCAGTCCGAGTCGCAAGTGACGCTTACGAAATAAAAAGAAAAAGGAACAAGTAGGCAATGATCAGGAAAAGGGGCAATCAGAAAGAAATTCACGCTCCAAATCAATTGACAATTAGGCACTTATACTTAGAAAACATATCGTAAGTAGAGGGAGTAGCTATTTCCCAATATGCGGCCACTCAGTTACCCGAACTTAACTTAAAGTATAAGGTTCAAACAGCGCAGAAATTTCGACACCAAGTTTAAAAGTCTATCTATTTATCAATTAATAATGAACATACTGAACTGCACCGGTTATAATTATAACCTACTGCGCTAATCAGAATGTCCTCATTTCTATACAATTAATAAAAAGCGATGATTAAATATGAAATTCGTAACATTTCCTTTTTCCCGAACGATTGTCAGAATTTCAAGAACGCCACCTATCGGGGAGGCAAGGGGCGTTATAACACATAGTGTTCTAATGGCCCCCATTCACCTTGTTATGAACCGTTCGAAAAATAATGCTACTGCTTAACATAGTTGGTTGATTTGGGTTTAACATCCCACCAACAACTAAGGTCATATGGAGACGGGACCTCGTTGTTTAGTCCCATCCGACGGACTGGAGAAGCCCGAGATCGAACCTGCGACTCCTGGGACAATGCGATTGACATAACTAATACATAAAGGAGGCTTCTACTTTAACATAGTGATCATAAAACATTTTGATACTTACAATTCATTTGCGTACTTCCAACAATGTTTGCAGTAAGCTACAGGAGCGTTCACTTATTAATATACCCCTGCGATATTCAGAAATAAATTGACAACTTTTCTTGTTTTTGAACAATCGTCACTGGCAAGAAATAAACAACTGGATGGATTTATTTATATTATATGTTACGTATGTCTATAAATATTTACTCTGTATATAAAACTTCCAGATACTTCGTGTGATGCTGTATGCTTAAATTGATTACATAACATATGGAGCCAAATGTTTAAAAAATTCTCTGATTTTCGAGTTTCAAAGATTCCACAAGGAACCATGGTTAATAGTTTGTAATTTTGTTTGTAAATTATGAAAGAATAGCCATTTTTGTACTACGGCTGAAAATTTGGTGTCTTTATGAGCACTTTTTACAGAGTTACACCCTGATTTTCATTTATTGTACATTTTAGAATTTCATGATAAAGCGGTTGTTACAATATAAAACTAAGCATGTCAGTGTAATTTTGCAAGAAAACAAATATTCTACTAGGACGGTTATTCGACCAATGTTAACCTCGTAAGGATGGGCTGGACGAACGTCAGGCATCAGTTCTACATAGTTTCATCGAAAGAAAATACAAGTATTTTGTTGGGTGTATGTTTTTTTTTTTTTTTTTTTTTTTTTTTTTTTTTTTTTTTTTTTTTTTTTTTTCACTTTTCGCTCTATTACGCTATGCACTGAACCCACATCCACTTGCGTGTGACAATGTTCAAACATCTTTTCTCTGAAACCAATCAAAGCCAAATTTTATATGGAAAGGTACAAGTAGGCAAAGATCAGGAAAAGGCGCAATCAGAGAAAGATTCCCACTCCAAAATCCGAGGTGGGAAAAAACAAACTAACAATCAGGTACTTATACCATAAAAACATTTCGTAAGCCGAATGAGCAGCTATTTTCCCAATAGGTGGCCACTCAGTTACCTTAACTTAACTAAAAATATGAAAACATACATAAGGCGCCAACAGCACAAAATATTTTAAACACCAAGACATGAAACAAAAAGAACCACCACAAAGGTATCGACATGGAACGATCAGTTACACAAAGTTACTGGCGGGTTTAAATCGATTTTACATGGCCATAACCTCACCCTCAGCTTCCGCAGTGGTTATTATATCTGAACATGTATCGGAATGATGAACCAATGTATATATAAATAATCCAGGTCCCATGACCAAGATGGTCGCCATGCTCAAATATGAAGCATTTGTAGGAAGGGGGAAGTAATATGTATATAAATAATCCAGGTCACATGACCAAGATGGCCGCCATGCCCATATATGGTAATAAACCTTCAAATATATTCTCGAGAACCGGCGGATCGATTTCAACGAAACTCTGCATGTAGCATCAATGACTACAATGCATATATAAATCAGAACCCTTTGATGACCTTGACCTATCGGCACTTTGACTTTGTTTCTTATAATATACTACACAAGGGTGGTAATGTCCTTAGGGACAATCAAAAGTTATGCAAAATGAAATCTAAACAGCAACTTCCGACATGATCTCATTTTGTTCCATCTTGGGCACCAAAGATTCACTGTCAATCTCTGCAGCATCTTCTACTCACTACAGAAGATGCTGACTGTTCTATTATAAGAATGTCCTTAAATGCATCCAATTCTTCTACAGTTTTTATCGGGAACTTCACAATGGCTGATAGGGAACTTGTTGTTTGCTCTTGCATTTGTCCCGTGTTAACTAACAGCTTCAATAGTCTATTGTGTAACACCTTGTGGGTTTTTATAAACAGTCAACACACATTTTTAGTTTCTAACGTTTTTATATTTATTTTCCATGTGCCAAACGTACTGCCAAATCTAAATGAACGAAGTCTACTACTGTGTCTTTGGCTAGGGATGTGAACATGTCCCATTCAGAGCCGTCTCTGCTTGGCGTTAGTCTTATTGGCATTATGGGTTGGGCAGGTTGGCTTTCGTGTTCTATTGCACCATCTAAGACTTTGTAGCGTTTGGCGGTGGATTCTAGTGGATTTGTTGATTTTCTTCTGTATCTGTTTACTTGTCTTTTGGCTACCGTTTTTGCGTCTCTGGGTAGGGACCAGTCTAGTACGACGGAGGAGGGGTCATTGTTGTCGGGAACTATGTTCCTGGCAGCTAAGGTTTCAGTTATGTGTTCGCTTACGGTTTTACTGTCGTTGTCTGGGACAGGTCGGGGTTGGAGTCCTCTAGTGTCTCCCACTGTTGTTTTTCTGTTTTACAAGAAATTGAAAAAGCAAATACCCTATCAAGAAATCCGCAGTCTCTGGGTAGGGACCAGTCTAGTACGACGGAGGAGGGGTCATTGTTGTCGGGAACTATGTTCCTGGCAGTTAAGGTTTCAGTTGTGTGTTCGCTTACGGTTTTACTGTCGTTGTCTGGGACAGGTCGTGGTTGGAGTCCGCTAGTGTATCCCACTGTTGTTGTTCTGTTTTACAAGAAATTGAAAAAGCAAATACCCTATCAAGAAATCAGCAGTCAGAAAATAGCACACCCGCAGGCCATAGCAAATTACTTGCACAAAGCACCAAGAAAATTTATCGGCACCAACTGTCCAGACATACAGATCATGTTCGACAGAAGCTACCAGAACCAAGACAAAAAAAAACCAACAATGAAACCAGCCAAAGTTACACAAATGTATCAGAACACAGAAGACCTCATGAATAAATACCAAACAACGGATAAAACAACCCTCAACAAGCTAATCCTAGACAGACGAGACAAAGACGACACAGAAAAAATGAAACTCCTCATGAGAAACCCCAGTTGGAGACAAGTCTATCAACAAGCCACCGACGAAATAATCACCAAAAACGATCACAAACAGTACAACTACTATGAACAGTTTATGGCCATCACCAATGACAGAGGCAATAAAATGATGACGACCGAAGACACAGCAGAGTTCATGCAGAAATGGTGTAACGAACAGAAAATACCGTTCATCACATTCATGGTAGAAATGTACGCCACACTGACCATGGCCCACCCAAAAAGAAACACCATGTACCTACAAGGAGCCAGCAATGCCTGGAAGACCTACGTATTAACAACCATATTTCCATTCAAAGATCTCATCGGCTCCCACATCACCTCCAAGGAATTTCCTTTTCAGGAATGCGTACAAAGACCTGTCATCCTCATAAACGAACTCACACTCTCAACACAGCAAGAATGCGAATTGTATAAAAACATATTAGGCGGAGAACCAACCATGGTCAATATAAAGAACAAAAAAGCCGAAATGATGGAACGCAAGCCAGTCTTCATCACATCAAACAATCCAATCTGGCAGTTTGTTTCGAACGAATCCGTACCCCTACGCAACAGAATGTACATTCACCTACACCTCAAACAGTCCTCAGTGACCAACCAATACAGCAAGAAAGGAACGCCGAACTATCACTACTTTCAGTCCGCCTTCAAAACAATAGAAGAAATACTCAACTTCTTCAACATACCCCCCAACGACAGCATAACCGACCCATGCACAGTAGGTTATACAAGCATACTCAAAACACGACCTCACCTCCACCAACCTCGACGAAATGTTCGACGAAGAAATGAACGAAGACACCACCCTCGAGGACACTGACCAATCTGTTTCTATTATAGACACCCAACCCCCACCAAAGAAACCAAAGCTAGACATGCAAGAGCCACCCCAACCAGAGCCACAAAGGGAAACCAAAGACCAAGAAACACAAACTGAAACCAATGTCCAAAACAACCAAACTACTCAGACCAACACAGACCAAGAACGCCAAGCCCAACGACCCATCACCACAGTCAAACCGCACAACGTTGTTTGCAGCAACATTACGAAAACATTGCCTATTCAAATACATTGGCACTTTTGTGGATTCAAAAATGAAGATTTTAAGAAGAAATTTTTCAATATTTTTCTTATTTTGGCTCAAAAAATACAGTGTGGGTGCTCTTTAAAACCGCCTCCTTGTGTTGTTGTATATTTTCTTTGTGACATATTATGGGTACTCATTAGAAAAACTCATCACAATATAAAAGTACAAGTAGGCAAAGATCAGGAAAAGGCGCAATCAGAAAAAGACTCCCACTCCAAAAACCAAGGTGGGAAAAAACCAAACTAACAATCAGGTACTTATACCATGAAAACATTTCATAAGCCGAATGAGCAGCTATTTTCCCAATAGGTGGCCACTCAGTTACCTTAACTAAAAATATGCAAACATACATAAGGCGCCAACAGCACAAAAATATTTTAAACACCAAGACATAAAACAAAAAGAACCACCACAGAAGTATCGACTTGGAACGATCAGTAACACAAAGTTACTGGCGGGTTTAAATCGATTTTACACGGCCGTAACCTCACCCTCAGCTTCTGCAGTGGTTCATAACATTTAGTTAGTTTTTCGGTCCTCGTGGTGAATCTCTAACTAGTAAATGAATCATCAAGAACAAACAAATAAATCATGATAAACATCCTGATGAATCAAAAACCAGGACTCACAGATTCAGTAAGCTGCCCGACGATGGAGATCCCTGGGCGCCAAATAACTTACTAACTCCGGAGCTAAGTCTATATAATTTATACCCCGGTAAACCCCACTTTATATAGACAAATGTATTTGAATAGGCAATGTTTTCGTAATGTTAACATTTGTTTTCATGGTAACCACAGCATTTTCCCCAGACATGCCTCAATCCAACAAGAGACTTTTCCATCTTCTCGCTTTGAATGTTTTACTGCTTCCAAAGGATCTAACAATTATTTTTATTTGCTATTACTGCAGCTGGTGCTATGCCGTGTGGCGGCCCTAAAAAGTCTCCCCGTACATCATCCATAGTGCAGATTATATTTTTCTTTTGATCCTTTGGGATCAGTTAATATATTCGGAGTATTTCAAATATATTGTTCGTTAAGAATCATCTTCTTAACTGTTTATGATTATTTGGCCCCTTTGGGATTATGAGTCTTTGATTTAGACCACACAGATGTAAATTATTGAAATTTCAGCAAAAAAGTCTGGCTTTCACTGTCAGTTTTGTGAAGGGTCACTGATGAAGGTTCATTACCCGAAATTGTACAATATGGCCCATCTTCTCGCTTTGAATGTTTTACTGCTTCCAAAGGATCTAACAATTATTTTTATTTGCTATTACTGCAGCTGGTGCTGTGCCGTGTGGCGGCCCTAAAAAGTCTCCCCGTACATCATCCATAGTGCAGATTATATTTTTCTTTTGATCCTTTGGGATCAGTTAATATATTCGGAGTATTTCAAATATATTGTTCGTTAAGAATCATCTTCTTAACTGTTTATGATTATTTGGCCCCTTTGGGATTATGAGTCTTTGATTTAGACCACACAGATGTAAATTATTGAAATTTCAGCAAAAAAGTCTGGCTTTCACTGTCAGTTTTGTGAAGGGTCACTGATGAAGGTTCATTACCCGAAATTGTACAATATGGCCCATCTTCTCGCTTTGAATGTTTTACTGCTTCCAAAGGATCTAACAATTATTTTTATTATACACAATATAAGCAAAAGTGAATAGACGGACGGACAACAGATGGACGCTGGAGCATTTGACACAGTAATACCTCACCGGAGCCTTCGGGTCAGGTGAGCTAATAAAGTAGAGCTACACTTTTGTTTGAAGTCCTTATTTTTTATGATTTTGCAGTTAGTTGTTTTACCTCAACAACAAGCTGTACCACAACAACAAGCTATCTTGCCACAACAACAAGCTATCATGCCACAACAACAAGCTATCATGCCACAACAGCCTGTGTTGATGGTGCTCATGCCAAGTCAGCAAGTAGGTGGATTATACTTTTGAAAACTTCTGGCCTGGATAAATGAATAGCAACTGTATACAGTTGTCTCACTTGGTATCAATTCCAAGCACTTTGGTTGCTATGCCAACTCACAGTTTGCTTTGCTATAATTAGAAAAGTAAAAATTGTCATTGATTGGCTACATAAGTACAGACAGTTTGATATAAAGATTTGCAGCAATGTGTCTAATGGTTGTTCTACAGTAGGAGAGCAGAAGTGAACAGACACTTGCAATTTAACGGAAAATAATGCACTTGCAATGCTGTTATTGGAGAATCAGTCACTTGCTGTATTATTTGTTTACACGAAACTTTCTCTCACATACATGCAAGAGTAGACAGATATATTTATTTGTCTTTTAGATAAGTTACATATATCTTGTATATTTTGATCACAGGAATAATTTTGCTATTTCATGGGGGACTTTCTGTGAAACTGACGTTCCATCACTTATCAAAATTAAAAACATCAACAAACCGTGTGCAAATATGTAAAACACTTGTCATCTAAAGTTTTATTCATCAACTAGTAATACTTACTGACAAAAAATAGTGTCAAAATTGTCCAAGGATGTGAAAGATGGGGAAAACATAACATGTGTAACAACATAGGTTTGTACTTGGTACCATCACTTGGTTTTGTGATGAAAAAAGCAAGTGACCTATCATCTGTTGTACAAATAGCAAGTGGTCAATCCTCCACTGTACAAAGTGCAAGTGTCGCTACTTTGGTTCACTTCCGTTCCGATACTCTTGAGTTCTGTTCCAGTCATTCTAATTTCAAACAGTGTATTGCATATACTTTTACTTTCTTTCCATGGCAACAAAGCAATAGCTGTACACTCGGGTGAGCTTTGTGGCCCACGGGCATCTGGTTTTGTCTCTTTTAAAAGTTGTGTTTACACAGATCTACTGATTTGAATGTAAAAAAGTATTATAATTATTATTTTGAAAGAATAACATGCTTTTCTGCTTTTTTATTTAAGGTTACAGCAACAGCTCCAAATCCAGAGACGGATCCACGAATCTGTAACATTTGCCATGATAGGGCTAAGGACGCATTCTTCATTCCGTGCGGGCACTCCTATTGTATGGTTTGTGCGTGCCGCATGCATGAAACATACCACGGGAAGTGCCCGAATTGTCGGGCGAAAGTGTTTCGGGTCAGTTCTATATACGATTGATATGGACAAATAAGAAATTACAGTTGTTAAGAACTTGGTTCTAAAGTCTTAAAATTGACTTCAGAAGGGTCACTGCAGAAGGTCAATTTGAGACTTTACTGTAACGAGTTTCCTTGACAGGAAGGGAGGTTTCAGGTAAGATTTTGATGGATCCAAGGACCAAAGCATATATTAAAAATGGGACAACGTCATACTATCAGTATGGAAAGGTTTCCTTCCGTGGCACTGCAATCACTTTTGCGAGCTCAGTGTGGAAATTGAAAGTAGGAAGTAAGAAAATACAGGTAAATTGGTTCTGTTTGTACATTTGCAAGCTCCCAGTGAAGTAGTATTGCTACAGCCATGTGTGTCTATAACAAAGCTGCTTCAAATATTTATTTTTGTCAAATTATACCATTTCGTCACAAAGATAAGCGCACTTATTTGTCGGGGGTCAATTTGAGTATGAGGCGGTCAATTTGACTAGGATTTACAATGGAAAACATTTTTTTCGCTAAAATTAAGAAAATATATTTCTTAATGCCGTTTCCTTTTAATGTGATTCTGAATATTGCTTGGTCCATCATGTAGAAACAGCAGCACCAGATGTACTCAAAATGCTCATTAGTTTTACTTTAGCAACTTAAGAAATAAAATCCAACATAACTATTTTGAGCACATCTGCATCTATAATTTGGACGCCCCTGTTTCTATATAAAGGACCAAGCCAAGAACAAAAAAAAAAACAATTATCCATTGTAAATGCTATTGTCAAGTTGACCATTGACCTCTGGCAGATAAGTGCCATTATCTTTGTAATAATATGGTGTATATTGACAAAAATAAGTACATGTATTTGAAGTAGCTTTGTTATAGAAGCACACAGCTGCAGCACCATTACTGCACTGGGAGATTGCAAATGTACAAACAGTACCAATTACATGTATTTTCTGACTTCCCACTTTCAATTTCCACACTGAGCTCGCAGTATAAAAGCGATTGCAGTGTCACAGCTGAAACCCAGTCCATACCAGTTGTTGTGAACATATAATGGCTAAACACTGATACCCCCGTGGCCGAGTGGTTAAGGTCGCTGACTTCAGTGCTCTTGATTATTCGATCATCTCACCGCTGTGGGTTCGCGCCTCGCTCGGGGCAGAATTCACATGTGGGACAAGCCAAGTTCTGCTTGCGGGTGTGCAAGGTGTTTTTTCCCCGGGTACTCCGGTTTTCGCCCCACCCACTGATTGGCCCGTCTCATATGAGCTGAAATAATCTTGAAAGGGACGTAAAATGGATAAAAAAAAATAAAAATAAACACTGATAGCATGACATGTTTTGGATCCATAAAAATCTTGTCTGAAACCTCCCTTCCTGTTACGGAAACTCATTACAGTAAAGTCTCAAATTGAGAACAGACTTATTATGGTGTGTATATAAAATAAAAAGTTTTTAGCTCACCTTGGCCGAAGGCTGGCTGGTGAGGTTATAGAATGGGAATCTGGGACTGGTCCGCTGATTATTTGATACCATGACATTGTTAGTGCTGTCACGGACTGACTCTACTAAATATAAAGTCAGAGGATACAATGGCTTGTTGTGCCCAACAAATCATGTATCGAATGACCAAGGGTATACGCTTCCTGCTATGAATGACCAGCAAATCTATGGGAGGGTTCAATTAAACAGAATTTTCAAATTATGATGATTTATTTATAATGATGTTTAAAGTGAGAAGCAAAGAAGGAGAAAAAAGATAGAAAGAGATTACAAAAAGAAATTACTGAGAAAAGAAAAAAAAATACGTCCTTTGTTCATCAATGTCCCTACACACTTTCCCATTGGCATCTCCGGGTATACTGTCACACGTTCGTCTCACTAGTACACTCCGCACCACTGCTTGCAAAAACAGTCCAGTGTTCCCAATACGAACTGTAGACCACGCCCGTCCATAGTAAACCAACCACCAATGATTTTATATCGTCCCGTTTATACCGTCACTGCCACCCCATATACTTTAGCCCAGTTTAGTTTCAGGAATTCAGATTACGTCCATAGATTACAATTTCAGCTTCAAGGCCTGAAATAAAGTAACTGTGTCTTAACAACAAAATAACTGATAGTGTCGCAATTTATCATAACGAAATCTCCTGCAGCTATGCACGTCACAACATCCAATTGCAAATAACCTCCCACAATTCCGTACCCCGGAACTGTATTAGTTTATTCGCTAGATTGCTTGTACTATACATATAAACTATAATACTCCAGTATCTACATTGAAACATTTATTCACATGTACGATACAGTTAAGCCATATATGTCGCGAACTAACCCTAGTTCCTTACCCAGCGACATCACAAGCAAATCTCCGACATGCATCCACAATTCCTCACCCAGGAATTGGTCCTGCCAATCTATGACCAAATTCATAGAAAGCCATTTCTCAGAATACGATAAATCTTGCGAGACAATCTTGTTACAATATTAAACCTTTCTTAAATGACATCACTAATTTCAGTAATAGCGAATATTCTTAATGACGTCATTAACGTCAAATTTAAGCGTTACGTTACTATAACATAAAACTTAAAATCTGAAATTTCCAGCCTTACAGCTTTGTTCCGAGTCAACATTAACTTCCTTTATGATGAGATGATTAGATAACATAACATAACATGAAACTAAATGTACGTCAACGACAATAACGTCGCTACAAGTCACGTAGCACATAACAGAAATTTCCATTTTACAACTTTGGTTGACATACATACCGCGCAATGTCATTCTTACGCGAAATTTAATACATAAAGACTAAACCAATGCC
Source organism: Rugalucina vietnamica (assembly GCA_964017185.1). Classification (NCBI taxonomy): domain Eukaryota; kingdom Metazoa; phylum Mollusca; class Bivalvia; order Lucinida; family Lucinidae; genus Rugalucina; species Rugalucina vietnamica. The sequence goes on along the minus strand of OZ024879.1, from coordinate 9,577,172 downwards.
GCTTCACGGCAACGTAGCGTGCAGAAATATAGAAATTTTCATTTTTACAACCCTATCAATGTGCTTTCCACCATAATGAGCTACATTATTATGGCTATACAATCTCACTGTACAAAATGTATATTTATGAACTGTTATAACTTACCGACGGCCGACTACTCAGACCGGCGCTGACCATGACCAGGTGTACCAGATAAACCCATATCCAAACATCTCAAATTCATGCCCAATCTTTACATTCCTTCCGATAATTCATATTGATTTCACACAAAATAAGCTGCCTATTTATACGCATAAGTTTGTGAACATTTCCCTGAAAACCATACCGTTTTCCATCATATATTCTAAAACCATTCATCAGAACATGTGAATAACCCACCGTGAGCAAGTAAATAACAATTCTAAATGCACATACACTGACAACCACACCCAGATCAGCTTGCAAAAAGTTATATTTGCTAACCATAAAATCGGCAATACAAATTTTCTCTGGATTATACCTCAAGGTGTAAATCATACGATTCAAATCCCCGGACTTCATGTTTTCGTTAAAGCCGTGTCACTCTCAGAAACCATTTATGGCAAATTGATAAAACACGAATCTGAGCCCAGTACAGAATCCAATTAAACTGCACATAATGCCAATTTCCACGCCACAAATCAACAAATACCATAACACAAAAAGAACGTTAAAATATCACAATTGAGCATAAAATTCTTCATGGCACAAATATTTTTTGCCGTGTCTAACATACATAGATATCCTTGACAATGCAGTAAACATGTCATGTTTACTCCTGTGTAAGTTTCCCAAATACCTATTATGCTCAACTAAACATTTAAAAAATCAAACAAATTATCCAAACCCCACAAACAGCAAAAGTACATTTTTTTATCGTGACAAGTGCAACTAGTAGAAGCTCCATTGTAAGAAAAGACATTGTAGGCCCTCTAAGGGGCTGGGCATGTGCCCTTAAAGATTGCTGTTATGGAGGCTCGTTTTCTTGCATTGAGCATCATGTGTAATTTGTGGTGTTTTATCTCTAATAAATCAGAGTTTCTATTTTTATGATTACAGAAAATTGCATGATTATTACAGAAAATGTTTTAGTTATGTTGTTTTTAACTATCGTACTTGAAATGAAGCATTATATGAGTCAGTGCATGACATTTCCTACAGTTAGTATGTCCAGCCAGCGAAGACTCAGACCAGCCTGATCATCCGCACAGTCTGACATGAGTCATCGCTGCCCCCTTGAAAGAAGCTTGGGTCCTTATCTCCCCACTGAGCATAAAGTTAGGGCTCTGAAAAGACTGTATTCTTGAGCAGACTGATTTTTTTCTTCAAAGACCGCATATGAAAATTTTAGGAAATGTCGGGCTTTGGCTCAGATACGTGAAAAGCAAAGGTTCCAGCGAGCCTGCACATGTACACAGTCTCACCAGAACCTTTGCTTTTCGCTCAAATAATCTAAGGACCTAGTAAACATGGAAGGTCAGGCGGAATCTGCGAAGAATTTTAGGGTTTGGTCCTCTGATTGTTTGATACCATGACATTGTTAGTGCAACTAGTAGAAGCTCCATTGTAAGAAAAGACACATTAGGCCCTCTAAGGGGCTGGGCATGTGCCCTTAAAGATTGCAGTTATGGAGGTTCTTTTTCTTGCATTGAGCATCATGTGTAATTTGTGGTGTTTTATCTCTAATAAATCAGAGATTCTATTTTTATGATTACAGAAAATTACATGATTATCACAGAAAATTGTCCGTAATTTTTTAGTTTATTATCGTATGTTGTTTTTAACTATCGTACTTGAAATGAAGCATTATATGAGTCAGTGCATGACATTTCCTACAGTCAGTATGTCCAGCCAGCGAAGACTCGGATCAGCCTGATCATACGCACAGTCTGACATGTCCACTGAGCATAACGTTAGGGCTCTGAAAAGACTGTATTCTTGAGCAGACTGATTTTTTTCTTCACTGACCGCACATGAAAATTTTAGGAAATGTCGGGCTTTGGCTCATACGATACGTGAAAAGCAAAGGTTCCAGCGAGCCTGCACATGTACACAGTCTCACCAGAACCTTTGCTTTTCGCTCAAACAATCTTAGGACCTAGTAAACATGGAAGGTCAGGCGGAATCTGCGAAGAATTTTAGGGTTTGGTCCTCTGATTGTTTGATACCATGACATTGTTAGTGCAACTAGTAGAAGCTCCATTGTAAGAAAAGACATATTAGGCCCTCTAAGGGACTGGACATGTGCCCTTAAAGATTGCAGTTATGAAGGCTCAAATTCTTGCATTGAGCATCATGTGTAATTTGTGGTGTTTTATCTCTAATAAATCAGAGTTTCTATTTTTATGATTACAGAAAATTGCATGATTATTACAGAAAATTGTCCGGAATGTTTTAGTTTATTGTCGCATGTTGTTTTTAACTATCGTACTTAAAATGAAGCATTATATGATTTGTAAAAAGCAAAGGTTCCAGCGAGCCTGCGCATGCACGCAGTCTCACCAGTGCCTTTTCTTTTCACTCAAATAATCTATGGACCTAGTTGACGCTTCATTGTAAGAAAAAACATTGTAAGGGGCTGGGCATGTACCCTTAAAGATTCAATGACAGAGGCTCTTTTTCTTGTTTTGAGCATCATGTGTAATTATACCCCCGGCATTTATGCCGAGGGGTATATAGCTTTCGCCTTTCCGTTCGTATCTTCGTTCGTTCGTTTGTTCGTTCGTTTGTTGGTTCGTTCGTTATGTGAAAGTTTTTGGTTAAAGTTTCTAGAGTAGTTATATCTCAGCAACCACTTATCAGAAAGCTTTCATAATTGGATCATAGTTACCCTTGAGGGTTAGCATTCAGTTCATGATGTCTGATCCCAGGGTCGTGAACTTGGCGTCAAAGTCACAAATATGGATTTTTCATAGAAATGTCAAATTTTTTGAAAGCCAGTTTATATAGCTATATTTTGAAGACCCTTTGATGGATTCAATTTATATTTGGCATGATGATAGGTATAGGTCTAAAGATTGTCTAGCGCCATCTCCACCCCAGGGGTGTGACCTTGACGTCAAGGTCATGGACTTAGAATTTTCATAGAAAAGTCAAATGTTTATGAAAGTTTGTAAAATAAAGCTATGTTATGAAGACCCTTTGATTAATTCAATTTTTATTTGGCCCGATGACAGATATAGGTTTTTAGCAAGTTTTTCCAAGTGCCATCCCCACTACAGGGTGTGACCTTGGGGTCAAGGTCAAGGACTTATAAATTGTTTAGATTTTTTTTTAATTTTTGTATTGCTATATATTATCAAGGTCATTTGACGGATTTATATTTTATTTGGCATAATGGTAGATATAGTTCTAAGATTTTTGTTTTTTTCTTTCTTGCACCATCCTCGACATCAGGCGACGTTTGGGTCAAGGTCACTGACTTAGACAGGTAGACAATTTTATATAATACAGCCATTCACGCCATATAAAAGCCACATGATGAAGCTCTTTTCAGAAGCTAATGGTTTGCAATGGTGTCGAGGAAAGTGAGTTTATATTTTATCATTAATATGTTCACTGCTCTTAAAGGGTCTCAGTTTTATTTTCATTTTATATTCACGAAATCCAATCTTTAGATCGATAATATGGTACAACAATTTTACATAATACAGCCATTCACGCCATATAAAAGCCACAAGATGAAGCACTTTTCAGAAGCTAATGGTTTGCTATGGTGTCGAGGAAAGCGAGTTTATATTTTATCATTAATATGGTCACTGCTCTTAAAGGGTCTGTTTTATTTTCATTTTATATTCACGCAGTCCAATCTAAAGTTCGATAATAGGCAGGTGGGAAAAGGAGTACAAGACGGTGCTTGCATTTTTACGACAAAAATGCCATTTTAAAACTCCTCCGCTATTTTTATCCAAATGATATAGCGCATACAAAGGGTTAATATAACTACACCTTCTGTCATTCAGATGATCTATGAAAAAGCGTTTGTTTGTTTGAATTGATGCTTTACGTCCCAGTCAACAGCAATGGTCATGTCGCGACGCTGCCTCCATTTTATAGAACTTTTACCCAACATTAGGAATTCAAGACATGCAAAGAGTGCTTCATAGATATAATCACTCAACTAAGCCAATAAGTTGGTGTGACTGAACCACTTTTCTTGGGCAGGCCCAGACTAGAGCTGTTAACCAGTATTCAGATGCTCAGTCAATAGTGTATAAGCTTTGCCTGGAGGCACAAGAAGTCCATCTATTTCTTTAGGCCCCAGTGGCCGGGGGCCAATATTCCCACCCGACCTCTCTTAAATGTTGGATTCTTATTCTATTTCAAGAGTGAAAGTCCAAATCAAGTTTTCATACTGGTCATTTAGATGATTTATGAGGAAGTGAAAGACATTCCTTAACACCAGCAGGATGAGTTCCTAGAAGTTTATATTCTGTCGTATGACAACATTAAGAAAAGGCAATTCAGATAAGATTAAAGCTTGCCTTACTCAGACAAACTTATAACTCTATGGAAACGGAGCGGGAAAATACAGATAGACCGCTTCACATAAAAAATCACAGGAACAAGGCATGCCAAGAAAAGTATAATACGAAAAGATGATGCGCCCATGAATACGATCGATGATGAGCATAGTGGGCTGGACGAACGTCACTCATCAATCAATTCCAATTAGTTCCGTGGCATGTAAATACAAGTATTTTGTTTTATTATATGGCAAGTGATGAAATATAGAGAAATATGTACTAAATATAACCAATATTTGAAAAAGTTATATTTTCACATGTGAAAATATAAAAAAGTTATATTTTCACATGTGAAAATATAAAATTTGGGAATACGCAAATTACGATTCCACCGTTTCATTTCTAATTTATACATAACTAAATTTTATAATCTATGCTATTGTTGACGCAATGAACGTTCACACACAATAGCGACGTAATGACTTGACGTTATGACGTCATTTAAGATTTTGACGTCATATGCTTTAGCGCGCAACGTTACAATGACTGCATGCAATATAATAAAAAGAAAATTCAAGTTTTTGTCGTGAATATGACTTTTATTTCATCTCGTGAAGTGAAAAATTATACATTTCATTCGTGCCTTCGGCACTCATGAAATATAAAATTTTTTCACTTCACTCAATGAAATAAAACTCATATTCACTCCAAAAACTTGAATATCCTCTATATACGTGTTTTCACTTTTCGCTCTATTACGCTATGCACTGAGCCCACCTCCACTTGAGTGTGACCTTTATCCAAGATTTTTTTTATTTGTTTGTTTGAATTGATGTTTTATGTCCAAGTCAACAGCAATCGTCATGTCGGGACGTTGCCTCCATTTTACGGGACTTTTACCAACATTAGGCTGTCATAACACTCAAAATGTGCTTCATAAATTTAACCACCCATCTAAGCCTACAAGACATAATGTATTGGTGGTGTGACTAAACCACTTTTCCTGGGCAGGCCCAGACCAGAGCTGTTAACCAGTAATCAGATGGTCAGTCAGTAGTGTATAAGCTTTGCCTGAAGGCACAAGCAGTCGGCGCCAATGGCCGGGGGCCAATATTCCCACCCGACCTCTCCAGGGCGGCGCCGCGTTTTAAAAAGTGGTCCGGCGGAAGAAATGGACGAGCGCCAAAGTCACGAACGGGGGAGAGCAGGAGAAATGGCGGGGGGGCTTCGGGGGATCCCCCCCATCCCCCCCCCCCCCGAGAAAAGTTTGATAAATTGGTGCCTCTAAACGCGTTCTGAGTGCGTTTTGGGGACCGAGTTTCGATAGTTTTTGTCAACAAAACGACCGAAATTCAGACCATCTAAATTGGAAGATATATCAGAAAAGCAACTTCTTTTTCTTAGGCTCCCTAAATTTTTTAGTTTTATTCTAGCTCAGGAGTGCAAGTCTAAATCAAGTTTTCCTACTGGCCATTCAGATGATCTATGAAGAAGTGAAAGAAATTCCTGAACACAAGCGGGACGAGTTCCTAGAAGATTATATTCTGTCTAATAATAACATTTAGATAAGGCAAGTTAAATAAGATTAAAGCTGTCAGTAATGACTTGCCTTTGCCAGACAAACTTATAACTCCATGGAAACGGATCAGAAAAAAATAGGGATAGACTAAACATAAAAATCATACATACAAGGTATACCTGTAAAGGTATATTCCATACAAAGATCTACGAGAAGATGAAGCGCCCATGAATACGATGGATGTTGAGAATCTTTTCCCCAGAATAAGTAGATTTAAGAAAATTGTGAATAGCATGACGCATCACCTGTGCTACATACAAAGAATGTGTCAGTGGAGGAAAAACTACAGCTATGTGCAGAAAAAGAAAAGTGGAGGCCATCCATCCTGGTGTGAATATGAAACTTAAAACACCGTCAGAATGTGATATCTCGGTGGTACTCTTAAGCAGTACAGATGTGTGAACATTATGAAAACATGTCCGTGTAATGTTTACACCCTTGAACCCCACTTTTATATAGTAAAACTGGGGTATACAAGGGTTTACATATTTTTATTGTTTTTGCTCAAAAATATAGATTGTGGGTACACGTTAGAACCTCCTCGTCGATGCGGTTCTAACGTGTACCCACAATCTATGTTTTGAGCAAAAATAAGAAAAATATTTTTTACAACTGAAAATAACTGAATATTGCTTAGGCATGTCTTCGTAATGACTGTTTTTGTTGATAAAGGGACACAAGCAAAAATGGATTATTATGGATAAACATGGTCCCGTAGCTACAAGGTTACCCACTTATTAAAATTACCAAACAAGGATTGTGACGTATTTTTGTATCAGCATTTTATTAACATAATTTTTGAGCAACTCTTGCATTAAGCTCTCTCTGAATATAAGCTCATAATATTAAAATTACCAAACAAGGATTGTGACGTATTTTTGTATCAGCATTTTATTAACATAATTTTTGAGCAACTCTTGCATTAAGCTCTCTCTGAATATAAGCTCATAACGTAGAAATAGTGAGGCAAATTGTTTATAGTATTTTGAAAACAAATGTTTGACAAAACTGAAGTGCTATGCACAATTTTTTAAAACATTCTATATTTTAGCTCACATGTATGAGCGTCTAGTTTAGCAGGGCTCTGTCGGCGTACGTTCCTTCACAATGTCAAATAATATTTCTGGAGCTAGTGAGCCAATCTTGTTTAAATTTAATGTGAACCATCACTGGGTTTGGGGACTGACTGAATTGTGTTTTGGAGCAGATTGCATCAAACCTGTAGTTCCCATGCCAATAGATTGCGCCCATAAACTTACCATGCAGGCATCTCCCTGCTCCACCTTGGGTCACCCATGCAGCACTTACAAATCCCAACGATGCTTAACTTGCAGTAATATCCAGACACACTACGCGTCGCTGTAAAAACTAGCCCATACAGCAAGTCTGTGCTCTGTGTCTGATATACCAACTCAACAGTGAAAACATGAAATGCGCACATAAAAGGCACAATTTGTGACAAAGAAATCCCCTTCCCCTAATAAGCGCGGATGTACCCGGTCATACCCGGACATTCTCGGCAAACTTCGAAATTCATCGCTATATATATGTGGCGCCACAGCCTTACATGAAGGTGTCCACTTAGAATGCACGGTTCATATCCATATACCCTGCATATTCCCATACGTGGTCGTTGCCCATTCATACTCTGTATAAGCCCATTGTAACATGTTTAGTGCGCAAGGACTAAAACTTAAAGGCAAGTGAATAATGACACCATTTTCTTAGCCTTACATTGTAGTGCATGGACACCTTCTCCAACTAGTTGTGACAAAGTGCCGGCGTATATGCAGTCACGCACATTGGGTTCGTGTCGTGAGATTAATTGGTCGCTTTTAAAGCAGCTAATCGAACACACACCATTGTTGTTGCTGCTAGTCGCGCCTTCTTCAACCTGTGTTTAAAAGCTTATATTTGTCTTAAATATTCATTACACGTGGCGTTGTCGGCAGGATCTTTATGTGAGACAAAAAAGATCAATATTGGATGTCTACATAGATTTTAGAGACTCTCGTTTTACGGGACTTAAGGCGTATATCACCAGCCCAAACGTTTAGACTAATGTTATTAGAGGTGGTGGGGTAAATTGTGTGAAACGATTGTTAAAAGACAAAGTAAAGCAAAACACATCTCACAGGGCGAAACTGTATATTGTTTGTATTAGTGTTAATGATATACCAGAAGGAGTGTATGATGTATCGGAACAAAGACTTGAAGAAATTTATTCCAATTTGACATTTTCTCTCTGACGAATTAAAACCCTGGTTAAAAAACTTAATGCCCAAAATAAACTAATAATAGCCACAATCCCACCAAAAGATTTGCATCAGGCAGTAGAAAAGTACCCCGATAGGGCCAATATAGAATTGTACAGGATAACCACAAGGCATCAAGGGGCATATGAAAGATGTGTAACAAGGGTCAATGGAAATATTATAAACCCATTCAACGAAAGTGAAACCGGTATTCACATTCCATTACACACAGACCTGAGGATTCACAGAAGTAGAGGCCGTTCTAGCAAATATTTTTACAACAAACTGTATGATGGGCTGCACCCGTGCGCGTCTTTGAAACAAAAGTGGTTTAAAAGAGTTCAGACTGCTTTGGGGCGATTTCACGGTGTTTAGAAAAATTTACAGACAATAGATAAATTGCTCATTCAAGTAGTCCCCAAAATGATTACACTCACAAGTTTACAAATTACTTGCCATTAGTATTTGTTTGTTTGTTTGTTGTTTAACGACGCATCAACCCTGATGGGTCATTAGCGTCTAACAAGGTAAAACGTTAAAATATATTGAACTCGTATTAAAAAGTAACACTAAGTAAGATATAAATGTCGTTGTAAAGAAACGATATATGAAATAATAAGATTGGTGATTTAAAAATTATATTTTATAAAACAGATTTACTTGTCTAAGAAATGATAAAATCTTTCCAACGGGTACATCTTTAAACAATTCTTTCAAGTTATTAGCTTGAAAACAAGAAATTCGCTCTGCTGCAAAGTCAGTGCATTCTAAAAGAAAGTGTTTAACTGTGAATGGTGTATCACAGCCAATGCATTTAGGTTCATCTTCTCGCTTTAATAAGTGGGAATGTGTTATTCTTGTATGACCAATTCGGAGACGAGCAAGAACGATTTCTTCTCGTCTCGAAAGTTTATGAATTGCTTTTGGTCGTTTAACAATCGGTTCGACTTCCCTCAATTTATCAAACTTCGCTCCGTTCCAGATTGTTTGCCATTTTTCAGCGATGTACTCGTTAATAAAAGGTTTAAAATTGACATAAGGAATTTTAAAAACGGTTTCTTCTAGATTTAACGATTCTTTAGCGTTCTTATCAACTTTCTCATTTCCATATATACCTATATGACTGGGAACCCAGCAATAGATAATTGTTTTCAATTCCGAGATGGTATGATGTTTTATTAATAGTTTTTGTATTTGAGGGTTTTTGGATGATGTATGGTTTAAGGCCTGTAGAACTGACATAGAGTCAGAAAAAATAATAAATTTGTCCTTTAAGTTACTTTCATTTATAAAGTCTAAAGCTAAGTCTATAGCTTTAGCTTCCGCTGTGAAAATTGAAGAGCCATCAGGTAAACGTAATGTTTTGCAATTGCCGTTTGTAAAAATAGCACAACCAACTTTGTTTTTTTCTTTTGAACCATCAGTATAAATACATTGATAGTCAATAAATTGAGATTGTAGTTGATGAAAACTTTCTTTTATAAGGTGTGGATTTGAGTCGGATTTTTTCCCTGTATGTAGAGTCAAATTAACTTCTGGTTTTCTAATGCACCATGATGGTATTTCGGAAACAAAATGTTCTTCTATTTTATCTTTTTGGATGTTTGCTGATTCTAAAAGTGGTGCAACCCGTAAACCAAAGGACCGGATAGCCTTTGGTTTATTTTCGTAAAGCTGTACGACTTCTTCAGAAATATATGGCGGAAAAGACACCTTATGAACTGGATTTGATGGATTAGCAGCAATTCTAATGGCGTACTGTAGGGCAAGTTTCTCTCGTCGTAAATATAGAGATGGCTCTTCAGCCTCAACATAGAGGCTTTGTACAGGTGATGTTCGAAAAGCACCCAGAGCTAATCTTAGGCCTTGATGATGCACTGTGTCAAGAGAACTGATATATGATGGTCTTGCCGATCCATATATGATGGATCCATAATCTAATTTTGAACGAATGAGGGAACGGTATAGCTGGAGAAGGACAGTGCAATCAGCACCCCAGTCAGTGTGTGATAATACTTTCAGTAAGTTTAATGCTTTTAGGCATTTGGCCTTTAAGTACTTGATATGTGGTATGAAAGAAAGTTTACGATCAAAAAGAACTCCAAGAAATTTAAAATCTTCAACTACTGGAATAAGAGACCCATATAAATAAAGTTCAGGATCGTTGTGTACTTTCCGTAATTGACAGAAATGCACACATTGTGTTTTCGACTTGGAAAATTTGAAACCATTATGTGAGGCCCAGTTTTCTATTCTGTTAATGCACTGCTGTAAGTGTCTTTCGATAGTTCTCATACTTTTTGACCTGTAACACATACAGAAATCATCTACATATAAGGATCCATCTGTTTTAGGATCCAGACAGTTCATTATGCTGTTTATCTTAATATTGAACAAAGTTGTAGACAAGATGCTCCCTTGTGGGACACCCTGTGCTTGATCAAACTTTTCAGATAAAGTCGATCCAACACGAACCTGGATCCAGCGATCTGCAAGGAAATTTTCAATAAAAGTAGCTAATCTGCCTCGTATTCCGAGTTCATGTAAATCTCGCATAATACCATGTCTCCAGGTGGTATCGTAAGCTTTTTCCAAGTCAAAAAACACAGCAACAACATGCTCCTTTGCAACAAAGGCATCACGAATAAAGGTTTCCAGTCTTACTAAATTGTCGTTGGTACTTCGTTCAGAACGGAAGCCCGACTGAACAGGAGATATTAGGTTATTACTTTCTAAGTACCAAACAAGTCTTACATTTATCATTCTCTCCAAGGTTTTGCAAAGACAACTTGTAAGTGCTATCGGTCTATAGCTGTTAGGTTCTGCATGGTCTTTTCCAGGTTTAGGAATTGGTATTATAGTGGCTAGTTCCCAGCTTTCGGGAAACGTTCCAGTTTCCCACATATCATTAAAGATATCTAATAGAGCTTGAAGTGATTTTGGTGGAAGATGTTTTAACATTTGATAGTGAACTTCGTCGGGGCCTGTTGCTGTATCATGGGCTTTACTGATGGCGTCTTTTAGTTCATCTAAATTAAAAGGAGTATTATATTCTTCATTATTTGAGGACTTAAAGTTTAACTTAGTCATTTCCTGTTGTTTCATGTACTTTTGAAATTCCTCCGAATAATGGCTGGTTGAGGAATTTGAACAAAATTGTGATGCCAAAGTATCTGCTATATCTTGTTTTGTGGAAGCCGTTTCGTTCGCGTTGTTGAAATTGTAATTAAGATGGTGATAAGTAGCAGATTTAGATTTACCGGATATTTTCCTAACCATGTCCCAAACTTTCTTAGTTGGTGTTTTATAATTCAGATTAGATACATATGTTCTCCATGATTTGCGTTTTGCAGACTTTATAGTCCGACGGGCTTTTGCTCTAGAATTCCTATAAGTATTTAAATTTTCATGCGTTGGGAACTTGCAGAACTTCGACAAAGTTTCTTTTCGTTGTTTGATAGCTTCTTTACAATCATCGTTGTACCATGGGTTACTTTTCTTTGGATTTGTCAAGGTTTTGGGGATACATTTCTCAGATATTGATATTAGAGAAGAGGTGAAGTCAGTAATGGGATCAGAAGAATCAGAGAGAGAAGTATTAGTAAGGGACTCATTACATAAGGTATGAAATAAACTTGCCATTAGTAGTAAAGGCAGTCACTATAGGTGGGATTAGTAGTCAAGACCCTCACAACAGGTAACTGCGAACAGTATTCTATCATAGAATTGATTTGAGCCAGTTTATTGTAGCACCATGGAGGAACGAGAAGAAATGTGCCACAGAATTGTTGAACTAGAAATGGAGCTTCAACTCCAGAAAATGAAAAATTTATCTAGTAGGGAGAGCTGTACGGAAAAATTGATGAAGGTGAAGATAGTAAAGGTAACAGAGCAAGATCATATGATGAAAGCCCCCCACGAAGGCCATTGCCAGAAACAAAACCCACAGTTGTAAAATCACCACCATTTAAGAACACAGAAACAGAGAACTTTTTATTGTGTTTGCAAAATCATAAACAAATTGCTCGAGTCAACGGATGGTCTGATGACTTCAGAGTGGTACATATTGTATCAATATTGCAAGAAGATGCTAATAGAAAATACTTGGAATGTTCCGACTTGGCTAGATCTTAGTGGGAATTACTTAAAGAAGCACTGAAACAAAAATTTAACCCTGAATGCAACAGCGCAACATTCGAAGAGGCTTTGGAGAGTAGAAAACGGAAATAAACTTAACTGAAACATTAGATAAATATATGTCTGAGTTAAGATCACTGGCAAGGAAAGCTTTTCTTACAGGGATAGATTAATTAGAAAATATTTTGTAGATCAACATCAAGGTCATCGCGCTTATCATAAATTTTAGAAGAAACAAATCCATTTGCAACAGAAATATGTAGATCTAAAAAGGGGGCTTCGGTATCCGAGATATTGGCTTTGTTAAGTGTAGTTCAGGTGGAGAAATTTGATTGCCCATACCTTCAAAATAAGGGTTGTCAATGTTCAAAAGGTCATCGAGGTACCTAGAAGTGGAATTAAAAGCATCGATAACATCAGCTTGATTATCATGATTAAGAGAATCCATGAAATCTCTTTCGTAGCAATATAAAAATTTATCAGCTACGAGAGGTGCGCAATTTGTACCCATCGGAATTCCAACTTGGTCCCAAATCTAATATAAATATTATCAAGGAGATAGGATAAGGTGTCGCACACTTTCTGACAAGACCAAAGTGTCTACCTTGGTCAGAGGAAGTGAAAAAAGCCTTTCTGTCATTACATGCCAAATAAAGTGAACCATAGTTTTTAATGCCCTTTTGAAGGTCCACTCTATCAAATTCACAAGTTTTTCTTTAATTAAATTATGTGGTAATGTTGTATACAGAGTAGAACAATCATATGTGGAAAAGTCGTCGCACGGAACCCTCCTCTAAACTTCAATTTACTGAGCACCTAACCAGAATTTTTTATTGACCAAAACCAACTTTTATTTGAAGTTTCATACACTGTCCCACAGTATCTTATAACATGAGAATTGATAACAGTAAGACAGAAAGTTAATTATTTAATTTCAGTAGTAGTACAAGAGCTAGAATTTGCAATAAATCTAGCTTTGCATGGTCTTTTGTGAAGCTTAGGTAACCAGTACATCGTAGGAAGTTTGTCTTGGCATTCATTGACACGTACAGAAAACTTAAACAGGTAAATCTTTTAAGTGGGCATTAATTATAGACATTTCATCAGTATCTGTCTCCAGATAATTCCTGGTACCACCAAGCTCCTGTTTTAAGGTGTTAACGTAGTGTAGCCTACAAACGACGACAACATTGTTTGTGGCTTTGTCTGCCGGAACCAAGACATACTTTCTGTGAAATTCTTGGATACCCTGCTTCAAATGCCCAAATGACTATTTGGGCTTAGGAGGAAAAAGATTAGTATTTTGTGAATAAAACTTTATATGTTTATCCACGATAGTGAAGATACTTCTTTTCCATTCTTTAAGAGCATTATCCTCAACACCCTCTCGTTTACACCATCGATTACCGAAATCATTCAATGCAGATGCAATCTCCTCTCTACATTTGTCGAAATTAATGTAGGAAGGGAATCTATATTTCGGACCTTTAAAAACAATTTTGCGAATTGTAGAATCCGAAATTATTTTTAAATTTCCAGTAACTATATGTCCAGCTGGTTGATAAACGAAATTTGAATCTGTACAATCTCAAGACTTAGGAGTATTAGCATGGATATCAAGATCAGAAACAAGTTTATTGAAATTAAAAATAGTATTTTTGATTGGTTTATTATATTTGTAACAAATAATAGGAGGTTCTGAATTTTGGAAGTACGTAGGTATAGACTTTATCACTGATTTATCCTGGAATATGCTTGGTAAATCAATAAAGTCAATTATGAGTGGCCACCTATTGGGAAAATAGCTGCTCATTCGGCTTACGAAGTGGTTTCATGGTATAAGTGCCTGATTGTTAGTTTGGTTTTTTCCCACCTTGGTTTTTGGAGTGGGAGTCTTTTTCTGATTGCGCCTTTTCCTGATCTTTGCCTACTTGTACTTTTTTCCTTTATTGATGAAAGGAATTTTAATAAAACTTCTAATGTGATTAGATTCGGAATCGATAAATGGACGAAGAGCATGCTGAGTATAACATCTTGTTAACAGTGCAGCGTCATACATTTGATGATTTCTATCGTAAAATCTATTAGCCTCTGTGTCCCACACTGTTTTAGGTCCGTCACAGTGTGAATGATTCTTTATGATATCAGCTACTGATTCTTGATGATATCAGGTAACAGATTCTTGACAAATGCTACGGATTCTTGACAAGGATTGATACTCCCAATTACAAACAGCAAAAAATGGTAATTTTAGATAGCTGTAGATCTAAATTTTGTCAGGAGACATATTAGAAGCATGGTTCATGATAATCTATGTATATTTTCTACATGTTAGGGTTTCAAAATAAAACCAATTAGATAAATTGAGCAAATATGAAAAACATGGCAATTCGGTATAATTATGTGAATTCCTAAGCAAACATGTTTGGAAACATTGAAACAGTTAGTAAAAGTGATATGTGGACCTTCAATTTCTACATTACCGTGCGTAATAACCCTTTTTCATTTTTTTGCATGCTACGGATTCTTGATGATACGTTACAGATTCTTTATGATAACAAAATGTGGGTAACGGATTCTTTATGATATATGTTACTGATTCTTTATGATAAATGTTACTGATTCTTTATGATTTAAATCAAGTTTATGATGTTCTACAACTTGAAATGCAGATTTGGACCCATGGTCCACCAATGAACTGTGTTTTTATCAACTCCACACTGCAAGAAATATGATGTGCAGTGTAAAATTCGATCAGATTAATCACAAACCAATTAATAATTGTGACATAAGTCGTGGCTGCTTTCTCGTTTGTATCCTCCACCAGGATCCTGACACCAAGAAACATATGGGAGGTTTCGTCAGCGAGAGATAGTGGAGTGAAAAACGTAGTTAAAAGTAAATAATGGCCTGTCGTACTCATATTATTTGGTAGCGTATGGCCATTTGTGAATCACAGTGTTGATATTCTGCATGTACAGGTTGCGCAAAAGAAACCCCACCACTTAAGTCAAGATCGGTGATTTATACTTAAAAGAAGATAATTCTAGATGTCGGCGGCTTGTACAACCTCGCACAAAAATGCGATATAGAACTACAGACGTGGACGGCACCATAGCCGACCACATGATCAGCTCCGAGCTGCTGACGTCACAATAAGCGCCGTTCGCGTGACTAGCTAGTATTGTCCATGTAAACGGTGCCAGCAGTAACAGCACCGCTAGGGAGACAAAATATTTTACTAGCGTAGCAACGGCGCCGCTTAAATGGCACCGTCTCTATAGCAACAGCACCGCTCACGTGAACGGCGCTCAAGGGTATAAAAGTAGCATCGCAACGTTATATATTCAATTAGGAAATTTCCTCTGAAGAGTCAGAATAATCTGACGAAACTAGTCAGGAATTGTTGCTCCTAGCTCTGACGGAATTAAGGACCGTTCCACCACGGAAGCATTTTCATGACATACTGATATTGTTTAGCTGCACAATGGGGATCAGACTCGAGTATTACAGTCATTTTGTTTCAATTAATAATTGTGATTAATGTAGAACCTTGTTGTATATTTGTGTATATCACAAAACACTATTATATATATATATTTATTAACTTTTTGATAAAATCAATTCAATTTTTTCAATCAGTGAGACCGACAATCTTATAAGTAGTATTCATGTGTGTACAATTTTACATTTTTTTCTGATTTGGGTCTCACAAGGATGGGCATTGATCCCATTTCTTACCACCTTACCGCTTCACTATGTCACCTTACGTATGTTTTCATGTTTGGGTAACTGAGTGACTGCCTAGTGGGAAAAAGCTACTCACTCAGATTACAAAATGTTCCCTAAGTATACCAAGTACCTTATTGTCAATGTAGCTTTTTTTTCACATTGGTTTTCGGAGTCTGAATTTCTGATTCCACCATTTCCTCTAATCATCATCATTGCTTACTTTTTTTCCTTTTTGGTGCCACTTCAAAGAGGTAACATTTACTGCCAGACTGGAATTCAGGAAATACAAATATTCCAGGCCACTTACGAGTATTGATTATTTGAAACAGAATCCACATTCCTTTCAATGCTGTTTCAGGATCTCATATACTCACTGCTCTTAAAGGAGCTCAGTTTTATTTTTATTTGCTATTACTGCAGCTGATGTTGTGCCGTGTAGCGGCCCTAAAAAGTCTCTCCGTACATCATTCATAGTGCAGATTATATTTTCCTTTTGGTCCTTTGAGATCAGAGAGGGTATTTTGAGAAATCAGAAAATTATTATCGGTTAAGATTCATTTTCTAATCAGCGTTTACTGTATTTGGCCCCATTTGATTAAACAAGTCTCTACTATTGAATGCCCTGTTAAAAGTTGCAAAATTACATCCATTCTCTTTGGCTCCATGTTGCCAATTCTGAAGGGTCACTGAAGAGGCTTGAATAGCCAAAACCGCGGTATGGCCCACAAAACTTCATCCCATGATTTCCTTAGCTTGCCCGATCTATTCTGTGCAACTACATTTAGCTTGCGTACTTGAGATTTAAAGCCTTTAATGCGTTTTACATGCCCATACCATCTCATCTTGCTGGAGAGAAGCACTGCATCAATATCCTGAAGTCCAAGCTTTGAGAGAAGGGAGTCTGAGCTTACTTCATCATTCGCCTTGGAATTACAGATCCAGCACATCCTTGCACGGTCATTGCGCTGCAGGCGACAAAGTGTAGCCAGTCATTGCCCATGTTTCTGCTGCATGTGGCAGTACATAAGTTGAATACACTCGACCTCTGGTCAAACGTGGTGTGGAGAGGGAGTAGTTGGCGTAACTTGCCCTAAGCCGATTTGCAGTGCGTGACTGCAGCCAGTTAACAGCCTTCTCCAGCAGAAAGCATGTCTCCCAGATAATAGAACTATTGTACAACCTCAACTTTTTCGTCATCAACTAAAACCTCCTTCACTAGCCTTCCATCTATAGGACGAACCTTTCCTAAGCAGCCATTACAGCTGAAATCAGGATCACAGCGCAAATTAAGGAGCCTTTGATTCCACTGCTTTTCTTGTGGATCCAGAACAAGCATCCACCACAGAAGATGGCATTTCTTCCTACACCTGTCTGCCAGACGCCACAGGGATCCTTTCCAGATTTTTTTCAGAAGGTTCAGATTGAGGCCAGAGACCATGATCTTTGTCTTCCCCATGTTCATTCAAAGAACTTTCCTCTCCATCTCTGCTTTCCAAGTCTTCAACTTAACAGGTAGTTCTTCCATGGACTCGAAAGTGTAATATCACGACTCATCTGCATACAGCAAAACCCAAAGGCACCCTGTGCGGAACTCCCTGGATAAAGCCTATGGCACAATGATGAAGGGTAGCGGGCTAAGGACAGAGCCCTGATGAACACCTACTTTGACATCAAACTCCTCACTGTATCCAATGCCCATTCTAACCCTGCTTCTTATGATCTTAAACATGGACTGGACCAGACGCACTAGTCATTCGTCAATTCTTAGTTTCGCATTGCCCACCAGATTACATCCCTCAGGATCATAATTTATAATTGCCAGTACGGCTCATTTCAAGCATACCAGAATGGGCGACAACATACTTGCAAGTTCTTAGCTAATTGTTTTCTCCAAATACACATGGTCACAGTAATCTAACCCGGAGCATCAAAAAACGTTTGAAGATTAGGCCAAGGAGGCGATCGTACCTCATATTGAGTCATATGCCAGAAAACATTCCAGGGTGTATGTTTTTTTTTTTTTTTTGTTTTTTTTTTCAGATTTTTTTTTTCAGATTTTTTATTTATCCCCAAGATAGTCTCAACGATGAAACCAGGCAGAAAATAGTAACTGGTGAATACCGAAAAGTTTTTAGTAAATCAATTTATTCTTGCGCAGAATTATGCACAGGTCATAGTGACAAAAAGGAATGATGTTGTTTGCAATGTAGAAATTAAATTCTTCAAGACTTAGCTCCCACTTTTTGAAGGAAAGCACAATGGCATGGATCTTACATTAATGAAATTTATTTTACAATGAAAGTGATATATATAGACAATCTACACCATGAACATTTTGCATCGTTCAGTGAATAAGATGTGATTTTTTTAGCAAACAAAAACCTCATTTATATTCATATATATGCAAATTAGGTAATTTGCATATTTGAACTCTATTTAAAAAAAACTTCATTTTGGTATCAATATTGTTGTTCTATTAGGAACAGGACCAAAGATACGAGCAATTTACTGTATGAAGTCATGAACTTTCTAAATCAAACTGATAGGTAAGGACATGCAAAGTGTTGAAATATTCTTAAATGAATATTCATGAACATGCTAATTAGCTTTTGTCAGTTTATGATTATTTATGGTCTAGCATTTTCCACAGTTATCCATTTTATTTAACATTTTACATTGTTCAGAAAATAAGGTGTGTTTTTTTTCTCAATTTTTAGCCAAAAAGGTAAGATCTCATTAATATTCATAAACATGCAAATTAGCATATTGGAACTTTGTTTGAAAGAACAATCATTTAGCTTCATTTTGGTATCAATATTGTTGTTCTATGATGAAAAGAACCTAAGAGATGAGCAAAATTTCAAGTGGCCAGGTCTCAGAATTTAATGTGTGTCATGTAAAGAAAATATGGTGAAAATTTCATACTTGTATCATCAACTGAAGCATTTCCTCAAAATCTCTCACTAAGCCGCTCCACTATATCATAATATTTGAAAATAAATGCTCAAATCTCAGTTTGCCTGATAAAATAATGACTTGTTTACCGAACCGCATAGTACAAACCTGCTTTGTAGATCAGAGACATTAATAATTGCCCCCCCCCCAGGGGGGGGGGTCTGCTCCCTGCTCCCTGAAAGAAAAAAAATGACCTTTCTCCCCAGCTCATAAAATGTATTCCTCAGCCCCCTGCTCCCTAAAACTCCAAAAAGTTGTGCTTTCTCCCCAAATCCCTTAAAATAAATGACCCTTCTCCCCAATTCTCTGAAAATAGATAGCCCTTCTCCCTGTATCCCCAAAAACCCTGGGAGGGCCTCATAATTGGTAGTTTATCTCGATAAAAGAGTGGTAGGTTGTTGGCTATGATGTCATAAAGAATCTGTAACATATCATAAAGAATCCGTTACCCATCATTTTGTATCATACGGAATCCGTGACAAAATTTTGTCACAGATTCTTTATGATACTTTTGATGCTTTAAAACATTAAAGTCTGCAAAACAATTCCTTTGAAGATTTACATGCATTGAAAAGTGTTAGTTCATAGATAATTAGTTAAATTTCTAAACTGTTGATAAAATGTTTGATGTGTTATGTATTTTAATATTCATTTTCGATTTTCCTTGCTTAATTAACCATTTTAAGGATTTAATCACCCATTAGCTTTCAACCTGTATACCAACATTGCTAAAATTGATGGAGAACAATTTCCAGCTCATTTATACTATGTATGTGTGCCAAAAAGGTCATTTCAGGCATCAAAAACCTTAGAAACACCGGTTTCTCATCACCTACCAATAGATGAGCTACGATAATCATAAAGAATCTGTAACGCTATCATAAAGAATCAGTAGCTGATATCATAAAGAATCATTTCGCACTGTGACGGACCTAAACCCCTGTGTGTGTCCAAGGAACGTAATATAGCAACAGGTAGAGAACTAAGATAAGACAGCATGGGATGTCGACTGTGAATCCTTAGTTAAACAGCTAAATCATTAAGGGAGGTGTTCATTTTTATTGCTGCGCACCGTTTACGTTTGTCATTACATTTTTTCCGTAGACCATGAGATCTAGATTTTCGTTTGCGAGACTCTGAAAGTGTTAAGTACATGGTAAATGCTGTCGTTAAATCCAAGTGGAAAGGGTGTTTGCAATAATTTTATCCGTTTAAGTTCAGTTTCAAATCGTTTGATGTTTTTTAATCTAACCGAAGAATTTTCATCATATGAGATTTTCTCCACTGGTTGAACTATTATATTATTGGGAGGATGACCAGTGCGCTTAAAATGTTGGTACAGAAAGGTATCATTATTTTTGGGCGTTCGAATTCTACGACAGAGCTCACCAAATCGTTTTTGCAAAGTTCGACAAGTTTGTCCAACATATTGCATCCTACAGTTGTTTGTATTTCAAGTAAGAACATATACAAGATCCATTAATTTTCAGTCTAAATATGAATCATTAACCACTGAAAATGTCCTACCATTCACAGATGAACTGATTATAGTCTTAGAGCATAAATGATTGCAACAGTTGCACTTCTTGCTATTGCATTTAGAAATACTAGGGTACATTCCAGGTCTCTTGAACGGATTAATATATTTACGTAAAATTGGTGATTTGAGTGGAGATAACCTTATCAGAAGATTATTACGAAACATTAGAATTAGAAGCTCCGTGTAGATTAAAAGGAGATGCCGAAAATAAATTAAGAGGTGTCACCCTAGCAGTGGGTAATAAATTTTGAAAATTGTTAGTTGAATGAGGAATCCGTACAGTAGACGCGGAATGCAATCTAAGGGGAGTTAATGTAATTCCTAATCTTTTTGTGATAGTCATAGTTGGGAGTTCTGTGTTGATACTGCCAAAAGAAGCGCGACACTCATTACGGTTATAGAATAAATAATGCACTTAACCGTAATGCGAAATCTTTCAAATGAAAGAAAAAGGTATAACCGAAGCCCACATCTCAGGTCCATGATAGAAACGTAAGAATCGCATACACGATACGAGTGACGGTCAATTAATGACCTTCAATACGGTATCGAAGAGTTGTGGTAGTTAGAGATAGGAAAATACAAACTGATTGCAAGCAATCCCTGAGGACTGGAAAAATCAAGAACGCTCCTGTGTTGATTTCAAGAGAAAAACACCAAGTCATCATTCCTGGCAAACACCACAATGCCAAACTCATTGCACTACAGTTTCATGAAGAAGTGCAACACCAGGGGCGCCGCTTCACTGAGTGTGCAATCAGGGCGTGTGGCTTTTGGATAACTGGTGGGAAGCGCCTTGTATCCTCTATCATCTTTAGTTGTGTCAAATGTCGTAAGCTGCGCGGCAAGCTGGAAGGCCAAAAGATGGCAATTCTACCCTCGGACCGCTTGGAAGAAGTACCACCTTTTACATATGCCAAAAGAGGGCAACTATAATCAACTTTTGTAGCGGTGTGTTTACTAAATACCTATCAACTATTCAGTCTATAAAGCAGAGCAGTCACAGGGCGCCATGTCAGACAACTCTTCATTGTTTGTTTTCCTTTCCATTGCTAGCTTATCTAAACAACATCAGAATTCAATCTGTTGCACAGCAGATACATGTAGAAAGAGCGGGAGTAAAAGGCAGGGTTCCCGCACTTAGTTTAGATAGAAATTCCAGACTTTTTCCAGGTTTTAATTTTTTTCCCAGGATCACAAAAGTGCAGAATTACAATACTTAAAAGCTTCCTAGCCACTATTATTGTTGATGCAATTAATTTTAAATTTCTACAGAAGACTGCCTTTCTTCCAAAGTCCACTTATTCTGTAATCTATTTCTGTTAATGACACACCAATAGTTGCTTCTATTCCAATCTTACAAGACATCCAGTTTTTTTTTTCAGCTTAACACTCCAATAAACAGTTTGTCATATTAGGATGGTCTTTTACTGTCACTGTTAACGACATTTTCCTGGTAAGGATTATACAGGAACATGTATGTATAAGCATGTATTAAGTTTGATTCATTAAAAGTATCTGAGTGCCCACCTTTTGAGAAATAGCTGCCCCCATCCGTTATTTGTTGTTGTAGCTGTGGTCGTTTTTCTCTCACTAATGAAAAAGACCATAATTATTTCTTGAATAGGTTTGTGTGTATTGGTGTTGTAGCTGTAACCAATGTTTGGGGTTCAAGGTGTTTGTGATTGTGCCAGTTCCTGGTCAACTTACTTTATATTATCAACCAGTGCTACTCAGTGAACAGAAACTGACAAAGTTTTGTCCTTCTTCAATCAGGCGAAGGAAAAGCAGAGATGAGGACCAAAACTGAGACAGATCCTCTGTCACAGCCAACAAATTCTGTGTCAAAATTTCTTAATATTTGGATACATGTATCTATTGCTAATATATATATATATATCTTAAACAAACAATCTTAAATTTGGACCATATTTTTAGATGCATCAAAACATTTGTACAAACATTAATATACAAAAATGATATACAACAAAACATTCAAGTTAAGTAGAAGCTGGGATTACAATCTCCAATTACTTACAAATTTTATGACACACACCATTGATTACACACACCATTGATTATTATGCAGACAGTCACTCATGGAAAGAGATGGTGCATGCAATATTTGGTGGTGATAGTTTCAGGAAAGGTTGCTTTGATTTATCTTCAAACAGGAGGTAATCATCAAAACCATCATGTCAAGGAAAATGTTTTGTTTGTATTGAGGTTTAATGCCCCAGTCAACAATTTTCAGTCATGTCGGGACAGAAAGAAAAGTATCCAAAAATAATCACCATATACACATCTTTGTCACTTGCACTGCGGATGTTAATCAAATGAAGCATTTCAAAATTCAAACAATTTTATTTCTTATAACTGAAATAAACATCAGAACACTAATTTACTTTTACTTTTATGCTAAAAGCTTAGTCAGAACCTCATCTTCTACTAACAGAAGATAAGGGGAGTATATGATGATAACTGAATAAAAATTTCGGTCATTTGAGCACCCGCAACAGGCTTTTATGAAGAAAAAAGCAGAATTATGCGTCAATTATGATCAAATACTCCCATTATCTAGTCCGCTTTAAAAGATGGAAACTTAAACAGATAGCTTGACACTCCTTATCAATCATAATGACACAAACTTCTCCAGGTTCAGTGTCAAATGAGCCCCATCAATAGAAGACCAACAATCTGCAATTGCGAAAACGATTTCCCTCCACAGTACAATCCCGTTCCTTTCTAAATCCAAAATTTCAATCCTCTAACCATCTTCTGTGGTTGCGCAGTCCGATTAGTGTCAGACCTGATCTAAAATATTGGAAGGAAGATGGATTAAGAACAGCGAACAAATGTTTGTATGAAAAAGTGGTTATTGTGTTGACGTACACGATACTATGTTTATTTTGTACATCTGATCAACTTTAAGGAAGATTTAAGCAAACGATAACAGATGTACAGTGATGTACTAAAGTCCTTTTGTATAAGTTACATATTCCTAAAAAGGTACAAGTAGGCAAAGATCAGGAAAAGGCGCAATCAGAAAAAGATTCCCACTCCAAAAACCGAGGTGGGAAAAAACCAAACTAACAATCAGGTACTTATACCATGAAACATATCGTAAGCCGAATGAGCAGCTATTTTCCCAATAGGTGGCCACTCAGTTACCTTAACTTAACTAAAAATATGAAAACATACATAAGGCGCCAACAGCACAAAAAATTTTTAAACACCAAGACATAAAATAAAAAGAACCACTACAGAAGTATCGACTTGGAACGATCAGTAACACAAAGTTACTGGCGGGCTTAAACCGGTTTTACAGGTACCTAACCTCACCCTCAGCTTCTGCAGTGGTTCACAACATTTAGTTAGTTCTTCGGTCCTCGAGGTGAATCTCTAACTAGTCAATGAATCATCAAGAACAAACAAATAAATCATGATAAACATCCCGATGAATCAAAAACCAGGACTCACAGATTGAGTAAGCTGCCCGACGATGGAGATCCCTGGGCGCCGAATAACCTACTAACTCCGGAGCAAAAGAAAAACACCAGTTGGACCCCGGTGGGCCAAGCAACAGACAAGAAGCTCCGGCCCCAACCAACTAAAATGAATAGCTTTAAGTCGGGGCCATCATAGAGTCTGACGCCCGACCCACCGGCGTGCAATTAAAGAAGGCAGCATAGTTATCAACCATGATTGGGTTAAAAACTAAGCATGCAGACTGTCGCATAACATTCAAGTTATAACCTATACGTCTGTAACGTGATATGATTTTTCCGAACTGAAGAGAAAAATCATTTATTCCCTTAAGTTTCTTTAATTTGTAAACCAAGTCACCATAAAATTCAGGTTCCGAAAGGCCCTCACTTAAAAGTGTCTTTAACCCAACATTATATTTGGAAATCAATTCATAGTGTCTACGATAAAATTTAGAAAAGGTTTTTCGAAGTTTATGATACCGATAGCCCTGTTGGAGAAGTTTTGCCGTTAAACATTTATTTCGAGCGTTGAAGTCTGTAACATGATTGCAGACTCTAGCAAACCTAATAAGTTGCGAAATGTATACACCATAAGAAGCACGACGAGGAACGTCACCATCCAAAAAAGGAAAATTTACTATATCAAAATCAAAGTCATCGCGCTTATCATAAATTTTAGAAGAAACAAATCCATTTGCAACAGAAAGATGTAGATCTAAAAAGGGGGCTTCGGTATCTGAGATATTAGCTTTGTTCAACTGAAGTTCAGGTGGATAAATTTGATTGACCATACCTTCAAAATAAGGGTTGTCAATGTTCAAAAGGTCATCGAGGTACCTAGATGTGGAATTAAAAGCCTCGATAACATCAGCTTGATTATCATGGTTAAGAGAATCCATGAAATCTCTTTCGTAGCAGTATAAAAATAAATCAGCTACGAGAGGTGCGCAATTTGTACCCATCGGAATTCCAACAATTTGTCTGTATAACTTGGTCCCAAATCTAATATAAATATTATCAAGGAGATAGGATAAGGCGTCGCACACATTCTGACATGACCAAAGGGTATACCGACTTTGGTCAGAGGAAGTGAAAAAAGCCTTTCTGTCATTACATGCCAAATAAAGTGAACCATAGTTTTTTAATGCCCTTTTGAAGGTCCACTCTATCAAATCCAGAAGTTTTTCTTTAATTAGATTATGTGGTAATGTTGTATACAGAGTAGAAAAATCATATGTGGACAAGCTTGTCGCACGGAACCCTCTACACTTCAATTTACTGAGCACCTCACCAGAATTTTTTATTGACCAAAACCAATTTTTATTTGAAGTTTCATACACTGTCTCACAGTATCTTATAACATGAGATTTGATAGCAGTAAGACAAGAAGTTAATAATTTAGAAAGTTCAGTGGTAGTACAAGAGCTAGAATTTGCAATAAATCTAGCTTTGTATGGTCTTTTGTGAAGCTTAGGTAACCAATACATCGTAGGAAGTTTGTCTTGGCCTTCATTGACACAAACAGAAAACTTAACAGGTAAATCGTTTAAGTGGGCATTTACTACAGACACCTCATCAGTATCTGTCTCCAGATAAGCCCTGGTACCATCAAGCTCCTGTTTTAAGGTGTTAACGTAGTGAAGTCTACAAACGACAACAACATTGTTTGCGGCTTTATCTGCCGGAACCAAGACATACTTTCTATGAAATTCTTGGATACCCTGCTTCAAATGCATCACTACTTTTTCATCCGAACATTTGTTCACTGTTCTTAGCTCATCTTCCTTTTCTTTGACCCTGCGGCGGAGAGCTTTAGCTGTAGAAATGTGTGTTAAACTTTGCAAGATTTGTGCTTTTTCAGAATTTCTATCTGCATCACTGGACAGAGAGGTTATGTCATTTTCAAGTTGTTCTTACTTTTATCTCATAGCTTCTACTTCAAGTTCCATTGTTTTTCTTTTTTCTGACTTTAATGTTCTTTTTTTTTGTTTCTACTTGCTGACTATCTATATATGATCTGTATCTGTGACTGGCCGCCCGGGATGATTGAAGAAGTTCATTTGATATCTTTCTTACACCACCAAAATCTTTGATATGGTCCTTAATGACACGCCGGGCTATCAAATTGTGCTCTGACATATTGTAGACACTAACCGCTTTGTTTACTGAAAAGCCTCCTTCGACACCGGCTTGTCCATGAGACAGAAGTAAAAGAATGGACAATATTGACCAGAGTTTCTTGGATGTCACGTTATCAAAAAACAGACTGGCAATTCTATCCTTGAGAACTCCTGAAACCTTTTAAATGTTTTGATTCGTCGACAAACTGATCATACTCTGTTTGTATGTCATCACATTCATTTTCGTTGAGCCTTCCACATGACAAAAGGACACTTAGTACTCTACGGAACCTGTCATTGTTTAGTTCATGCTGTTCATATATTTTCCGTGTATCTAAACATGCCATGTTTCTGACTAGGCCATATGAAAGTGGCGATTTGGTTTGCAGTCGTTTTGCCATTGTAACAAAGAACTTCAAACACTCTGACCTGAAATCAATTACTGCGGTTTCACTAACCTTTTTCAGCAAGCATAGATTTAATGTATTGGTCAGCAATAAATCCAACACCAATCTGTTATAAGCTTTTGTGATTGTTCTTATCTTTCATGTCAGTGTCATTCAGCTTTTGCAGAGTTGTGGCCTTTTCCATTATGCCATGATTCACAAACCTATTCATGTAGGCCCTAATTAAAAATTCTAAATCTGTTGATAAAAATGGGATCATTGGTTTATCTGTTTGATAAGAGGTTTAAAATGTCTCAATAGGCTTTGCTTCTGATACAATAAAAGCCAATCTGGCCTTACTAAATTGATTTTTACAGAATTCCTTAACAGTGTCATACGACTTGGTACCATGTTTTTTTATGGATTTCTGATTTACATTGTCAACAAACACTTTTAAGTATGGAAATAAGTCTATTGCCCTTTCACTTACAGAAGCATTCTCTTCCCAACGGTTGGCTAAGAACTGTAAAGGATATAATGTCTGCTTTGTGATCTTTTCAAAACGTCCCTCCTTGCAGGTATTTCATCAAAAACTGTGTATAGCGCAGACAATTTGTGGCCTATATCTCATTCTGTATCGCTGACACCAGCTTTGAAAGCATTATGTAATGTATGCAGGCCACAAGAGCCAATGTTAAGTAGCTTCTTATTGTTCTATGTTATGTAATTTGTTCTCAAGTTTATCAAATATTGCCCATTTGACATTAGGTCCATCCATGGATACCTGAATTAGATTTGCATACCCAATTTTTCTCTTCACATGTTTTTCAAAACAGTCAACAAGGTCTAATTCTTTTGCATGACCCATAAATGCTGATGTAAAATATATGCTTTCAACTGAGTTATGGTCCCAAAAGCGAACATGGATATCTAATTGTTTCTTAGTTAATCATCACAAATGATCCATTTTAACTTTATTTTCTAACAAGGTCTGAAGGTAAGGAGCTATTCGAAAACAGCATAAATACATAGACATGTCTCCGCACAAGTGAAACCACTTGCAAATTCTGAATCTGGAAACTGTTATCGGAAATAAAAAGCAGCATTTTCATTTGATGAAAAAGAGTGGTTCGAATTGATAGTGTAACTATGACCACCTTGATTCTCTCGATTTCTAAAAAAATCGCAGCATTGTGCATGCCATGTGCCTTAATGCACTTGGGTGATTCAGATGACAATAAAGAAAAAAAAAGCTATTTTTGCATGTTTCGAGTCCTGATAACAAACGATACAAGCACCCTGAAAAATAAAAGATCGTTTAACGGAATATAATACCAGAAACAAATATTCAGGAAAACAAAATAAAAATTATGTTTTTAATTCAACTTCGAAATAAGATCGACCGGAAGATTGTCTTTTATTATCTCCCTTCGATTCAGTGTCATCTCGGCGGCGCGAGCATAAGCCAGTACTGTGCCGGTAATTACGTTACCGGCAATGGGATAACCTCGTGTTGGGCAGATTTTCGCGGCGGAAAAACATCTAATTTAGCAAATAATTTACAAAACTGAGTATGTACATTCTATAATTACCGATTCACTATAAGTGTACACCAGATTTTACAATTTCCCTGGACAAATCCCGGATACGAGACGTTTTTTACTATTTCCCGGTACTCTCCCGACCGGGAGCCGGGATTTTGAAATTCCCGGGTTTTCTTGGTCCTGTGAGAATCTTGTAAGGGGTTCCAAGACGTATTTGCAAGCAAGATAAGGACTGAAACAACCTTACCAGTTCATTGCAAATTTTGAAAGGGGCAAAACCACCTGACGGCTGCTTGTGCCTCTAGGCAAAGCTTCTACGCTACTGACTATCTGATAACTGGTAAAGTGTTTCTCACCTGTCTTCAAAGCTGTAAGATCTGTAGATTATACGGGGTGCGCGTGCAATCACTGGATCGGACCTAATTACCGGATCGGGCATATTTTTTCATTGATGTATGACTTTTTTTTAGCAATTTCCTCTAATA
Organism: Rugalucina vietnamica; assembly: GCA_964017185.1. Taxonomy (NCBI): domain Eukaryota; kingdom Metazoa; phylum Mollusca; class Bivalvia; order Lucinida; family Lucinidae; genus Rugalucina; species Rugalucina vietnamica. The sequence continues at coordinate 9,548,466 of OZ024879.1, read as the reverse complement.
TTTCTGGTCGGTAAAACAGCTTAAACCTTATTGGTGATCAAATTTGTGTTTTTTTTCCCCTTTATTATAACAATTTTATGACTGGCTGCTAGGTTCGTGTTTAAGGCTCTCAAAATATCAAATATGTACAAAACAGTGTCAAACTATGCAGGACGACCTTTATCATCTAAAAATGCTATTTGACCATATTAAATATTTCCTGCCATCAACACTGCACATATAAGCATCAGTCAGTTGCACGGTATTCTTTTCCATACTAAAGAGAAATAGGCACTGGATATTTTTGTATGTTATATGTCATGAAATATTAAACATAATTTAAGAGAAATTATGGTCCGATCCAGTAATTCTGTCTGATCCTGTCCGTTCTGGAGATTGCAGCCACCGGATTAAAGGCTCATATCTTCGTCAACGATGCGTGCGCACGATTTTTCGCTCTGTACACATAAATATTCCATACATGTGCGTACCATGTACACAGTAAAAAAAATCAGCGTTACGCAAACAGTTTTCAATTTTACTCGTATTCAGATGAAAAATACCTTTAAATTATCACGAAATGACAATTTTTCAGCTAGTTTTGACTGGTTGATCGTTCCACATTACATATCATGCAATATATATGTTTCTTCAGTAGTTATATTATATACGTGCCCTCAGTTCAGTGCCACGGTCAGACAAATTGTTTACCAAAGGTTTATTCATGCAGCTTAATGGTAGCATGTCATTTGAGTTTATTCATGAGCATTTTGCACCGATTTCTGGTCATTGTTTTCAATTAAAAACTATGTATTCCATGTTCTACAGCCATCCCAGTTTATAATTTTTCTCATGTTTTTCTTTCTATTATCTAAGAAGACAAAAGTAGAATTTAACCAGTCTACTTGAATTTTCACAGTCTTATCCATACGAGTACACGTCTATAAGTATGATTCTGAATGAGAGGTTAGAATAAGAATTCTCGGAAAACGTGTACAGTTGTATTTCGGTACGCACTGCACATTTATTTTGTTGCGTACAGTACGCATTGTGAAAACTAATTATCTACATCACTGTAGGAACGCTTGTTGAACACTTGTTGACGTTGGGTGTAGTTTTCCAACTTGTCTCTTCAAGAGTTTGCTTCCAACTACGACGAAGGAGCCTTCTTGGGCTGTATCCCAATCACAACATAGCAGCCTTGGCTGGTGAGCGTGTGAACCTCTTCCGGCGTTAGATATGTTTCTGTATCGCAGAAACTAGCAATCACATCTTCCAATGTAACTTCACGGTTCTCATCTGGGCGATTTCGGTCACCCATTTCCTGGAGTCTTGCCGTCCGAGGACGACCAAACTGCACTACATCGATCCAGATGACAATGACTATCAAACGCCAGTGGTGGTTTAGTAAGTGACTCTTCCTCTTCTGGAATAAATTCATTAATGACTGAAACCATGTAGGGGGTTGAACCCGGGTCAGTAACCTCACAACATTTCGCCAGTAGACGAGAATCTATACACTGTTACCCGCTCGTGACAGATCAAATCTGGATGGAGAATCCACTCTCTGATGTTCACAAATATCCATCATGTCCCGAACTTGGTTCTGTGAGAGGCGTTGTTCCAAAGTACTGGCAATATCCATCAAATGGAAATAGTTGGCCAGCGACCCGAGAGTAGCTAGTTCACCGAGCAACAATGACGAAATCATCATCAACGCTCAAACGTGTCGTGATCTGCTCTCCTTGAAGTTCTTCCCGAAAGATAGGGGGTATATGATTGGCAAAGGCTGTCTTCTAGAGCCATCTCTAGAACACTCCGCAATGGGACACTGTGTCCCACTCTAACCCACCGTAGCAGTTTCATTGGGCAAATTCAACATTGACACTGCCACCGTCATACCCCGGTTCCTTGGAACCGTCACCATTTCGAACTTTTGCTTCGTCGAAGCGCCACTGTGGCTTGTGTCTGATCTGATCGGAATTCTCAAAATTAAGCCCTTTTGTTACAATATTAGAATCTTGAGAAACACTGTGGCTTGTGTCTGATCTGATCGGAATTCTCAAAATTAAGCCCTATCGTTACAATATTAGAATCTTGAGAAACATGTTGAAATATTACACATTCTAAGCTAAAGATATAGGGCATTACTATCGTATCAAAATTAAACCGAATTGAAAGTCAAAACCTCTACGACATGCATCAAGATATAGATAGCGGATAACGTACTGGTACAAGCGTCATACTATACACGCTGGTTTGTGTCTAATCTGATCGGAATTCTCAAAATGAAACGTTAACGTGACAATAGTAGAATCTTGCAAAAATGTTTATATAATACACATTCTAAGGTAAAGATAGTGGTTACTACTAATGAGGTATTTCTCTATATTGTCTGCATGCATACACATGTATAAAACAAAAAAAAATCTCATTAAGATGTTATGATGCTATCCCCCACGTGGGATAAACATCGTCACAGAATTTCATATCCCATCTTTACATAAATGTATCCACAGATTTTTTATTGTCTCATGCAAGTTGACAAAGTTTCTCATGATACAATCCATGTAACTTCACTCAAAAGTCTTCTTTTTGGATTAAAATGTACAGTTCTGTCGGCGGTTGGTCGTTTTCTCTGGCCCACTTTCTTACCAGCTGATGCTGGAATTTGTTTTGTTCTCGAATTGTCGGTCAATACCGTGACATTTGGATGTGACTTCTTGAGAAAACGTACTGTCCGTTTTTGTCGCTGCTCTTCAGTGATACTGGCCCATTGACTGCACACTCTACACTATATTTTACAGATTCTTGATAAACTTTGGCATGTAGGTATATGACAGCTCTGCTATTTGGTTTGATGCTTAACGCCCCAGTCAACAGCTAAGGTCGTGTAGGAACGTTGCCTCCACTTTATTAGACTTTCAAACAATCATATAGCATGACATCAGGGATGTTGTAGTTTCATATGCTAAGCTCTCGCTGGCGTCTAGCGGCATCTTTCTTAGACTGCTGAATGACTTGTAGCTGCCCTATACGTATATAGGGACACGTATAGGTTTACGAAAACGGAAAGAATTCTGCCCGTGAGACTTCAGCGAAATTTCACGAGATTTCGATTAAATTGCATAATTCATTAACTTGATTTCATTATTTCGTAACATTAGTCTTAGTAATGACGACCTTATAAAGAATGTTTGAAAGAAATAACAATCAATAGAAAGAAATAATAGCGTAATGATTTGCATAATATTTGAAATAATGTAACTCTAGGTTTGATTGGATTATCGATTTTTTGAATGAGCCAACGAGACAGTTTTCTATTGGTGATAAGGGTACAAGTAGGCAAAGATCGGGAAAAGGCGCAATCAGAAAAAGATTCCCACTCCAAAAACCGAGGTGGGAAAAAACCAAACTAACAATCAGGTACTTATACCATGAAAAAATTTCAGACTAGTTAAGTCTGCGCTGGGATTGCCGTGTGGCAGAGTGCGGGCACAGAGGTCTACGTTCGAAAGCTTTTTGAACCGTGGTTTCTTCGATGGTAGCTCGGTCTTCTCCATGCTCAGCCAGAAGATGTTGAATCTTGTACATCGATTGAAAATCGATAATCGGTTGCAGATGTTATTTTCTGATTATATTTCTGGTTACGGCTACAAGACTAATCATAATACCAACAGTGCTGCCATGAACTGTCACAGGAGTTATTTTCATAATTTAAAATTGTTTTATTTTTACTTTCAAAGAAAAAGAAAAGTATCAACACAAAAATAAAACATAAACTATAACTAATTCACTTGACTAGACCTGAACCAATGGCAATGGCCAAAACTTAAAAGATGAGGGACTATACTGAAAACAAAAAGAAACGCAACAATAGACCACCGCAAATTTCGAGTTCAGGGTAAAACGATGGTTTGCTGCTGTATGATTTCCATTCATGGGATATTAGGGTATATCATGCAAAAAACTGATTTTCATTTCGATAAACATTGAATGGGAATTTTTAGTAGTCTGAAATAATGCAAATCGGGAAAAATTGCTCTGTGCATGCGCACACATTTTAGCCTCCAACTCATCAAGAATTAATGACAGCCGGTCTTCCTTTAAAATTCATGAAAAAGAAATCAAGTTGCACGATACACAAGCTCATTAATAAAACCATCAAAATCCCCCATATGTTTAAAAGGGGGATAATTTAAATTTTATTTCGTGTGAGTCATCTGTTTAGTGGTAAATGGTGATTATGGCAGATTTAAATCGTACCATTATTGTGCATGCGCACTGTGTTTTACTACTTTCAACATGCCTATGGTCGGCATTGAAGAACTCCTTCTATTCTCATCAAAATGAACATCGGTGTCTTGCATTCGGAAGTCTGATATCTAATGCAGAAGTAGAAAATACAATGATAACTGATTGTATAATAGTATGTTCAAAACTTAGTGGACTCCTTGGCTGAGTGGCTAAGAGCGCTGAATTGTCATTATCTTACTTAACCATTCGGTCATCTCACCGCTTTATCTGGTGTGGGTTCGAGCCCCGCTCTGGCCACATGTGAGACAAGCCAATTTCTGCTTGCGGGTGTGCCAGGAGGTTTTACTCGGGGTTCCCCCGTTTTCGCCCCTCGTCTCATATGAGCTGAAATAATCTTGAAAAAGGGACGTTAAACTGAATCAATAAAAAAGACCTTAGTGGAATATTATTGTTGCGTTTTTTTGTTTTTTTTTTGTTTTTTTGTTTTTGTTTTTTTTGTGTTTTTTTTTTTTTTTTTTTTTTTTTTTTTTTTTTTTTTCCAGTATATAAAGTAATTCATTATATAAAGTAATTAGAAACTAGTCTATAAAATAATTGAATCTAATCAAATGGGATCAGTCCACTGCTTAGTCCGACTCTGGCTGGTTAGGTAAAATTTCGTTTTCGGTGAATAGCGAAGTACATACAGTTTCTGTGGTTTCCTTGAAAGGCTGCAGAACTTTAAACACCTTTTTTGCAATACTGGCTTCCTTCTAGGAGGGCTGACAGTTTTGCATTTTCACCTGATAATTTTTGGAGACGCTCCTATCTGTTGCAACTGTCAAGAGGGCAGCGGCTATATTACTCTGTCCAACATTTAAATGGAAGAGTTCCACCTTGTCGAACAACTGCAATCCAACTTGTGCGCCTGTAATTTATCAGCAGTTGTTTCTGCTTTCCAAATTGAAAATGGTCATCTACACTGGTAGATGTAAGGAAAAATGTCACAGGCCTCCAAGACGTTTTGCCAAGACGTTTGGATACGTCTGGGATAGCCAGTGTGGATTTAATAACCAGGGCCCAGTTGTTAAAAACTAACGACGTCGTTAGTTAACGTTTCGTTAAAATTTCAAACATTAATACTACAAATACACTGTTATTTTTTGTTGAAAAAATGTGAGAATCCTTTGCACTGCAAAGGATTCTCACATTTTTTTTTCAACAAAAAATAACAGTGTATTTGTTACTTTAGCTGATATTTGCTTAACAAATTTATGTCTTAACGATATCGTTAAGCTAACAATGCTTTGAACAACTGGGACCTGGTTTATACGATGACCATAACAGCCAAAACTTGTCCTCCATTTTAAGATTTCGAAGGCTTTCTTCTCATTTGCAGCATTGTATGGTGTTGCTACTAGGCTATCTGGCAGTCCTCATTTCAATTTAGATTCCTGAAGAACACTGACAAATAGGATACTTAGACCTCGAGATGAGCCAGAAGCCTCCGTGGTGCAGTGGTAATGTAACTCGCCTTGTAAACCAGGGGTCGCAGGTTCGATCCCGGGCTTCTCCAGTCCGTCGGATGGGACTATAAACCGAGGTCCTGTCTCCATATGACCTTAGCTGTTGGTTGGACGTTAAACCCCAACCAATCAATCAATCGAGATGAGCCAATAAATCAATACGACCATGACAACAACAGATATACAATATAAATGGTACACGTAGCGTGAATGGAAATTACTTCCTCCAGGTTAGCACCCGGAACTGCACATTTGTTTATACCGTTACTTTTTACCCAAATCAGTCAAAATAGAATTCATGTTCTTGGCTATCCTGGGTACAATTTAGCCCTCAACTTTAGGCCAAAGTAACGCTTCACATGTAGTTTGCAAAGTGATGCTATAAAATATGATAAGACATATCCATCTTTTCTTATAACATCATACTTTACACTTACTACTTTGACATTCATTTTTACATTTAAAATGCATACCTGGAATTCAAGAAGGATACATTATTCAAGAGCCTCTTGTCCGTAACGACTTTCCGTAACACTGTATTGGAGGAATTTCCCTTTTTATGCCATTCAGTTTCCCTTTCCATTACGAAAACTTACCCATGCAATATTCAGAGATTTTTTTTCAGCTTTCAAAATTTGCTATTTCATTGGAAAGATAATGATTTTTTTCTTATTTTTGCTCAAAACATATATTGTGGGTACACGTTAGCAAGGCTTGAATATGTATCTATTTTTAGATGTATTTTCCGTCTAATTATAAAGACAGCGACACAAAGTTTCCATTCTTTTTGTTCTGGTTTCTATAAGAGTTACTCATAAGGGCTGAGATTTGCATATGAGCATCAGTCACAACTTCTGCCCCAGAAACCTCATTCTCATTGATTTCATCAGGAAAACATGTCCGTGCAATGAAAACCCCCCTGAACCCCACTTTTATATAGCAAAACTGGGGTATGCAGGGGTATACCTATTTTTGTTATTTTTGCTCCAAAACATAGATTGTGGGTACTCGTTAGAACCGCCTCGGCGAGGCGGTTCTAACGTGTACCCACAATCTATGTTTTGAGCAAAAATAAGAAAAATATAAAAAAAATTCCACTGAAAATTTTTAATTTTTACAGGTGAAAAAATCTCTGTATATTGCATGGGCAAGTTTTCGTAATGAATGAAGTCAAGCTTCTCAAGATTTCCACTTCTACCACCTGCTTCACGCTTGTCTAGGGTGATGACGGACGCAGTCTTCTTCGCGTGTACATAAAGGTGTATGTGCAGTATTGGGCACAATGACAAGGGCTGTCCATTCTTCCATCCCCCATTGAAAATAACAATGATGTGAAACTATTCTTATCGCAAATAAATCAAACCACAAAGATGGAGCCATGTCAACAGTAAACAAAATACACAGCCTGGTTTGTGCTTATCATGATTCTAAACCGAGAAGACCACATTTCTCAAGGTGCCATTCCAATAAGATATATCATCGCCTACTTGTACTTTCCAATTTTGCCTTTACATATTAGTGTAATTACTATTCCTAATGTTTTTAAACTTTTCTTTCATGAACAACAAAAAAGTACCTTACTCACCCAAAACTACTATCGGCTCATCACGGAGACCAGCAGAAGTACGCCCTGCTCCCAAAACGAATCTCTACAGGGAACTAATTAGACTCTCTGTATTGTGAGAAACGCTTTTGAGCTAACAAACTGCAGCTTGAGGAATCTTGCAAACAGGGACACCTTGGAGAAGTTGTTACCAGACAGCAAAATGGCTGCTGATAACATTAAATCCCCACCATGCAGCCTGTTCAAGATTGGCTGGGAGCACCTTTTGTTGACCATATGGCCTGACTTGCAAACCTGAAACCATCAATGTTGTAGTTCACATTCTAAATATTGAGCTCAAAGAATTATCAAAGCAAAAATTGAATCAATAGCCAAAATCTGAATGCTTAATCATAATGAGCTGCATATAAGCAAAAATGCTGTTTCGCGTATCCTATTTAAAATGAAGGCCCTGATCAGCTGCGCATCTGATATTTTACAATTTGTGCAATCCGCTTTGGGTAAAAATAAAGTCTTCAAGCATTTTGTGAATCAGGCGTGTGAGCTTTGTAGCTATGTAACAAAGGTCATTTTATATTTTTACCCATTTAATGTATAAAGAAGAGCCGACAGTTTCTGGAACTAGGTCAACAGCTTCAGAACAGCCTACTCAAATGTCGCTATTAGCTTGGGAACATTCGCCACCCCCCACCTGGGCTTGGACTCGGGTTTTCCACTTCTGACCCAACACTTGCACACAGGATGCTTGCCCTTACACTCGCTTCATATATGGGGGTACTGACAGCCTGAGCAATTCCGTCCTTTATCGTATTTTAAACAAGATAGATGTCTTGATTTGTTTTGCTTAACGTTCCCCGCAAAATTGCTTTCTGGTCGAAAAGATGACGCCTATTCAGGGCAAGAAAAGTCAAGAAAAATTACACTTCCTCCTGACCCCATCTGACTAAGTGAAGTATTAACCTTCAGTTTTCTTAATTGGCGATCATAATGATACCACCCGCCCTCAGCTGCTATCCGCCTATCCAGACTCATATAGGATGCCAAGGCTTCAGCCTCCTCTGGAAATTTAATTCGATACACTGAAGCATAAATTGAGAAAGCGCAGGCCCACTGTTCTATTGTAGGGAAAATTTTCAGTGAGGAGGCCGAAGTAACATTGCCAGTCTTAGTGTTAAGATTTGTGCCTTTACAAACAAACGCTGACTGGCTATATTGATACGTGAAACAGAACAAGTCACAATATTTACACATGTAACTGCACTATGCACATTTCAAATAGAGGCAAGGATGTTGGGTTTCATATTTTGATCCATTAAACGTTCGGACATCTGGACTGGAACTAGGCTCAGGAGGGCCGACAAATAACACACTGGCAGTCTAATCCTCGGAAGAGCAATCACTCGTTTGTATACCGTCACCCGTGGCCGAGCGGTTATGAGCGCTGTTTCTCATCTCACCGCTGCGTCCGGTGTGGGTTCGAGCCCCGCTCTGGGAGGCCACATGTGGGACAAGCCAAGTTCTGCTTGCGGATGTGCCAGGTGTTTTGTAGGGGTCATCCCGTTTTCGCCCCACCTACTGATTGGTCCGTCTCATATGGGCTGAAATAATCTTGAAAGGGACGTAAAACTGAATTTTAAACAAGCTATTCTGAATCTGATTCTCTGATGGTCTTGTGGAGGAACTGACAACCAGGGGGAAGGGATGGCATACACAGATATGGCTCACTGTTTAGCTGAGGGGAAGGGCTAACATCAACTGATGGGACAACTTATGGCTCGCTGTGGTAGGCTGACACTGACTGTTGTCATTTTGATTTTGGGATAGAGTTTCATGACCTTTCTGTTCTGGTGAAATTGGCACTGTTTAATTGACCGATGAATCTGCCTGGCTACTGATATTTACGTCTGTGTTATTCTCATCTTGCTTTTTGGTAAAATCAAATAAATGTAATGTCTGTATTTTGCCGTGTATCTTTTGTTTTTATTTATTCTTTACAGAATGTTTCCGGTTGTAGGACATTTTTACGCGACACTGGGTAAAAAACGACTTGTTAAACTACTCTATCGTGCAGTATATCGGTTTAGCATGTTTTGTACGCGGTTCGATCACAAAGTATACAATAAAAATACCCACTCACTGTAATGCATAAATGTCCACAAATAAACAATCAATCTAGCGCTAAATATGCGTAAATTCAGCTGTTAAAAGTTTTATCAACATATGACCGGCAAATACCGGCAAATAGAATACACGAGAGGTGCGCCGCTACAGAAGGAAAATGAGAAGCACCCGGGATTACCTGCTTTTATCAAAGACACACTTTTCTGAAATAGTTTAAAAAGAAAAATGAGACACTGTCAGCCTATGGCATTCAAATAAGTCTTAAAAAGTAACTTGTCAGCCTATGGCATTCAAAACGTCTTAAGATGTAACTTGTCAGCCTATGGCATTCAAAAAAGTCTTAAAATGTAAATTGCTAATCAGCTTTTTGCACATTTAATGCCGCAAAATGATCTTGAACAAGCATTTTGTATTTAAAAAGGAGGTAATACAATAACTGAATTGAATAGCAGTTGCAGGGACATAACGAAAACATGCCCATGCAACAAACAAATATTTTCAAGTTGTAAAAAAAGAAAAGTTTCAGTAGAGAAGTTTGATATTTTTCATATTTTTGCTCAAAACATAAATTGTTAGTACACGTTAGAACCGCCTCGGCCAGGCGGTTCTAACGAGTACCAAAAATATATGTTTTTGATCAAAAATAAGAAAAATATGTGTACCCCTGCATTCCACAGTTCTGCTAAATAAAAGGGGGTATACATTACATTAGAATGTTATCTTGATGGATATGTTCTATGTATTTGGACCACACTTATGTATATTATAAAATTTGGTTTGGTCTATTTTAAACCAAATATCATATTTTTTCCGGGAAAATAGTCATTTCTTTTCCTCACAATTTGACAATAGAAAAAGCCCTACTAAATTCATTTTTCACATAGAATTTTTATTGTTAACTAATATTCCAAATATTTTTAGACTTTTGGAAGATAAAGGATTGCACGATCAAAATCCCCTCCCCCCCCCCCCCCCCCCCGAGGTGTTTTCTGAAATGAGTAATTTCTAAAAGCAAAACACTGCTTCTAAATGATAGTGCATGTCTGTTCGGACAAAAGTCTACATGTCAATACAATCTCCATTTGAAAAGTTGCTATTGAAGTCTCTACTTAATTTTTATTCCATTTTCAACGAGTAAATATGAAAGAAACTCTGCAAGGCTCGGGTAGTTTGGTGGATAGCATATTTGCTTTATAGTATGTCATCAGAAAAATCTTCACTTTACCACCCAACACTACACATATATATATATACTATTTATTGACTAACCCACAAATAAACAATGTAAATATTATTTTACAGACAGAGAGAGATAATATTTATAATAATTAAACAACTTTTGTCGGAAATTTGACCGCCTTGCATCAGTCATTGCACCAATAACAGCATCCAGTTGTTCACCAGAAGTTCCCAAGTACCTTAATAAGTCCACATATGCTGAAGTCACTGGTGGAGTGGTGCTCTTATTTAACACAAATGTTTCTTGACACCAGTTGTCAAAATGCAGTGTCCATGTATCCATTTTCACAATTAACAAGTAGGTGTGTTTTCATCGATAGATAGCGTCGAAGTGAAAGTAAGTGTCAACTTTAACCGGAAATTACGTCACTGTCAATCTTAAGACAGACATGTGCAAACTTGGAATTCCAAGTTGGCGAATAATTCTAAGTCAGTAAACAAGATATTGACATCGCAAAAAGACCACAGAAAAGAAATGTTTTTGATACAGTTTTCACTGATGAAGGTTCATTACCCGAAATTGTACAATATGGCCCACCTTCTCTCTTTGAATGTTTTACTACTTCAAAAGGATCTAACAATTATATTTTATTCTGCACGTGGATTTAACCACTTTGTAATCAGTATTACTTGACAGGATTGGGAATTTTAGCCAAGATTTTTGGGAAGTGTGAAAAATGGAGGGTTTTTAGGCATTGGAAAGGGGTCCGAAGTTCGGCTCAAAAATGGACCTATAAAATCCTTTTGATTTATCCTGTTGCTGCCTCCACCAGAAAGCCAAAGCTTGATCCCAAGTTTTGAGTTTGTTTTTGTTTGAATTCGTGCTGTACGTCCCAGTCAACAGCTAATGGTCATGTCGGGACGCTGCCTCCATTTTATGGGACTCTTACCCAAAATAAGGAAGTCATGGCATCGAAAAAGTGCTTCGAATATAGCCACCCAACTAAACCAATAAGGCTTATATGTATGAATAGTTTGACACGAGCCACTTTAATTGGGCAGGCTCGAACCTCAGCGGTTAACCAGTAATCGGATGGTCAGTCAGTACCGAAGAAGCTTTGCCTGGAGACACAAGCAATTCATTTATTTCTTTAAGCCCCAATACGACGGGGCCCATATTCCCACCCGATCACCCTTTTTGTAGGGAAATACTGTGTCATCAACTTCGCGGCCAAGTACCGATCACACTTTCCAGCTGCTCAGGCGTGATATCAGGTCTGTGACCTCATATTGGGATTGTCAGTAACAGGCGGGAACTTAGCTGTAGTATTATAGCCTAGCTGATGGCGAGTTGGGAATGTCCGTGTCCTCGACAACGTATAGGAATTTTAGCATTAACTGGAACCTATTCCTGCTTATCATACGCATGAACCACGGGGTAGATTGATCGATGTTCGTTGCCCTCCAATATTGTGATATATCCGGGATTTTGTTTGTGAACGAACCTTGTTGAGTACCACAGCCAAAACCCCTTCAATTCTCGCAACGCTAGCCGTCCAAATCGGAGCCTGGGGTGTTTGCGTGATAATATGGTCATTTGTAGAATGTTCCAATTCTGGCAGTAACTTTCTTCATATCGTCCAGGGTTTTGGGTGCATGAGTGCTAATGGCAGACGCTATTGTTTTGTTCATTCTCTTTAACGCTATTTGCATTTTTAAGTCGTCAATTAATTTTCATTTATATGTCTCTTCTTCAAGTCTTTGGAGAAATTTTCCCACTTTTCACATTATTTCTGTCTCATAGAATACATGCCCAAATTGGTAAATTCTATCTTTTTTTTTAATTTAGTTGTTGGATCTCCTTTCAGTTTTTGCCTTGTGAGGCACAGGTTCTAAAGGCTGATACCAAAACCTGCCATTGCCCTTTAAATGCCATGACAATGTAGCCAAAGCCTATGTGTTATTTAAGCCAGTACATAATTTATATTGTTCGAATCTTTTCAGATACGTTTCAGTGTTTTGGCTGCCACCGCCCTTGAATGTCTCCAAACGAAAAACGTTTGACGCAATATTAAAATACTACCTACCGCTTGTTCTGCTTCTTCTACTTCTTCTACTACTTGGTTTGATAGTATCTCTGGGTCGGCTGGCACCACTGGGACTTGCAATATTGGATCGGCTGGTTCTAGTGGACCTCTTTGCAAACGCAAATTGTAGAAACATTTAACTCCTATATTGTGCATTTGCAAACAAAGCAATGGCCCCAATAAAACAACTTTCCCACGCTTGCTCCTTGAAATTTTCAAGAGACGAGGCTTGAAAAGCCGAAACCGCGGTATGGCCCATCCACATTTTCTCATTGATTTGCTCACTGCTCTTGAAGGATCTCAGTTTTTATTTTTATCATCAGGAAAACATGTCCGTGTAAAGTATACTCCCTCAAACCCCACTTTTATGTAGTAAAACTGGGGTATACCTATTTTTCTTATTATTGATCCAAAACATAGATTGTGGGTACTCGTTAGAACCGCCTCGGCAAGGCGGTTCTAACGTGTACCCACAATCTATGTTTTGAGCAAAAATCAGAAAAATATTAAAAATTTTCAGCTGATTTGTTTTGGTATCAATCATTTCTATAGATGTTGAAGTGTCAGAAATTAATAATGAAAACAGACGGAGAGTACCCATGTAACTCGTACAATCAAATTCGAATTGCTGCCAAAATCCATTGTTTAGGCAAAGAGGTACATACATTTGCCTTGCTTTGTAAAAGTGTAATCATTTGACGTCGCGTCTGAGATGTAATAAAACCACGAAACGAAACGATAATACACTACTTAATAAAGTATGTAAATAACTTTGGTAGCGTTATGAAATGACGTCCTTAACAACGTTGCGTTTGATACGGAAAAATATTGACATTTTCTTGCGAAAAAAGCGATTTCAACGCTTGTGGTGTCATATGATAACTTGGACATTCGTTTTCAGTTATAATTATTGATATTATTTAGCTCTAAACTTGTTGAAAAAATGAGAAGATGCATTTACCAACTCAACTAAAAATATGAAAACGTTCATAATGTTCGAACAGCACAAAATTCGACTCCAAAACACGTTCCACACACTGCACATTTAGCTGATTACAACAAACTACGAGTGGGCAGTGATCAGGAAAGGGTGCAATCAGAAAGAAATGCCCACTCCGAAAATCGAGGTGGGACATCACAAAAACATTTAATTCTATAAGAAACTTTGACTGTAAAAATAACCCACAAACTGTAAAAACATTAAATCAATAAAAGATGACAATAATATTATTATGGTTATATGAATACCTGACACTGACTTTCAACGCTGAATAATTAGAATGTTCAACTGAAAAAGAAAACAAACAATTTTTTTAGCCTTCGCGTGAGACAATTGACAATATGGGTTTCCGACGAGGTCTAACACAAACTGGCCTGTGCAGTCAAGGAGCAGGCCAGAAACTTGAAATTTCAGATTTAGAAAAAAAAAGTGTCATGGTACTATTTATGGATCGAAAACAAAGGCACTGAACAGCTTTGTAGTCACTGCACAGCTGATTTGCGTCTTTGTTTTCTGATGAGGCGACCCATTTATGAAATTGGTACATATATCTTTCTCATTTCTGTCCGAAACTTACACTTTAAAGTGCTTAAACGTTAAATAGCGGTCATTTTATCATATGCATCTTATACCATCGCTTGTCTGATGGGTGAGAAAATGTGGACTAACTGGGGTTAATTATGGTCAAACATCGCGTACGATATGTTGTATATGTACCTATTTGTAAATTTAGTTTTTTCCCACCTCGGTTTTTGGAGTGGGAATTGCGCATTTTCCTGATCGTTTACCACTTGTACCTTTCTGTGTAAGTAAAATGAGGCTTTGAATTTGAAAGGTATGCCACACGTAGAGCACTGGTATATCTCAATATTAATATGGCCACCGCAGAAGATGAGGATGAGGTTAGGCGCACGAAAGTCGGTTTAAGCCCCCCCCCCCCCCAGTAATTTAAATTACTGATCGTTCCAAGGTGATACTTCGGTTGTGGTTCTAAATATGTTTTGTGCTTTGGGGTCGAATTTTTGTGCTGTTTGGGCCTTATGTACGTTTTCATATTTTAGTGAAGTTCGGGTGACTGAGTGGCCGCATATTGGGGAATAGCTGCTCACTCGGCTTACTAGATGTTTTCTTGGTTTAAGTACCTAAGTGTCATTTTAGTTTGTGGAGTGGGAATTTCTTTCTGATTGCGCCATTTACTGATCATTGCCTTCTTGTACCTTCTTGTTTTGTTCGTTTAAGGTATTGTTGACTAATAAGCTTTATACACAAATTTTACATGTATATTGAACGTTTTCATTTTCACAGCTGACACGATGTCTCTAAAGATTTGATTGTGTTCTGTGCTTCTTATTACATTTAAAACAATCGAAAGGTTTAAGTCTGAGGTATGAGCTAGGTATTTTTGATAGTTGAACCACAATCTGGACAAAGGCGTTTGTATGCTGTTTCAGTCCAGCTCTTGATTTATATGTCTTTTTGCAAAAATTACAGTCATATTGTTTATTATGCCCATCGGCGTGTGCTTTGAATTGATACTGATTAAAGTATATTTTCGGGCACATGGTGCAATCATGTTTTTGTCGAATATGTTAGTCATGTGTCGTTTTAAATTCCAAACACTGTTAAAAATCCTTATTATAGGACACACATCTTTGCTTTTTACGCTTGAAGCTATAATCGTACCCTGGTTGATCTACAGAATCATTATTTCGGTGTTTACTGGTTGGTCATCAAGCGGCGGGGTAGGCCTGAGCGGAGTAGGCCTTATTCCAGAATCGTTCCCATGTAAATCAACATAATCGTTTTCTGTTGTGATTTCGGTATGGATTGGTCGTCGTCTGTGACTGTGAATGACGACCCTTCATATAGTTCTATGTAACCATAAAACTATCTGAAGTATTATTGTATCCATCGACAACTGGGTTCTCAATAAGGGATAACCCTAAGGCCACCATGTCTGCCTCGTCCATACCTGAAATAAACAAAAGCTAGATCGTTAGAACTATAATATAAATTTATAAACATGTGACAGCATTTGAATATGGTCTTCTGCCCATTAGGCTCACTGACTCCTCCAACTCACTCTGACACAGTTTGCTGGGCTAAAGACCCTTTTACGCGAGGGCCTTTCGGAACCAGAATTGTATGGTGACTTTGTTTACAAATTTAAGAAGTTTCTTTTCGATTCAGAAAAATCATAATGTATAGGATATAACTTAAATGTTTTTTTTTTCTTTTGCTCCGGTGTTAATAAGTTATTTCAAGGATCTCCATCGTCGGGCAGCTTACTCAATCTGTTAGTCCTCGTTTTTGAATCATTATGGTGTTTATCATGATTTATTTGTTTGTCCACCACGAGGACCGAACAACTAACTAAATGTTGTAAACCACTGCAGAAGCTGAGGGTGTGGTTAGGTACCTGTAAGCCCGCCGGTAATTTTATATTTCTGATCGTTCCAAGGCGATACTTCTGTGGTGGTTCTTATTTTTGTCTTGGTGTGGAAATTTTTGTGATGTTGGCGCCTTATGTAGGTTTTCATATTTTAAAAGACCCATACCGAATAGTCGCATTTGACGATTCTCTTGTCGTTAATATATCAACAACATGTTTCTTATTAGGCTAGAAAGTCAAGTTTTCTAATGTTTTACATTTTGAACACCTTTTTATCGAAAACAAAAATGCGCTTTACGCGGTGTCGGAACTCTAGCTAGACCAAACCGGAAGTGACGTGTAGTCGTACAAAATATCAGCCATTTAAATGAAAGACACACAAAGTAAATGCTTACACAAAACATTTATCACAAATTTTACACCATGCAACGCCGACGTTTTACTTTTTCTTGTTCTTTGATAAATATCAACATTATCGGAAACATTTTATAAACAAAACATAAATGGAAAATAGATTATGGTACTTTACTTGCATGTGAAAATAGCATTTCGCATAAAGTCCCGCATTATCACTGACAACTTCCCTTCTTTTGTTACGGCCGCTAAAACAACAAATTTGAATACCCGACACTTTTATTACCTAACCTTACGCGGGGTGTATGTCGGTGATCTATGATGTTTTTATGTGACACACGCCGACACACTCCGCTAGATTGCGGCATATATCACTCGGCGGCACGTGGCAGATACTATTTTGAGCTTTCTTTCTACATTTAATAAATTGTACACGCATTTATTATGATATGATTTTTAAGTAAGCGACGTCATGAGAAGAATTGCATAAACCAAGGTGGAATTCCTATGATTTTATATGACGAATGTATAAGTTGTATTTAAATGGTAGTAACCCCATACAGTCACGACGCATATGCGCATGAGACGTTCAAGCGCAGACACCACGTAATTCATTCATCCCGCCCTTCCTGACCTTTATTTATATTTTTAAAAAGGAAGAGACGATGACCGGCTAGCTGTCCCACTGAATTTTAAGGAATGGTACGATTGTCTAATTATAAGTTTATTGATAAGACTGCGTATGCAAAATATGTATTTTCTTTTCCAACGTGATTCTGCCTTCTTAATTTGCACATCGGTGTCAAAGAAATGATTCACAAATTAATATTAAGACAAATGTAGAGCAATCTTAAGCGCAGTAGGTCCGGGACTTTACGCGGCTGCATTAAAATATTAACACAGAGAGAGAGAGAGAGAGAGATGTGGTTCGGAAAACACGGCATATGACTTACATGAACAAGTATATCGTAATGTTTTCTTATGAAAACATGATGAGCGCTCATATACCCATATTTGCGGTTTTGCTTCTTGATCAAAACATTGTTGTCGATACGTGTAATTGTTAACTGAACTTCTGTATATAATGATGATTGTTTTAACAACTACATGTACCTTTACTATTGTGCGTAACTTCCAAAATAAAGTACGGATTAAATTAGGTTTTATTATGTTGATTGCACATGATTTGTTTTTGTTAATTAACATTAATATTTGCAAATGTGTCCTTAAAGAATGAATGTACTTGAACATCTTTTTATTCGCCGGAATGGAAAATGGTGTAAGTGATTTGTACAAGAGAGAGAGAGAGAGAGAGTTTATTTTTGATTTGCAAAACTTGGTCGTCACATTGGCAAATGCATGTCATGAGATAATCTCTAATTTGCGAGTAACGGCGCTCATGCTGAATACTTTCGTTCAGACGTTGATCTCTCTCGCACACGCGCATGCCACCAATAAGAATATTATTTCGCGTATTCTTACACAACATAATCAGCATAACACGGACAAGTTTGTGATCGCGCAAGTAATGAAAAATATGATAAAAACCGATGTTTTATCCTTCATGTCACATGTGAAACAATGAAAACGAAATTATTATTTTCCCGAGATTTTAATTTTATAAGAACGGGTGAAAACGGCATGCATTCCTTATTACTTTGATACTCTGAAATAGGCCTAACTGCCATTGGATTCAAACTTTGGTAAAGTGCTAAAGCATGTAAAGGCCTCATGTGTGTGAATGTAGAAAGTGTGTTATTTTTTGTCTAGATTTTTAAAACAGCATATAAAATCATTTCGTAATAAAACAAAACTACATAATCTATGGTCAAAATGAACATAATCATGACACGAATGGCCTTGTTATTACGTTATCCAATGGTCTGACTTTATCGGATTGTACGAGATGAC
This sequence comes from Rugalucina vietnamica, assembly GCA_964017185.1. Lineage (NCBI taxonomy): Eukaryota > Metazoa > Mollusca > Bivalvia > Lucinida > Lucinidae > Rugalucina > Rugalucina vietnamica. The sequence goes on along the minus strand of OZ024879.1, from coordinate 9,530,117 downwards.
GTCACAGATACTAAGCCACGCCCACACAGGTAAGACAGCGGAAAAACCCGGAAACAACCGATAATTTGGTTCCGTACTGCAATATTTAAAAAAGTCATTAATTTGTATAACCGCATATGAAATTTTGTTTTTTGGACATAGATCGATATATTAATATGATTTATTTTGATTTTTAATCGAAATAGTACGTGGAATATCGTCTTTAAGTTAAGTTTAGGTAAATGATTGGCCTCATATTGGATAAAAAGCTGCTCATTCGGCTTACGATATGTTTTCATGGTGTGCGTGCCTGATTGTTAATTAAGCCCGCTTAGTTTTATATTGTAACGAACCGCTTTACCATGAAATTCTAAAATGTACAATGAATGAAAATCAGGGTGTTACTTGTAAATAGTGCCCATAAAGACACAAAATTTTAAGCCGTAGTACAAAATTGATTCTTCTTTCATAAACTACAAATATAATTACAATCCATTAACCATGGTTCTCTGTGGAATCTTTGAAACCCGAATATCGGCGAAATTGTTGTTAAAAATTTGGTTCCATATGTTATGTAATCAATTTAGGCATACAACATCACAAGATTGGAAGTTTTATATACAGAGTAAATATATATACTCATATCTAACACATTTAGAAACAAATTCATCCAGTTGTCCATTTCTTGCCAGTAACGATTGTTCAAAAACAAGAAAAGTTGTCAATTTATTTCTGAATATCGCAGGGGTATATTAATAACTGAACGCCCGTGTACAATCTGATAAGATCATTTAAAAGAGCTAAGCATCCCTACCCCTTAGAAATGTTTATTCAAATAATAGATTAGTATCCCACATGCCTGATAAAAATTATCCAGTGATACAGCAGTTGCGGAGCCGAGCTGAAATTTGAGGTGATAGCTCTCCCCTCATAAGCTATATATTGATTGATAGATTTGTGTTTAACGACACGTCAACTCTAATGGGACATTAGCGTCTAACAATTGTAAGATGCATAATTAAGTTCAACGAAAATAAATATATATGATATTGTAAGAATGAATCAAAGTTATAAGCAATTATTACGCCAGCAGAATGATAATGTGATTAAGTTGACACGGTTTACATCGAGAAAGGTATAATATGATTTGTGTTATTATATTTTGTCCAAAAGCCTATGGGCCCGTACCGGACCCGGATTAGAATAGGCCGGTCGCTCCCTCATGCGGAACCGTAAAACCCGGTCAAAAGAGGTGCCACCTGTTTGCCGTGGGTGGATACCCGTAAGCCGGAGAAGAGGATCCTGGAGGTTGAGGGACAGGCCAGAGATCTTCACCTGTCTCAACACGCCTCTTTGGCCTCGGATTCGGTGTAAACGGGAGGCCGTGGAGGCTCGACACGGTCAATCGGCTGCCATGCCTTGCCCTGAGATCTCTTCTTCCTTCTAACTTTTTCAGTATCGAATGATACGCAACCGTGTTCCAAATTTCTTCATTTAATCATCCTTTTCCCTATATCTCAGAAGGCGGTGGTTTAAGGGTCAATCGACGGGCTTGTTTTTCGGTATTTCTGGGTTACTTGGGTCTAGGTTGAGAGGCAGGGTGGGTACAACGTCTGAATGTTATTTCGGTTTTCTTTAATAGACATCTGACTTAATATTCATTTGTTGTTAAAGCTTGGGTAGTCTGAAGTACTTTGGAATCTTGCACGGCGAGTATGACGGGTATGTAGCTTTGGCGCTGGAAACTGGAGAGCCGTTTCCGTATAGCGTCCCCTTGTAGGGCTCCAAGGAGGGTGAAGCGCATAGCCGTCGAGACTTAAAACTGAAAATATGGCTTCCTTAAATAACAAACGACAACGACCGGATTCCGACGATGATATAGACGCTTCGACACTGTTTAGAGCACAAGACACTTTTCCAAAGTTTTTACTCATTGAATCAACTATTAAAGAAACACCAGTTACGTCACTGTCACCATTTGTGATTGAAAAGCAGATAGAAAGCATGATAGGTACGCCAAAATCCGTCAAGAAATTAAAAAATGGAATGTTGCTTGTGGAAACAACACGAAAAATGCAAACGGACATCTTATTGAAAACAAAAAAGTTCTTTAACCTATCAGTAGAAGTGAACCCGCACAAATCTTTGAATTCTTCGAAAGGCATCATCAGAGACAGAAACCTCAAAGGAGAGTCAGAAAAGAACATCCTGGAATATTTAGAAAATCAAGGTGTAACGGCAGTTAAACGTTTTACCGTTAAGAAAGGACAGGAAACCATCCACACCAATACTTTGCTACTTACTTTCAACTCAGTCGTCCCACCAAAAGCAGTCAAAATTTTCTATCAAATTGTACCTGTTGACATATACATACCTAACCCTTTGAGATGTATTGAAGGTCATTAGTTGACCGTCACTCGTATCTCGTTGTATAAGCGATTCTTACGTTTCTATCCATGGACTTGTATTAGACATGGACCTGAGATGTGGGTTTCGGTTATACCTTTTTTCTTTCATTCGAAAGATTTTGCATTACGATTAAGTGCATTATTTATTCTATAACCGGTATGAGTGTCGCGCTCCTTTTGGCAGTATCAACACAATACTCCCAACTATGACTATCACAAAAAGATTAGGAATTACATTAACTCCCCTTAGGTTGCATGCCGCGTCTACTGTACGGATTCCTCATTCAACTAACAATTTTCAAAATTTATTACCTACTGTTAGGGTGACACCTCTTAATTTATTTTCGGCATCTACTGTTAATCTACACGGAGCTTCTAATTCTAATATGTTTCGTAATAATCTTCAGATTAGGTTATCTCCACTCAAATCACCAATTTTACGTAAATATATCAATCCGTTCAAGAGACCTGGAATGTACCCTAGTATTTCTAAGTGCAATGCCAAGAAGTGCAACTGTTGCAATCATTTATGCTCTAAGACTACTATCACTTCATCTGTGAATGGTAGGACATTTTCAGTGGTTAATGATTCTGATTTAGACTGAAAATCAATGGATCTTGTATATGTTCTTACTTGAAATACAAACAATTGTAGGATGCAATATGTTGGACAAACTTGTCGAACTTTGCATAAACGATTTGGTGAGCACTATCGTAGAATCAGAAAGCCCAAAAATAATGATACCTTTCTGTACCAGCATTTTAAGCGCACTGGTCATTCTCCCAATGATGTTAAAGTTCAACCAGTGGAGAAAATCTCATATGATGAAAATTCTTCAGTTAGATTCAAAAATATTAAACGATTTGAAACTGAACTTAAATGGATAAAATTACTGCAAACACCCTTTCCACTGGGATTTAACGACAACATTTACCATGAAGGCAATATTTCCAAAATGCCCGATTTTGATGTACTTACACTTTCAGAGTCTCGTAAACGTAAATCTAGATCTCATGGTATACGGAAAAGGGGTAATGACAAACGTAAACGGTGCGCTGCATTGAAATTGAACATTTCCCTTAATGATTTAGCTGTTAAACTAAGGATTCACGGTCGACATCCAATGCTGTCTTATCTTAGTTCTCTACCTATTGCTGCATTACGTTCCCTGGACACAGAGGCTAATAGATTTTACGATAGAAATCATCAAATGTATGACGCTGCACTGTTAACAAGATGTTATACTCAGCATGCTCTTCGTCCATTTATCGATTCCGAATCTAATCACATTAGAAGTTTTATTAAAATTCCTTTCATCAATAAAGGAATTGACTTTATTGATTTACCAAGCATATTCCAGGATAAATCAGTGATACAGTCTATACCTACCTACTTCCAAAATTCAGAACCTCCTATTATTTGTTACAAATATAACAAACCAATCAGAAATACTATTTTTAATTTCAATAAACTTGTTTCTGATCTTGATATCCATGCTAATACTCCTAAGTCTTGAGATTGTAAAGATTCAAAATATGTTTATCAACCAGCTGGACATATAGTTACTGGAAATTTAAAAATAATTTCGGATTCTAGAATTCGCAAAATTGTTTCTAAAGGTCCGAAATATAGATTCCCTTCCTACATTAATTTCGACAAATGTAGAGAGGAGATTGCATCTGCATTAAATGATTTCGGTAATCGATGGTGTAAACGAGAGGGTGTTCAGGATAATGCTATTAAAGAATGGAAAAGAAGTATCTTCACTATCGTGGATAAACGTATTAAGTTTTATTCACAAAATACTAATCTTTTACCTCCTAAACCCAAATCGTCATTTAGGCATTTGAAGCAGGGTATCCAAGAATTTCATAGAAAGTATGTCTTGGTTCCGGCAGATAAAGCCGCAAACAATGTTGTTGTCGTTTGTAGACTTCACTACGTTAACACCTTAAAACAGGAGCTTGATGGTACCAGGGCTTATCTGGAGACAGATACTGATGAGGTGTCTGTAGTAAATGCCCACTTAAACGATTTACCTGTTAAGTTTTCTGTTTGTGTCAATGAAGGCCAAGGCAAACTTCCTACGATGTATTGGTTACCTAAGCTTCACAAAAGACCATACAAAGCTAGATTTATTGCAAATTCTAGCTCTTGTACTACCACTGAACTTTCTAAATTATTAACTTCTTGTCTTACTGCTATCAAATCTCATGTTATAAGATACTGTGAGACAGTGTATGAAACTTCAAATAAAAATTGGTTTTGGTCAATAAAAAATTCTGGTGAGGTGCTCAGTAAATTGAAGTGTAGAGGGTTCCGTGCGACAAGCTTGTCCACATATGATTTTTCTACTCTGTATACAACATTACCACATAATCTAATTAAAGAAAAACTTCTGGATTTGATAGAGTGGACCTTCAAAAGGGCATTAAAAAACTATGGTTCACTTTATTTGGCATGTAATGACAGAAAGGCTTTTTTCACTTCCTCTGACCAAAGTCGGTATACCCTTTGGTCATGTCAGAATGTGTGCGACGCCTTATCCTATCTCCTTGATAATATTTATATTAGATTTGGGACCAAGTTATACAGACAAATTGTTGGAATTCCGATGGGTACAAATTGCGCACCTCTCGTAGCTGATTTATTTTTATACTGCTACGAAAGAGATTTCATGGATTCTCTTAACCATGATAATCAAGCTGATGTTATCGAGGCTTTTAATTCCACATCTAGGTACCTCGATGACCTTTTGAACATTGACAACCCTTATTTTGAAGGTATGGTCAATCAAATTTATCCACCTGAACTTCAGTTGAACAAAGCTAATATCTCAGATACCGAAGTCCCCTTTTTAGATCTACATCTTTCTGTTGCAAATGGATTTGTTTCTTCTAAAATTTATGATAAGCGCGATGACTTTGATTTTGATATAGTAAATTTTCCTTTTTTGGATGGTGACGTTCCTCGTCGTGCTTCTTATGGTGTATACATTTCGCAACTTATTAGGTTTGCTAGAGTCTGCAATCATGTTACAGACTTCAACGCTCGAAATAAATGTTTAACGGCAAAACTTCTCCAACAGGGCTATCGGTATCATAAACTTCGAAAAACCTTTTCTAAATTTTATCGTAGACACTATGAATTGATTTCCAAATATAATGTTGGGTTAAAGACACTTTTAAGTGAGGGCCTTTCGGAACCTGAATTTTATGGTGACTTGGTTTACAAATTAAAGAAACTTAAAGGAATAAATGATTTTTCTCTTCAGTTCGGAAAAATCATATCACGTTACAGACGTATAGGTTACAACTTGAATGTTATGCGACAGTCTGCATGCTTAGTTTTTAACCCAATCATGGTTGATAACTATGCTGCCTTCTTTAATTGCACGCCGGTGGGTCGGGCGTCAGACTCTATGATGGCCCCGACTTAAAGCTATTCATTTTAGTTGGTTGGGGCCGGAGCTTCTTGTCTGTTGCTTGGCCCACCGGGGTCCAACTGGTGTTTTTCTTTTGCTCCGGAGTTAGTAGGTTATTCGGCGCCCAGGGATCTCCATCGTCGGGCAGCTTACTCAATCTGTGAGTCCTGGTTTTTGATTCATCAGGATGTTTATCATGATTTATTTGTTTGTTCTTGATGATTCATTGACTAGTTAGAGATTCACCACGAGGACCGAAGAACTAACTAAATGTTGTGAACCACTGCAGAAGCTGAGGGTGAGGTTAGGTACCTGTAAAACCGGTTTAAGCCCGCCAGTAACTTTGTGTTACTGATCGTTCCAAGTCGATACTTCTGTAGTGGTTCTTTTTGTTTTATGTCTTGGTGTTTAAAATTTTTTGTGCTGTTGGCGCCTTATGTATGTTTTCATATTTTTAGTTAAGTTAAGGTAACTGAGTGGCCACCTATTGGGAAAATAGCTGCTCATTCGGCTTACGATATGTTTCATGGTATAAGTACCTGATTGTTAGTTTGGTTTTTTCCCACCTCGGTTTTTGGAGTGGGAATCTTTTTCTGATTGCGCCTTTTCCTGATCTTTGCCTACTTGTACCTTTTTAACTGTCAGAAGTTTGGACACCATGAGGACAAATGCCCAGTTGACCCCGGGTCAGTCTGTGAAAGATGTGGTATGGGAAACCATGACCATCATACAAATCACTGCAAAAACCCCACAAAATGTGTCAACTGTGGCGGAGCACATCTATCACGATCAAATGAATGCGAAACATGGAAGAAGGAAAAAGAAATCATGCGATTGAAGATAACAAAGAACTTGACATATCTTGAAGCTCGAAAACAACTTGAACAGAAGCCTGAATTTAGTTTCTCACATATAGTCAAATCACTTGCTGCCAAACCAGAAACCAAAACAGCTGCTACACAATACAGTGTCGAAGACTGTAAGATTACAGAGAGTTCAAAAGTTCTCATTGCGAGGAAACCAAACAGAAACAATATTTCTCAAAATCAGAACGTAACATCAAGCAAATCTCTGTCAGAACAAGCAAAAGTTAGTTCAAAACCAAATCAACCGAGTACAAACGCAAAACCACATTCTGCATCCAGTAGGGTGCAGAAGGGATCAGATGATCCCGTCCAACAGTATAACAAATTTGGAGCTCTGGCTAATGACGATGCCATGGAGATGGACGAGGTTGCCTCGCGCCCTGGTTCCCGTGGCCATCGTCCTCGGTCACCAATCACAGCTCCAAAGTAGAAGTTTTCAGTCTACATTTAAACGAAAGGTCACGCATTTAAATCTCCTCTCTAAATTATTTAATGGGTAGCAAATATAAAATAATACAATGGAACTGTCGAGGTGTAAAACCACGTTTTGAAGAACTACTACTTCTTTTGTCACTACTTAGACCTTCTGTTTTCTGTCTACAAGAAACTTTCCTCAAACCTAATGACACGTTTACTTTGAAAGGCTTTAATGTTTACAATCACATTCACTTGGATTGTATAAGAGCATCTGGTGGAACCTCTTTACTTGTCCATTCAACATTACCACAACGTCAAATTAAACTTAAAACGGATCTACAAGCGGTAGCTGTTTCCGTTACACTCGAGAAAGAGATAACTTTCTGCTCAATCTATATCCCTCCCTCTTATCTTTTAAGATCTGAACAACTGACTTCTTTACTTGAACAGCTTCCCTCACCCTATATGTTAGTAGGTGACTTCAATGGTCATAATGTGCTTTGGGGTTGTAATGACAATGATCCCAGAGGAGAATTAATCGAGGATTTCATCACGAAAAACGACATTTGTTTGATGAATGATAAATCGAACACTTATCTAGATTCTGGTAAAGGCACTTTCTCATCTCTTGATCTTTCACTCTGTCACCCCTCTCTCTATCTTGACTATGACTGGTCTGTTTGTGAAGATCAACGTGGATCTGACCACTTTCCAATTTTGATTGAAAGCGTTCGGACTCATGATGAAGCCCATAACCCCAAATGGAAATTACATAAAGCAAATTGGGATTTATTTAATACCTTATGTAATGAGTCCCTTACTGATACTACTCTGTCTGATTCTTCTGATCCTATAACTTACTTTACTTCTTCTTTAATAACTATTTCTGAGAAATGTATCCCCAAAACCTCGACAAACCCAAAGAAAAGTAACCCATGGTACAATGACGATTGTAAAGAGGCTATCAAACAACGAAAAGACACTTTGTTGAAGTTCTGCAAGTTCCCAACGCATGAAAATTTAAATACTTATAGGAATTCTAGAGCAAAAGCCCGTCGGACTATAAAGTCTGCAAAACGCAAATCATGGAGAACATACGTATCTAATTTGAATTATAAAACACCGACTAAAAAAGTTTGGGACATGGTTAGGAAAATATCCGGTAAATCTAAATCTGCTACTTATCATCATCTTAATTACAACTTCAACAATGCGAACGAAACAGCTTCCACAAAACAAGATATAGCAGATACTTTGGCATCACAATTTTGTTCAAATTCCTCAACCAGTCATTATTCCGAGGAATTTCAAAAATACAAGAAAGAACAGGAAAAGACTAAATTAAACTTTAAGTCCTCAAATAATGAAGAATATAATTCTCCATTTAATTTAGATGAACTAAAAGACGCCATCAGTAAAGCCCATGATACAGCAACAGGTCCCGACGAAGTTCACTATCAAATGTTAAAACATCTTCCACCAAAATCACTTCAGGCTCTCTTAGATATTTTTAATGATATGTGGGAAACTGGAAAGTTTCCCGAAAGTTGGGAACTAGCCACTATAATACCAATTCCTAAACCTGGAAAAGATCATGCAGAACCGAACAGCTATAGACCGATAGCACTTACAAGTTGTCTTTGCAAAACCTTAGAGAGAATGATAAATGTAAGACTTGTATGGTACTTAGAAAGTAATAACCTAATATCTCCTGTTCAGTCGGGCTTCCGTTCTGAACGAAGTACCAACGACAACTTAATTAGACTGGAAACCTTTATTCGTGATGCCTTTGTTGCAAAGGAGCATGTTGTTGCTGTGTTTTTCGACTTGGAAAAAGCTTATGATACCACCTGGAGACATGGTATTATGCGAGATCTACATGATCTCGGAATACGAGGCAGATTAGCTACATTTATTGAAAATTTCCTTGCGGATCGTTGGATCCAGGTTCGTGTTGGATCGACTTTATCCGAAAAGTTTGATCAAGCACAGGGTGTTCCACAAGGGAGCATCTTGTCTACAACTTTGTTCAATATTAAGATAAACAGCATAATGAACTGTCTGGATCCTAAAACAGATGGATCCTTATATGTAGATGATTTCTGTATGTGTTACAGGTCAAAAAGTATAAGAACTATCGAGAGGCACTTACAGCAGTGCATTAACAGAATAGAAAACTGGGCCTCACATAATGGTTTCAAATTTTCCAAGTCGAAAACACAATGTGTGCATTTCTGTCAATTACGGAAAGTACACAACGATCCTGAACTTTATTTATATGGGTCTCTTATTCCAGTAGTTGAAGATTTTAAATTTCTTGGAGTTCTTTTTGATCGTAAACTTTCTTTCATACCACATATCAAGTACTTAAAGGCCAAGTGCCTAAAAGCATTAAACTTACTGAAAGTATTATCACACACAGACTGGGGTGCTGATCGCACTGTCCTTCTCCAGCTATACCGTTCCCTCATTCGTTCAAAATTAGATTATGGATCCATCGTATATGGATCGGCAAGACCATCATATATCAGTTCTCTTGACACAGTGCATCATCAAGGCCTAAGATTAGCTCTGGGTGCTTTTCGAACATCACCTGTACAAAGCCTCTATGTTGAGGCTGAAGAGCCATCTCTATATTTACGACGAGAGAAACTTGCCCTACAGTACGCCATTAGAATTGCTGCTAATCCATCAAATCCAGTTCATAAGGTGTCTTTTCCGCCATATATTTCTGAAGAAGTCGTACAGCTTTACGAAAGTAAACCAAGGGCTATCCGGTCCTTTGGTTTACGGGTTGCACCACTTTTAGAATCAGCAAACATCCAAAAAGATAAAATAGCAGAACATTTTGTTTCCGAAATACCATCATGGTGCATTAGAAAACCAGAAGTTAATTTGACTCTACATACAGGGAAAAAATCCGACTCAAATCCACACCTTCTAAAAGAAAGTTTTCATCAACTACAATCTCAATTTATTGACTATCAATGTATTTATACTGATGGTTCAAAAGAAGAAAACAAAGTTGGTTGTGCTACTTTTACAAACGGCAATTGCAAAACATTACGTTTACCTGATGGCTCTTCAATTTTCACAGCGGAAGCTAAAGCTATAGACTTAGCTTTAGACTTCATAAATGAAAGTAACTTAAAGGACAAATTTATTATTTTTTCTGACTCTATGTCAGTTTTACAGGCCTTAAACCATACATCATCCAAAAACCCTCAAATACAAAAACTATTAATAAAACATCACACCATCTCGGAATTGAAAACAATTATATATTGCTGGGTTCCCAGTCATATAGGTATATATGGAAATGAGAAAGTTGATAAGAACGCTAAAGAATCGTTAAATCTAGAAGAAACAGTTTTTAAAATTCCTTATGTCAACTTTAAACCTTTTATTAACGAGTACATCTTTAACAAATGGCAAACAATCTGGAACGGAGCGAAGTTTGATAAGTTGAGGGAAGTCGAACCGATCGTTAAACGACCAAAAGCAATTCATAAACTTTCGAGACGAGAAGAAATCATTCTTGCTCGTCTCCGAATTGGTCATACAAGAATAACACATTCCCACTTATTAAAGCGAGAAGATGAACCTAAATGCATTGGCTGTGATACACCATTCACAGTTAAACACTTTCTTTTAGAATGCACTGACTTTGCAGCAGAGCGAATTTCTTGTTTTCAAGCTAACAACTTGAAAGAATTGTTCAAAGATGTACCCGTTGGAAAGATTTTATCATTTCTTAGACAAGTAAATCTGTTTTATAAAATATAATTTTTAAATCTTCAATCTTATCATTTCATATATCGTTTCTTTACAACGACATTTATATCTTATTTAGTGTTACTTTTTAATACGAGTTCAATATATTTTAACGTTTTACCTTGTTAGACGCTAATGACCCATCAGGGTTGATGCGTCGTTAAACAACAAACAAACAAACAAACAAACAAAAGCCTATGCAGTTGTGTTTGTCTTCTCGATCTAATTAGTAGGAGTGTGTTATTCTTGTGTGACCGATTCGGAGACTGACAAGAACGATTTCTTCTCGTCTCGAAAGTTTAGGGACTACTCTTTGTCGTTTAACAATGGGTTCAACTTCCCTCAATTTTTATCAAACTTCGCTCCATTCCAGACTGTTTGCCATTTGGCAAAGACGTACTTGTTAATAAAAGGTATTAAATTGACATAAGGAATTTTAGAATTGCACGCCGGTGAGTCGGGCGTCAGACTATGATGGCCCCGACTTAAAGCTATCATTTTAGTGGAGCTTCTTGTCTGTTGCTTGGCCCACCAGGGTCCAACTGGTGTTTTTCGTTTGTTCTGGGTTTCACCACGAGGACCGAAGAACTTACTAAATGTTGTGAACCACTGCAGAAGCTGAGGGTGAGGTTAGGATCCTGTAAAACCGGTTTAAGCCCGCCAGTAACTTTGTGTTACTGATCGTTCCAAGGCGATACTTCTGTGGTGGTTCTTTTTGTTTTATGTCTTGGTGTTTAAAATTTTTTTGTGCTGTTGGCGCCTTATGTATGTTTTCATATTTTTAATTAAGTTAAGGTAACTGAGTGGCCACCTATTAGGAAAATAGCTGCTCATTCGGCTTACGATATGTTTCATGGTATAAGTGCCTGATTGTTAGTTTGTTTTTTTCCCACCTCGGTTTTTGGAGTGGGAATCTCTTTCTGATTGCGCCTTTTCCTGATCTTTGCCTACTTGTACCTTTTCAGTAAGTTATTCTGCGCCCAGGGATCTCAGTCGTCGGGTAGCTTACTGGATCTGTTGAGTCCTCGTTTTTGATTCATCAGGATGTTAATCATGATTTATTTGTTTGTCCTTGATGATTCATTGACTAGTTAGAGATTCACCACGAGGGTTGAAGAACTAACTAAATGCTAAGAAAGCACTGCAGAAGCTGAGGGTGATGGTTATAGCCATGTAAAATCGATTTAAGCCCGCCAATATTTTATGTTACAGATCGTTCCAAGGCAATACTGGTGGTTCTTTGATTGATGTCTTGGTAATGAATTTTAGCTAACCTGAGCCGAAGGCTCAAAGGTGAGCTTATAGGATAGGAAGGTATCCGGCGTCCGTCCATCGTCCGTCCGTCAACATTTTCAAACAACTTCTCTGAATCAGTGAGGCCAAAACTTTTGATATTTGGCATGAAGCATCCACAGGAGGGTGGGACCAAAAATGTTTTTAAGAAATCGGGTTGCCATGGCAACTTTTAAGTCCCATAGATTTATATTGAAAAAAGTGGAAATTGTAAATCATTGCTTTCTCATTGTAGAGATATTTGAATTTTATTTTAGAGAAATGTTTATTGAGTAGTGCTCTACGTTTCAGATGACATTCATCCTGATCGCTTATTTTGATCGGGGCCGCCCCAGAAAGGGCAAATTTTCGAGAAAAAATAAAAAAATAAAAATAAAAATCTTATCCTCAGAAACTGTTTGCTTTATGAAGCTGATACTTTGCAAACATGTTCCTGGCATTAGCCTCTACAAAAAAATGTTTTTTTGTTGTTGTTGTTGTTCCAGTCAGATTAGAACTCTGGTTGCCATGGCATCTTTCAGTTTCCATAGACTGATAATTCAAAAAGTGAAAATTTGCTATTTCTGCAGTCCCATTGGAGATATCTGAAATTTGCTTTTGCAGAAATGTTTATTTAGTACTCCTCTATGTTTCATATTACTTTTGCCCTACTACCTTATTTTGATTGATTGCTGGGCCCAAAAAAGGTAAATTTTCGAAAATATTCTTACAAAATCTTCTCTTCAGCAACTGTTTGGGTTATGAAGCTGATACTTTGCAGACATCTTCCTATCATTAGCCTCTACAAAATAGTGTTTTTTTTTTTTTTTTTTTTGTTTTTTTTTTTTTTTTGTTTTTTTTTTTTTTTTTTTTTTTTTTTTGCTTCAGTCAGATAAGAACTCTGGTGGCTACGGCAACTTTCAGTTTCCAAAGACTTAACCCATTAAGTGAAAATTTTATATTTCTGCAGTCTCATTTGAGATATTGGATTTTGTTTTTGCAGAAATGTTTATTGAGTAGTCCTCTATATTGCAGATAAACTTCATCCTAATCCCTTGCTTTGATTGGTTGCAGGGACCCCTAAAAGGGCAAATTTTCGAGAAAAAAATCGTTAAAAATCTTTTCCTCAGAAGCTGTAAAAAGATTTTTTTTCAGTCTGATAAGAACTCTGGTTGCTATGGCAGCTTTCAGTTTGCAAAGACTTATAATTGGAAATTTAAAGTAAAAATTGGCTATTTCTGCAGTCTCATTTCGGATATTTGATTCTTGCTTTTGCATAAATATTTATTGAGTAGTCTTCTATGTGTTTTTATGACTCTAATTTGACTTCTAATATGGTGTATTTGAAAGGAGTATAGTGGAAATTGGCTAGTCTGCCATCTCATTGGGAACATTTGAATTTAGTTTTTGCAGAAATGTTTATAAAAAGGTTACTTACAAGTAGGCAACGATTAGGAAAATTAGTCTTCTATGTTGCGTTTGACTTTTAATCCAGATCACTTGATTTGATTATTGGTGGCCATAAATTTTACATTCAACGATAGCTGTTAAATCTGGTGAGTTTTGTGGCCCATGGGCCTTGGGTTGCTCTGTTAGCACCTTACTCGCGTATTCAAATTTTAGTTAAGTTTGGGTGGCTGAGTGGCCACCTATTTGGAAAATGGCTAACCATTCGGCTTAGCTTAAGTACCTGATAGTAAGTTTAGTTTTTTTTTTCAAACTCTTAATATCTCATCAACTATAAAGCCTACAACCATCAAACCTTGCATATGACTTCTTCTCGAAGTCCAGACTCGGCACCCACATTCACCTAGTGACCTTGACCTATATTTCATGCTCTAGTGACTTTGTCGTTTTTGAAGCCAACCCTTAACATCTCATCAACTATAAAGCCTACAACCATAAAACCTTGCATATGGCTTCTCCTCGATGTCCCGACTCGGCACCCACATTGACCTACTGACCTTGACCTATATTTCATGCTCCAGTGACTTTGTCATTTTTTAAGCCAACCCTTTATATCTCATCAACTATAAAGCCTACAACCATACAACCTTGCATATGGCTTCTCCTCGATGTCCCGACTTTGCACCCACATTGATCTAGTGACCTTGACCTATATTTCGTGCTCTAGTGACTTTTTCATTAAAGTTTTTAGAAGTCTTTATCTCTTGAACATGTTGATGGATCAAGTTGATACTTTGCATGTTGGTAGATATTGGTCTGAAGTTTTATGCAGTACCATCATGACCCACCCTGGGTGACCTTGAGGTCAAGGTAATGGCCTTAGAAATTTTGGGTTAAAGTTTTGGGTTAAAGATTTTTGAAGTCTATATATCTCTATGTTGATGGATCAAGTTGAAACTTTGCATGTTTGTGGATATTGGTCTGAAATTGTATGCTGTACCATCACAACCCACCTGAGCGACCTTGAGGTCAAGGTCATGGGTCATAGATTTTGATAAGTTTAGTGGCAAAACACTAGTCAGGCGAGCTACGCTGTCCTGCGACAGCTCTTATTCGGTATTTCTTGGTGACTAGGTCTAGGCAGAGAGGTTGGGTGGGTACAACGCCTAAATGCTATTTTAGGATTCTTTATTAGACATCTGACTTAATATTCATTTGTTATTAAGCAGTTTCCTGAAGACATGGGATATTGCACAGCGTCTTTTACGGGCATGTAAGCTGCTTTGATCGATGTTTTGGCATATTTGCATAAAGGTTGACTTTATAATGTTGGTTTGGCCATTTTGGGATACCATTTTCATATTGATTTCTGCATAACCTAGATTTTGTTGGGTTTAAATACAATGGTATGATAACAGGAGTTTATCTAACCGCACGTTTGATAACATGTACAGGTCCGTTTCATAAGTTTAGTACATACCGATTTGTTTCATAAGTAATGGCATAGCAGTACCCGTACTTGAAGCTTGGCCAAATTTAAATGGGTGTTTGCAGATTTGAACGGATTTCGGTAAGTCAATTCTAATACATAGAATTATTCACTGATTGTAACTATTTAGATTTTGATCTATTTATAAAGAGAAAATAACACATTAAATATGATAGACGAAATAACATAACTTCTGTGACACAAATATCAATGTTAACATTGATTTCTCACATTACAGGTCAGTTTGAACTAAAAGTGTATTATTCCAATAAAAAGACAGAGCGTCCAGGACACTACACCTTACATTATATTTGGTCTACTCTATGTACAGTCGATGTTATTGACGTTTGAAATCTTGCATCCTACTGGACTGGCTTACCTTGTTTGGACTGTCGTTTCGCCATTTTGTGTCCCAGTACCTTTTCGAGCGGCTTTCTTTTGATCAAATATTTATATTCAACTGTTTGACCAGTGTTATTTGTAAAAACAAACGGTTGTCTGTGCAATTATGTATCAAACGCTGACTGATTGTATGATATGGTGTACCGCGGCTATTTGGGTGCAATATTTTAAACTTCAATAAACTTGAATATACACAGGGTAGACCAAATATTATGCTTGGTGTAGTTTGCCGGGTGATATGCAAATTTAAAGATATATTCTGTTTTTGGTTATAATTTTCTCGAAGTGTATGAAATCAATCTAAAAGTTGATAATTGTATCCCTGAAGTTATGATATTTTGCTTGTCATTTTAATACGTTAGTATTGATAAATCAATTGATTAAAATCAAAAATGTTATAATCAGTGAATGAATTTATGTATTAAATTTGACATAACGAAATCCGTTCAAATCTGCAAACACCAAATAACATTTGGTTAAGCTTCGAATACGGGTACTGCTATGCCATTACTTATGAAACAAATCGGTATGTACTAAACTTATGAAACGGAGCTGTATTTATGATGAGTTTTCCCCTGTTATCAACGGATAAAAACTTGTATCAGATATAATGCCATTAAGTAAATATGTCGTGGCAAAGGTCATTTTGGTTCCGGGTTCCGTTAAAACAACAGTTGCTGGACATGGGAAGGTGACAAGAAACAATGCAACCACTGCAGGGCAACGTATATTCTGATGTCTGGTTTTGATTTTACGTTGCACATGAATTCACATTTTGTTTTTCACAGCGTTTGGCTTGTGGCAATGTTATAGTATGGTATGTTAAAAAGGAAATGTGCAAATAATTCAATACGGTGAAAATAATAAAGCTACACCGGCCAGAGAAAGACGAAACAGTAATAGCCAACGAGATGTCATCAGATGTAAACGGTAGGTAGCCTTACAACAGTTTTAGACAGCGAAATACTGTCAGGATGCCCATTAATAGCATGGGTAGTACAGCAAGGTACAAGTAGGCAAAGATCAGGAAAAGGCGCAATCAGAAAAAGATTCCCACTCCAAAAACCGAGGTGGGAAAAAACCAAACTAACAATCAGGTACTTATACCATGAAACATATCGTAAGCCGAATGAGCAGCTATTTTCCCAATAGGTGGCCACTCAGTTACCTTGTAAGGTTTAGTAACTGAACTAAAATAACGAAAACACACATAAGGCGCCAACAGCACAAAAAATTCTAAAACCAAGACATAAAACAAAAAGAACCACCACAGAAGTATCGCCTTGGAACGATCAGTAACACAAAGTTACTGGCGGGCTTAGACCGGTTTTACAGGCGCCTAACCTCACCCTCAGCTTCTGCAGTGGTTCATAACATTTAGTTAGTTCTTCGGTCCTCGTGGTGAATCTCTAACTAGTCAACGAATCATCAAGAACAAACATATAAATCAAGATCAACATCAACATCCTGATGAATCAAATCCCAGGACTCACAGATTGAGTAAGCTGTCCGACGATGGAGATCCCTGGGCGACGAATAACCTACTAACTCCGGAGCAAAAGAAAAACAAGAGTTGGACCCCGGTGGGCCAAGCAACAGACAAGAAGCTCCGGTCTCAACCAATTAAAATGAATAGCTTTAAGTCGGGGCCATCATAGAGTCTGACGCCCGACCCACCGGCGTGCAATTAAAGAAGGCAGCATAGTTATCAACCATGATTGGGTTAAGAACTAAGCATGCAGACTGTCGCATAACATTCAAGTTATAACCTATACGTCTGTAACGTGTTATGATTTTTCTGAATTGAAAGGAAAAATCATTAATTCCTATAAGTTTCTTAAATTTGTAAACCAAGTCACCATAAAATTCAGGTTCCGAAAGGCCCTCACTTAAAAGCGTCTTTAACCCAACATTATATTTGGAAATCAATTCATAGTGTCTACGATAAAATTTAGAAAAGGTTTTTCGAAGTTTATGATACCGATAGCCCTGTTGGAGAAGTTTTGCCGTTAAACATTTATTCGAGCGTTGAAGTCTGTAACATGATTGCAGACTCTAGCAAACCTAATAAGTTGCGAAATGTATACACCATAAGAAGCACGACGAGGAACGTCACCATCCAAAAAAAGGAAAATTTACTATATCAAAATCAAAGTCAAAGTGGAATTGAAAGCCTCGATAACATCAGCTTGATTATCATGGTTAAGAGAAATCTCTTTCGTAGCAGTATAAAAAATAAATCAGCTGCGAGAGGTGCGCAATTTGTACCCATCGGAATTCCAACAATTTGTCTGTATAACTTGGTCCCAAATCTAATATAAATATTATCAAGGAGATAGGACAAGGCGTCGCACACATTCTTACATGACCAAAGTGTATACCGACTTTGGTCAGAGGAAGTGAAAAAAGCCTTTCTGTCATTACATGCCAAATAAAGTGAACCATAGTTTTTTAATGCCCTTTTGAAGGTCCACTCTATCAAATCCAGAAGTTTTTGTTTTATTAGATTATGTGGTAATGTTGTATACAGAGTAGAAAAATCATATGTGGACAAGCTTGTCGCACGGAACCCTCTACACTTCAGTTTACTGAGCACCTCACCAGAATTTTTTATTGACCAAAACCAATTTTTATTTGAAGTATCATTCACTGTCTCACAGTATCTTATAACATGAGATTTTATAGCAGTAAGACAGGAAATTAATAATTTAGAAAGTTCAATGGTAGGACAAGAGCTAGAATTTGCAATAAATCTAGCTTTGTACGGTCTTTTGTGAAGCTTAGGTAACCAATACATCGTAGGAAGTTTGTCTTGGCCTTCATTGACACAAACAGAAAACTTAACAGGTAAATCGCTTAAGTGGGCATTAACTACAGACACTTCATCAGTATCTGTCTCCAGATAAGCCCTAGTACCATCAAGCTCCTGTTTTAAGGTTTCTTTTTTTTTTTTTTTTTTTTTTTTTTTTTTTCAGTTACCTTATGGTAACCCATTTAATCTCCCAGTAAAATGGTACACACAGGGTCGGGGAGGACCACCCCTGCGTGCACCTTACAATCTACATGGTTCATTAATATGTATATTAAACAAGAAGTAAAGTAAATTCATACGTCTCACTCACTCACTCATTGTTGATATAAGTGTATTAGGTAACATATCAGGTGACTATATTTTAAAGAAGGAGAATGTTCACCATCAGATAACCGATTTTTATATAACAAAGATGAAAAAATCTCTGGCTGTGGACCCTCCAAAGCATGGCAGTAGCTTGTTTAACTATTTAGCTATTCACTGTTATCTTGTATTGGTGTTAAAGGTCAGGGGCACTGAATAATATATATATGCATTTATAGGTTAGGTATTGTTTGACTGATTTCTATATATTTTTGTCATTTATGTTCAAATTTATCTACTTCATTATTCTTTACTGCTGTATATCGTTCCAGTCTAAAAAAGTGTTTTATTCGTTTTAAAAGGGCGGTTATTGATAAATGCTGATTTTGGCGTTTGGTTACATAGATATAGTATTTCATTATAAGAAGGATATGTAAGTCTGCCAATGTATATCTGTTTCCTATATTGAAAATAAAAAGTTCCTCTGTGAAAGGTATAATTATATTTCTAAGAGTAGGCAAACTTTTGAATTCTCTTATGAAGAACTGGGTCTGATGACAACTTCACAGCATATGACTAATGGTTTCATCTTGGTTACAGTGTAGACAATTTGGTTGTTGAATCAATTTTATTGTATAAAGGTATTTTCTTGTTGCTAAAATTCTGTGGTTTATTTTTATTTGGAACCAATGTAATTTCCTGCCTAAGTTTAATTTAAAGGGAGATAAGTAAATAGTTTTCCATGTTTCTTCTTCAATATTATAAATGTTTTCCCATTTCAGTTGTGATGTTGGTTTGTCTTCATTTCTATTTAAAGCTGAATAAAATACTTTCCCACCTTTTTTCGATTTTGTGAATAGAAGAATAGTGTTAGGGATAAGGGGGCATTCTAATTTTTTATTGAAGTTATCTATGCCTTTCCTTCTTGCATAAAGCTTAACTACCTGCATCACACCTTGATACTCTATAAAATTTGTTTTAATGTTGTATATGTTTTCAAATTCATTTTGAGAGTAGAAACTTCCATTCTCTGCCAAGAGGTCATTTATGCAAAAAATTCCTTTGCTGTACCATATTCTATTATATAGTGGTTTTCCTCCAACTGTTATTTCAGGATTATAGAAGATGGGAGTTGAAAGTATGGATTCTTGTGTGTCAGATTTTTGCATAGTTAAAAGTTCTGAGAAGGCCCTAAGTACATCTACCCAAACTTTGTTTTTTTGTCCTTTTTAATAGATATTCTGTGTAGTTTCTACCAAATGAAAACAGTTTCTGAAAATCTATTTTATCTTTTAAAATTGATAGCCATGGGCTGTCTGATAAAATGGCTCTTCTACACCATGTTAGTTTCATGCTATCCAAAAAATGCTTTCAGATTAATCATGTTAAGTCCCCCTTCATAATATTGTTTAACTACGACTTTATGCTTTATTTTTGCAGGCCCAGTCCATAGAAAATTGAAAAAATGTTGCTTATTTCCTTTAATGTCTCGTCCTTTGGATTTTGAATTGAAATGAATAGATGATTTAGTATCGGCAGAAGCAAGGTTTTATTACTGTAATTTTACCTAGAGGAGTTAAAATTCTTCGTTTCCATAATGTAATTAAGGAGTTGATTTTGTAGATTTTTTCTGTATAGTTAATTCTTTCAATTTTGTCAAGATCAATATGAAAAGTAATCCCTAGAAGTTTGAAATCTGTCTTTCCCCATGATAATTTCCATCTAGTTTTGATTGCTTTGGTACTATACTTATTAATCCCTATCCAAACAACATGAGTTTTGTCAAAATTAACGGCATAAATCGCGTCTGGATCAGTCGACAGAAAGCCGGTATCTTGTAGCCAGTCTATCAACAGTGGAGTTATAACATTCTGAAAGTCATCATCTGAAATTTTCATGGTTGCTGTGTAAAGTACCCGGTTTCTCGTTTCACTGATCTGAAACAATTGATAAACCAATAATTAGACTTGAATTTGTAATAAACCATCTTCGTTATGTCCTCATGCGTAATTATATGCGCTATAGTAATGTTGCAGTATATATCTTAAAAAGAAATGAAAAATAAAACTGAGACCCTTTAATAAGGTACAAGTAGGCAATGATCAGATAAAAGGCGCAAACAGAAAGAAATATTGACAATTAGGTACCCACACTTAGAAAACATATCGTAAGCCGTGTGAGCAGCTATTTCCCAACAGGCGGCCACTCAGTACCAGAACTTAAATAACTAGAGGACCAATGATCCTGTAAACGCTCACCTGAGCTCTGGAATATACACCAATAAACTGGTTTGACTATTATGGTCATGGGCGACATATTTGAAATTGTGGACGGACGAAAGACGTACGGGCGCCGGATCATGGCCATCCTATAAACTAACCTTGTAAGATTTCTACTCAGGTGAGCTAATAATCCAAATAGGGCCAAATGTATTAAAAGTTGGTTAGAAAATGAATCTAAACCAATAATAATTTTCTGATTTCTCTAAATACCCTCGCTTATCTCGAAGGACCAAAAGGAAAATATAATCTGCACTATGGATGATGTACGGGGAGACTTTTTAGGGCTGCCACACGGCACAACACTAGCTGCAGTAATAGCAAATAAAATTTGAATCTGAGATCCTTTAAGCGCAGTGAACATATTTATGAGAAAGGGGATGGACCATACCGCTGTTTCGGCTACTTAAGCCTCTTCAGTGACACTATAGATTTGGCAGCATGGAGCCAAACAGTATTACTGATATCGTTTGAACAAACATAAGTAATTTTCACATTGTTGATAGGATTATCAAACGGTTTTGTTCTGATGCAATGGCGCAATATTGGCACATTCAAATTTATTTGGGCCAACATCTGATAAAAGGGGTCTTATGGCAGAAAAATCAAAATTAAGATATTAATTACATATGAAAGACCAAGTTTCTCTGAGTATTTCCTGAAAATTTGAAGAGATTATCTTCACAAATAGCAAAGAGTATGATCGTTTAAAATTGTGCAGTTGATGCAATCTAAACATGACGTCATAAAACTATTGATGACGTTTGGACGTTGATGACGTTAACGTCTTTAAATCACTGTAATTAAAAGAATGTAAAACTAAAATTCTCGAAATTCAATGTGTTTCTTGTAGTTTAACATCTATACTACTGCACAGATTATGCAATAGGCACGAATTCACAAACTGTTTGATAAAACATACAATACAAGGGGCGTACCTGGTTTTTAAAATGAGGGTAGTCCTTATGGCGCAATGGTTGCCATGACAACATACATTATACAAATAACGTTTGACCATAAGAAAAGTATGTGTCTTGGATTGTGTTACAATATTAAAGCTGTATGAAATAAATATCAGAACATGTCAAATATTTCAAATTTAGACGGTTTTTAAATCTTAATAGCATAAAATGTACTTGAGTGCCCGAAGACACCTTTTACCAGATCCGCGCTCATTTATAGACAGGCATAATGAAGACTTTCAGATATTAATTTGAATGTGTTAGAAGGATGCAAACAGAGTATTATCAATGGCTTTATTCCTTCTGTCAGTAATTAAGTATGACTTAGTCTAGTGACACCCATTTCCATCCTACGATTTACCTGCTTCAGGTTGTCTGGGTTGGAAATGCAGCCCCTCGGTCCTGTACAGTGGTCAATGAAGTTGATCAATCCACTGATATCGCTATCTTTGGGAGTTGTACTGTTGACACCCTGGCCAGGGTTTATATAAAGTTTTGAACACTGCCAGTGCTGGTGAAGCAGTTTGGCTGGGTCTGAATTTCCCAAGTTTACAACTAGTTTCACACGTAAACAAGGATATTAAGTTATAGAAACAAAGTAGCACGACAAGACAATCAAACCGATCGTGATCAAAACACATTGAACAATACCTTTGAAATATCAGTGTTTTTTTTTTTTTTTTTTTTTTTGTAACGCAATCTTGTAACTCTCTCAATGCATCGGGTTTCAATCCGGATACATCTTTGGTGAGCGTATCTACGCGGTCATTTAATTTACTCATCTCATCTCCGTCTATTATCTTTGCTGACCAACGAAAGAATGACTTTGCAGCAGAGCGAATTTCTTGCTTTCAAGCTAATAATCTGAAAGAATTGTTCAAAGATGTACCCTTTGGAAAGATTTTATCATTTCTTAGACAAGTAAATCTGTTTTATAAAATATAATTTATAAATCATCAATCTTATTATTTCATATATCGTTTCTTTACAACGACATTTATATCTTACTTAGTGTAACTTTTTAATACGAGTTCAATATATTTTAACGTTTTTACCTTGTTAGACGCTAATAACCCATCAGGGTTGATGCGTCGTTAAACAACAAACAAACAAACAACGAAAGGTTGAACAAAAGGACAAGGGACGTAAATACTTAGGCACATACAGAGACATGTTTTACGACGAGGGTGTATTACAGAAGCGGGTGGTCTTATTGGGTGAGGCAGGCTGTGGCAAAACAACATTTGCTAAACATCCCACGAATGCGTGGTTTGAAAACACAGCGCATCCGCAATTTTCTGACGTTGATTGTATCAAGCAATTTCAATATGTCTTTTACGTTTCTTTTAGATTTGCTGAAAAAAATGAAACAATAATGGATATGATAACTAATCAACTCTTTGACGACGAAAACATGAAGAACGTTGCACAATACACGCTAAAACGTCTCTCTGACTATTGCCTGATAGTTCTTGATGGGGTGGTCGAGTGGATGGCGGCACCTTCATACGAGACCGGGAGGAGGGGGGATTTAACTGGTCTACCCGGTCTGGACGACGTTGAGAACTGTGTGATTCTTATGACATCCAGATCATGGAGATTCGACGCATTGCCTTCAAAGACACGGAACCTCTTCAGGCACCTGAAGATAGATGGTATCAAGAATGTTAAAGAACTAGCTCAACAAATTTTACATAAGTTGGCAGAACCAGATCCGGGTGATTCATCAAAAATGTTTCTACATCAGGTGTTCGAAAAGAAGATGGACGAACTCGTGAAAATTCCATTGATATTAGTTATTGTGTTAGGAAGTTGGGTAGAAAATAAATCCCTTCATAAGTCAATGTGTATAAACTACATCAATATGATACAGTCATTTATACGTCGATCAAAAGGACAGGCAGGTTGGTCAAGTTCCGAAAGCAAACTACTGCAATTAATTCCAAACAGTAAAAAACTAGAGACCCAGTGGGGACAAAAGTCGAACGAATTGCCAAATATACTCTCGCGTTATAAGGTCATTCAGGGATAGGCAGGGCTACTTCTTTTAGTCGGAAAATTAGCTTTTGATCTACTTCTTGGAATAGAAGAACAGCCCCTTGTATTCACTAAAGCCAAAGTGAAGAAATATTTTACAGCAGAAGATGAAAATGACGAAAGCATAAATGTCTGCTTGGCACTGGGAATTTTATCAAAAATGGAAACAATAACTCATTGTAAGAAGAACCTTGAGAGTTGTTCGTTCTGTCACAAAACATTCCAGGAGTTTTTCGCTGCACTGTGGCTAGCTAGTAAGTACCAAACTGAAAAGGCAAAACTTTATTAGTGCATAAAGACAGGCTCAAATCTGCAAGCCCTTGAAATACTTATTCAGTTTCTCTTTTGGGTTTGACACAGTCATCGGAAAAGTTTTTTGGATGTTTGTAACAGAGGAAGTGGAGATGGAGGAGGAGGTGGAGACGGAGACGGAGGAGATGAGGATGGGGGACTGGAGGAGTAGGCGATTAGAGGTTAAAAACAGTGCTGAGAGGTTTAGAAATAAGATTGTCTATAAGGGCAATCTTTGTATGTGGAGGAGGACGCAGGAGGCGGCACAAATACTAGCGTGTAGATCTATGAAAGAACATGAGGTGGATCCGAATGATCAGACTTCAAATGAGACCCATTTTGTTTTTCTCATATAAGGATAACTGAATACACGTCAGAAGAAGACATAATTTTGCTCTGTCATGTAATGAAGGAATACTATAACAGTGTAAAATCAGTAAACGTGTCTTCTTGGACGTATCAACAACAGGTTCACAACATATGTGAGTCTCTATCTTCCTGCTCTGGGCTGCGAAATATCGAACTTAGATTATCTAGTCATCTCGGTTCTACTAGATTATCTAGACATCTCGGTTCTACTGTCCTGGATCTAAAGAAACATAACAAGCTGGAGAAACTGAAACTGTATGACACATCTGTTGACAGTTTGCTGCTTCCTGTGAAAGGAGCCACTATCACATCACTGGGTCTGTACAATGTAACAATGACCCATTGGGGCCTGGAACAACTCGTCCAATCTTTGTCATCTACCATCAGTTTAGAGACAGTATGTCTTGAACAAGTTAGGTGTAGTGAACATAGAAATGGTATCTGTATTCCTGTCCTTGATCTACAGAAACATAACAAGCTGGAGGAACTGAGTCTGAATGACATATTTGTAGAAGGCCTGCCGCTACCTACGGAAGGAGCCACAATCACATCACTGGTGCTGAGACATGTAACAATGGCTCATCAAGGTCTGGTACAGCTGGTGGAAACATTGTCATCATGCCTTTGTCTTGAGAAGGTGGATCTTCGTTCAGTGAAATGTAGTGAACATGATAATAGTGTCTGTATGCCTGCCCTGGATCAGAAGAAACATAACAAGCTGGAGGAACTGAGTCTAAATGACATATCTGTTAAAGGTCTGCTGCTACCTACAGAATGAGCCTCAGTCACATCACTTGTGCTGTTCGACGTAACTATGACCCATCATGGTCTAGAACAGCTTGTCAAATCCTTATCATCCTGACCATGTCTTTATCATGTAATATGAAGTGAACATGGCACTGATAAATCATGTCAACCTCTCCAGGACATTATTAAAAAAAAATATATAAGAAAACGACAGCACCTCCCTGCTGAATAATATCTCGTATTACCTGTGTTAACGATAGGAGTATCAGTATTCGTTTACGACCAAATTAACGACAATGCCCCAGTAGGAATAAGAAAACAACATAGGAGCACATCTGACTAAGGACTAGTGACTTGTGATTGTTATTACTTAATTGCATGAAGACTTTTGTGACGAATATCTATATTAAAACCATAGTTTCTGCTAAAGTGTCTTCAAAAGCTCGTAGTTTGATAATCGTTGAATTGTTCAACATAGTTCATTTTCCCCCATTTAATTTGTCATACATGGTGATTAATAAGCAACGCTTTTTGCACACGATTTACAAACATAGTAATTTTGAATAGACTAGTCCGTTGTAATGGAACAATCCAAAAGTGCACGTGCCGGAACGTGTATAAAAGGCGAGTGTAGAATTGTTTGCGGTTTAGTTTGTGCTTGTGCCACGAAGAGGTAACATTGGAGGTTTACCGTTAGAGTAACAAGTAACGGACTTTGGGCCGAAATAGTAACAAAAAACTATCTTCCCGGGTTCTCTGAATGTAGCCTAGCTGTACGGAGAGGGCAAGATAGTAGTCTACTATTAGTGCTCGGGTTGGTTGCTGTGTTACTCTTGATCTGCAGCTCTAGGTTTGTAGAGAGCTGGAAGACTTATCATAGGGACTAAGCAGTTCAGGTACTTTGGGCCATGTCAGTAGCAGACTTTATCCCGGGTTCTTTGTGAAGCCTCGCTTTACCAATACCAAGAGGGATATTGAGACGTCTGATTACTATTACTAGCGCTCGGGTAGCTGACTGTGGTGTCCAGGTGTGGCGTTAAGTTGTATTGATAGTAGTTGAAAGCTGATTGTATATGCGTTGTGTCGACAAGGAGCTGGGACTGAGTTGTCCGTTGTTTATTAATGAATGTTTAAGCGTTATTCAAATACGATATGAACGATGCGGATGAGCCATGCCAGGACCAAGGGCGAGGGATGGGATCCCGTTAAACCGGTTTAAGCCCCCTAGTAATTGTATTACTAACCGTTCCAAGATGGTGCTCCTGGTACGGCTCATACTCATCGGACCTGAAGCAGGTCCTTTTCATAAAGTCCGTATAAGCGTTAAATGCTATATGATGACCTACCCTTCGTCAGTTGGGTCAACAACTTATTCGATTATCGTATAAAAAGGTACAAGTAGGCAAAGATCAGGAAAAGGCGCAATCAGAAAAAGATTCCCACTCCAAAAACCGAGGTGGGAAAAAACCAAACTAACAATCAGGTACCCACTGTGGTAGTTAGAGATAGGAAAATACAAACTGATTGCAAGCAATCCCTGAGGATTGGAAAAATAAGAGCATTAAATGGATGTACGGGGAGACTTTTTAGGGCCGCCACACGGCACAACCACAAGAACTCTGATATAAAAAGGTACAAGTAGGCAAAGATCAGGAAAAGGCGCAATCAGAAAAAGATTCCCACTCCAAAAACCGAGGTGGGAAAAAACCAAACTAACAATCAGGTACCCACTGTGGTAGTTAGAGATAGGAAAATACAAACTGATTGCAAGCAATCCCTGAGGATTGGAAAAATAAGAGCATTAAATGGATGTACGGGGAGACTTTTTAGGGCCGCCACACGGCACAACTAAAGCTTTGGCTGCCATGAACTGTAGCTCCTAGAGCCAATGTTAGTAGTAGTGACCGCTCGGAGTTACTTCTCTCTTTGAGATTTAGGTACATTTGGGTGGCAGCGGGCGGATGGTTTTATTCGTTGCCAGTTATCATATTAGAGCATGCTTTTCCACCGACGGGGTTTGCTGTGGCTGGGCTTGGTTTTCGTTACACTTTAGCCAGAAAAAAAGGACGTGTACTTAATATGGGATATTCTTTGTATGGGTAGAAGCCACTTATATTAAGCAAATGAATATTTATTTAGGTATATAAACAGGCCGTCTGATTTCCTTAAGTAGTCCATGGGACAACATCAGATTAAAGATGTCCTAGAACAGAGATCATTTATCGGCTACTTGAGATGTTTCCGGGCAAAAGAAACAAATGAATGGAACAACAACAACAAAAACGCGGACTGTATGTGCTCAGCCTGATCAGCATCTTTGAATGGTCAAGACTGGGGGTTTATTGAAGGTAACAAAGACCAAAATGTGCAGGTTAACAATGTGAATATCAACCTGTTTATCAACATTATCAGCTCAATACATTTGTTCTTTGATGATCTTATGGTATTTCTGAGCCTCAGCATGAAAACAGAATTCACTGAACTTAAAAGCAGAACCACGTAATGTACTTGATACGTCATGTTTTTGTCATGCCCATCGGTCTAATATCCATGCATACCCGTTGTTTATGACATACAGAGGAACGTATAGCATACGCGCATTTCATAACACCAGTCTGCCTTAGACTTTTCATAGCTAGACATTCATCAATATAAGATGCATTAGTAAATGAAATAATGTAATGAGTTGGATTATATTTGACGATTAGGAATAAAAACAAACTATGAAATCAGTGTCTGCTGGAGATATGTGCCAAGGATAATGCCTAATGGAGACGACTAATGCTCCAAGCTTGCGATCTGCTATCCCGAATGATTTCACCAGTGTTTATTATAGGTGCTCATTCAATACACCAATTGCTTATCCATGAGACTAAACTAATAAAATGGATTTCATACTTACACGACATATAGAAGAAAAAAAAGCAAGTGAAGAACCAGTCTTGCCTCAGCCTTGGACAATAAAACGCCTACACCAGGGACGAGTACTTTGGAAGGCTTGCTCCCAGCATCTGCTAAGCGCACCCATATAAAAAATCTTGACTGGATGGTGAACACAAATATTTGGTATTTCAAGTAATATGTGACTACGATATACACAAATTTAGAAGTTACTAAAAGAAATCTCCATAATAATACAAATACTTCCTCCAAATACTGAGGTTAATTTGATAAGCATCAAAACTTTATTTTTGTTAACAGGACACACTTGTAATCTAACACCCAAACTTTTGCTATAGATATGTAACAGAACCACATCTGTGGTTCCATCTTTTTTCGCGTTGCCTGCGTACGCTTCTCGCAGAC
The DNA here is from genome assembly GCA_964017185.1 of Rugalucina vietnamica. Lineage (NCBI taxonomy): Eukaryota > Metazoa > Mollusca > Bivalvia > Lucinida > Lucinidae > Rugalucina > Rugalucina vietnamica. Next base: position 9,501,572 of record OZ024879.1, on the reverse strand, counting down.
TTGCAGAAACGATTGGAAACCCCTGAAATTGAAGTTGTCACTTTTTGCCTACCCTATCAGATTCTGTTATTCATCCCTTCTTACTGGTTCATTCAACTGCAAAACTGTTTTGATAATCGATATATCGATACTTCTGTGTCTTCAATGCACAATTGGAAATTTCAGAAATGGTTTAGTCACCCATTTCGGTGATGCACTCTGGCATTTTGGTAACCACTATATTTTCTCAAAGGCAGCAATTTCGAAACAATGCTTTGGCCATCACCCACCGGACGCTGATGTTTCGCTAATGGAATGGTGTGAATGAATAAGACGAGTGGAAAATCGGAAATACTTTCTCTCGGCTCTTGGCCAGTTACAGCAGCACCTCACAAAATATTGTGAAGCTTACCTCTCAGAGTCATTTTGCATTTCATTCTGAAAAGTGGCAGCACAAAATTATTTAATGTAATCGCGGTACAGTTTGTCCACTCAAAATACTCGACTGTTCGGCTGAAATTTTTCAGCACCCCTGGTCACTTTAAACTGTAATTTCTCGGGACTCAGAAGGTTGAGATAAACAGATGCTTTCACAGTTATGAAAATTATTTCCATGTTTAAATGTTTTAATATTTTGAGAAGACTTAGGTCTAGTAGAAAAGAAAATCAATTTTTTCTGACGTGTTGCGAAGTTTGGCTCACTTCTTACATATAGTGCAATTACTTTGACAGTGAAAGCTAACCTCACGTGATAAACTTTTGTAACTAGAAAAGGGACACATATTTATTTTACATACTTCCCAGTGTCATGTGATGCACGAGGCCACATATTTTCTATCATCATAGAGCCGTATTATTTATAACATTCTGATTTGAAGCAGTCTGATCAACAAATGCATATCTATGTCAGAGGTTAACCGGCACGGTCAAAGTGCTTGCACTATAAGTTGACCAATATTCTATGAACAGTAGTTTTGTTCGTTATTTATGTTTTTATCGTATTGTTCGTTTTCAATTATGCATATTTTATAGGATGCCAATATAAAACTTTAATGTTTGTATCAATGTTTATCTTCTAAAAAATGAAAGTTGTTACTTTATCGTTAAGACATATGTAGTATTGTTCTTGATATATTTTGTACATAGCACCACCGATGTCAAACTTTGATGTATTTATGATGTTAGCATGGTGATTTAACACAAAACCCTCTTTATTCGTGTATTCGTTGTAGTCTTTTGGACATTTGTGTACAGTTCCGTTTAAAGGGGTAGCAAATCACAACTTTAAAATGCTTGTATCAATGATTACTTGTATAAAAATATGGTAAAAATTTGATTTATGACGATCTGAGCATTCTTGCTAATAGTTTGTAGCCTAACACCGGATACATTCGAAAGAGTTTAGAGGCAGCCGTATATGTTTCAGTCGATACCCAGATAATTTTAGCTTGATGATGACAAAATCAAAGAGATTTTTACAAGTACGGATGCCAAGACAACCAAAAAGTCATTCAAATATAACCACCCAAGTAGGCTACTAAGGCTTATATTTGGATGGTTTGACTTGAAATCAAATTGCTTTGGCAGGCTCATACGTGAGCGATAATAATGCTAGTTTACAGTACGTTTCGAATAGTGAATATTTTACAAAATAGTTTGTTTGCAACTCAAAGAAATAATTTGTATTTCGCATTAAACTTGTAAGTGGATAGCTATATAAGACTATGTAAATGCTTCAGGATAAATAGGCCTACTGAGGTTCCTGGAGCAACAAAACCACATCCGATATATGGTCCGTATCAAATACACGTGTCCTTCATTGTTCTCCATATGCAAAATGTGTAGAACTATTTAGCGGTCTATAGTGAAACTATGCAAGTATAAATACACAGTCAACAACAGTACAACACACATGAATAGTTACACACTACAGCGTGACATTAAAACTTGAGCCTGTGCATGAGAAAACAAATAATTTGGGTTCCGACCAGGTCTGACACAAGCCGGGCTGTACAGTCACAGAAGGTGGTTAGAAGCTTGAAATTTCGGAATTTAGAAGAAGTAGCGAAAAGAAAGGCGCTGATCAGCTTCGCAGTGACTGCGAAGCTGATTGCGAAGCTGATCTGCGCCCCCGGGTCTGCGCCTTTGTTTTCGCCTATGCAGGTTGCTGGTTTTCCCATGCGGCGGCTCAATTTTTAATAAAAGCTAATTAAACAATTATCAGCAGATACTTGGATCCGAGGCAGATATGGACCTGTCGTAGAACCAGAATGTAATAAAATCGGCGTTAGTGTGGCTTTTCGTGACCAGGTGACCGAACACAGTACAAATTAAATTTATATTTGAAAGCTCGTATCTTGACACATTAGTTATTTTGTTTAGCAAGGTCAAAATAAGGTTGCACTTCATTACTAATTTTGTGTGTGGGAGAAAACCTGACTTTGTATGTGTAAAACCAAAGGCGACAGACCAGCTGTGCACGGTAAAACCCCAAAATTGACCAATCTAGGAAATACACTCTCCCTTTTTTTTATTAATTCCTGCAGGACAATCTTTTATGAATGTAAAGACTTGTTCGTGTCTAGATATAATGACTATGTTTGAAACCCCTACACTGGTCACTTTACATAAACTGAACAAAAAAAGCAACAATAGGCCACAAGGGATTTGCGAGTTTAAGGGTAAAACGCTGATAATTTTAGGTTTGTTGCCTAATGATTCCTATTAATGGGCTATTAGGGTTTTAAGTGCAAAAACTGATTTTCATTTCGATTAAAATTGAATGAGAAATTTTTGTCGCCTTAAATAATGCAAATCGGAAAAGATTTGCTCTGCGCATGCTCACACTTTTTAACCACCAAATCATCAACAAACAATGTCAGCTGCCCTCTCTTTTAAATTCATGAAACAAGAAATAAAGTTCCAAGACAAACAAGCTCGTAATCAAAACATCAAAATCCCTATATGTTTAACTGAAAGGGGGATACTTTTAATTTTATTTCTTTAACGTGTGAGTTATCTGCTGATCGGTACATGGTGATTTTGAATGTGTGCCTATGGCCAATTTAAAACATACCATTGTTTTTGTTGAAATAACAGGAAGAGCTATTGCAGTCATCCCGGCGTCGGCGTTAGCTTCGGCGTTGCTCAAATGTTAAAGTTTTATGAGTATATATCTCTTCAGGTTGTTGATGGATCAAGTTGATACTTTGCATGATAGTAGATATTGGTCTGAAGTTTTATGTTGTACCATCACGATCCACCTGGGTGACCTTAAGGTCTTGGTCACGGACTTTTTGTGTTAAAGGTTTTGGTTAAAGTTTTTATAAGTCTAGATCTCTTGTACATATCGATGGATCAAGTTGATACTTTGCATGTTGCTAGATATCGGTCTGAAGTTGTATCACCACGACCTACTTGGGTGACACTGAGATAAAGGTCATGGACTGAAATTGTGTGTTAAAGTTTTTGGTTATTTTATACGAGGATGATCCAATAAGGATTGCACTTTTCTTTAGTTTCATAAACCTTATTGATTGGCTCAGGTTAACTTCTTTCGTTCACTAGATACACATCTGATCTCACTACGGAACCTGTCTTCTCAAATGCTCATAAACTTTAGTTGCTATGGTTATTTAAGAACCACTCGTGCAGTGCCTATGGGCACCATTTGCCCTTTCGAACAAACATAGTCTATATAAATTTATCTACATGTATGTCACAAATTTTAAAAAGGGTATTTTATAATAATTTAGTATTGCCTGTGTTAACAGTCATCTCTGAAATAGTTTGTTTCAGTCAATTCGAGTCTTGCTATAGTGATCGAGATATGGTTGCTAGCAACCATTTTCCTTTATGAATTCTGGCTTATAGCATTTTCCAAATTCTATCGTTGCTAGGCAACATAAAACGAAAGCGTCAGGTGCCGCTTTTGAAATTAAAGTGCGATATTTATCCCATAATTTAACCCATAATTGATCAGTTCAAGGTTAAAAACAATTTACATGTGTCATGTATACACAGGTTATAAGATATTTCTCACCCCTACCCTCAAAATCATTGATTTTTTTTCGCAACTAAAGCCCGACTTTTCTCACAAAAATGCTCAGCCTACTTGAATTATCAGCTGTATGTAAGTGATATTTGCAGAGCATAAGGCTAGGTATGAATGCTATAAATAACAGTGTGCCATGATTGGAATTTTTATCACCAGTTGCCATGGCAACCCATTTTATGTGCATAAGTACCACGTGGCCAAGTACATTTGACTCACATTCTCTTGTTGCTAGGCAACAGAAGGTAGTTCTCTACAAGTGAATTTAAACCATTGTATCGCGTGCACATTACAGTGAGCAAGGTTAACAAGATATCACGATAAGAAGAGTTTATTAACATAGAAATAATTCAAAAAGGCTCATTCTTTATTGGATCATCCACGTATGTCTGTATCTCTTGAATATTTAGATGGATCAAGTTGATACTTTTGCATGTTGGCAGATATTGCTCTGAAGTTTTATGCTGTACCATGATGGCCCATCTGAGTGACCTTGAACTGAGTTCAAGGTCAAAGACTTTGAAATTTTATGTTAAATCTTTTACTTAGTGTTTTGAACTGTATATTGCTGGAACAGATGGATGGATGGATCTAGTTGATACTTCGCTATTAGATATTATTCTTAAGTTTTATGCTATGCCATCTTGACTCACCTGAGATCAAGGTCACAGACTTACAAATTTTATGTTATAAGCCTGTATCAAACATGCAGATGGATCAAGTTGATTCTCTGCATGTTGGTAGATATTGTTCTGAAATTTTATGCTGTACCATCACGACCAACCTGAGTGACCTTGAGATCAATGTCATGGGTCATAGAATTTAATAGACTTAGTGACAAAGCACAAGTTAGGCGAGCTACGCTGTCCTGCGACAGCTCTTTTTTCCATGGAGGTGCACATTGTACACTCCGGTGTGTTCACAGGACGAGCCTACATACATGCGGATAGAACCTGTGTCTTTAACCTGCACATGGGATAGCTGTCCCTGCACAGGGGGTCGCTATCCGAATGTCCCGATCCGAAGGACGGCGCACTTGTTCATGTCATACCTTCACCCAATTTACCAGTTTTTCTGGGTTCCTACAGTTTACTAGTTCTCCTGGATCCCCTGACAAGTTGCAGTTTCACACACATTTCAATGATATGCAGATCGGCATCTGCTCTGGCTTTGTAGCAGTGATTCCTTCATCTGACCAGTTTTCCTGGGTTCCCCCAGTTTTCCTGGGTCTCCCCAACTTACAAGTTATCCTGGGTTCCCCAACAAGTTGTAATTTCACCCACATTCCAATTACATGCACCGTCATTTTTTCTCATTCTGTAGCAGTGTGTCAACCTATTTTTAGTGGATAGATGTAGGCAGGTAGGTAGTATTGGTAGGTAGGTCGGAGAGTGGAGGAAGGCAGTTAGGTTGGTGGATGGGGGAGGTAGGTGGGTGGATGAGTAGGTGGTAGGTAGGTAGGTTGCTAGGTAGATGAATGTGTGGATGGAAGTAGGTAGGTGTGGAGGTGGAGGTAGGTAGGTAGATTGGTGGGTGGGTGGAGGTAGGTAAATAAGTCAGTATGTAGGTAGGTGGGTGGGTTGAGATAGGTAGGTGAGTGGGGGTAGGTATTTAGGTAGGTGGATGGGTGGAGGTAGGTAGGTGGGTGGGTGGAGGTAGGTCGGGAGATAGGTAGCTGGATGGGATGAGTGGGTGGAGGTAGGTGGGTGGGTGGATGTAGGTAGGTAAGAAGGTGGCTGGGTGGGTAGGTAGGTAGGTTGTTGTAAAAAGGCAGGTAGGTGGGTGGAGAAAGGCGGGTTGGGTATGTTGATAGGTAGGTAGGTAGGTGGATGAGTGACTTGAGGTAGGTAGGTGGGTGAGTATTTGGGTGGAGGTAGATAGTGGGTGGGTGGGTGTGTGGGTGGATGTAAGTAGGTAGATAGGTAGGGGGATGGGTTGGTAGGTAGGTTGGTGATCGAATGTGGGTGGGTGGGTGGATGGAGGTAGGTAGGTGGGTGAGTAGATGTATGTGTCCGTGTGTGGGTGGAGGTAGGTAGGTAGGTGGATGAGTGGGTAGGTAGGTAGGTACCGTAGGTAGGTGGATGGGTAGGTAGAAAGGTAGTTGGGTGGCTGGATGTAGGTGAGTAGGTGGGTGGAGGTAGGTGGGTGGCAGGGTGGTGGTAGGTAGGTAAACAAAAAGAATCTAAACTTTTATCAAAGATTGAAAAAGGAATAAATAATTTGAAAAAAAAAAACGCGAGTTTGGTGAGTCCTAGTGAAGGGTCTCCGACTAAAAGCCGAAACGATTGTCGGGACCGAAACGACACGTTGGGTATCTGACTCAGATCGAAAATGACTAATGGGGTCGAAACGACCTGTTACAGCTGTTTGGGGTGTTCGAATCGAGAGAGAAACTATTCGCGGTCGAAACGACCTTTTTGTGGCTTGGTTGGGTTTGCTCGGCTCAAACTGAACTGGAAAAAAAAACTCCGGTAAATCGTGATACTCAGAGAGAGACTGGTTTTCGAAATATTCCCATGAAATATTTTGAAATATTCAATTGGAATATATACAGTCAGTTTACGACAAAAATGGCTGTAACAACAACAATGGCCGCTCTTTACTTTCCGGTTTGTACAGAAAGGTATCTATCTTAGTTTCTTACGTACGTTCATCCTTAAGCAAACACACATGTGTGTTTGCTATTACTATAGTATACCTTCATATTCATGGAGTGCACATGTGAAGTTTTAGTCAAATTTACAATGACATTTGTGGGCATTTTAAGATAGAGCTGAATGACAGTAAAACAAAATCTGTGTTTTCGAAGATGAAATATATATATATATATTTTAATTCAGTTTAACGTTCCTTTTCAAGATTATTTCAGCTCATATGAGACGGGCCAATCAGTAGGTGGGGCAAAAACGGGAGAACCCCGAGAAAAACCACATGACACACCCGCAAGCAGAACTGAGCGGGGCTCGAACCCACACCAGGATGATCGAGTGATTAAGAAACAGCGGCCACGGGGGCCGCCATGAGATTGTTTTGAACAGTGCCTGTAATGGCTGTGTTTTAATGTAGTGTAGTAAACTACTTCTTGGAATGAAAATAAATATAAAAAATCAATAAGTGTTAATGATATTTTTTTTCTAATTTTCTTGGTTTGTACCCAAAAGAGCCAGTCATAAAGGTTAACAGATAGCCTGATTGATAAGATGCATTCGCTTTTGTTTTGTCCATGATAGTTGTGTCCCTTATCGACAAATGACAGTTCCGTTTTTACTGGCTTCAAGTATATAAGCCTTTGTAGTTTACTTGGGTGGATACATTCTAAGCACTTGTTGGATGTCATGACATCCTCTTTTTGCGTACAAGTCTCATAAAATGGAGGCAACGTCCCTACATGACCCTAGCTGTTGACTGGGACGCGTAGCATCATTTCAAACAAACAAACACATACAATACACAACCATATTTATTTTAAAACCATGTAGCAAGAAAAAAGTGTTCTTATTGGTTTTCTATTCGGCTTCATGAAAGTAAAAGCGAATTTGCTTATCGGCTTAGTTGGGTGCTATATTTGAAGCACGACATCCTAATTGTAGGTACAAGTCCCATTAAATGGAGACAACGTCCTTACGCGACAATATATGTTGACAGGACGTTAAGGTTGATATCGAGCGTACAGGTGATAAACGGCTTGATATTTTTTCCTATTTTTTTAAGTCGATACTTTAACGTGGTCTTTGCACTGAGCAAATAAAAAACGGAGGTAATCAGGTATATGTGTTATTTATACCGGTTGAAAGAACACCATTTTTTTTTTTTTTTTTGTGTGGGGGGGGAGGGGGGCTTGTTGCTGCTACATGTTGGGAAAATGTACAAGCAGTACGATCCAAATACCATACATATGATTTCGATAAGACTATACGTTGTTGGATGTACGTAACCATCATCAACAGATCAACAGTGAGCTTTGCCTACAAAGGGCATTACTAACAGATATTTGGTAAATTCGTGCGTTTATGGTTATTTTGTTTTAATCCCCCTTAACATAGCAAACTCCGCAAAAAAATTCAGTGAAATTCCATCGTATAACAAGTAAATTGATGAGAAAAAACACGTGGTCAACAGAATAAATCCTACAACAATAATATTACCCCACCCCCTTTGATTTTGCTTACGTTTTTCGTGATTTTGTGCTTATAGAAATGTTTAAATTAACACTGTACATGTAGGTTTTATCCAAACGCATTAAAAAGAAACGCGAAAATCGTGGTTTAAATCCCTGATAGTTGATGCTTTGCCGTCATATTTTGAATAGGCTTGAAGAATTTGCCTACCTGTCTGAAACCAAAATTTTGATATTTGTACCAGGTCTCAGTCATCCTCCAGTCCCTTGGAATTTGGGGATCTTTTTGCTTAACATTTACTTGGGAGTGAAAAGAATGACTAAACAGCCATTTTATATAATTCGCTATATTTATAGACAAAAAGGTACAAGTAGGCAAAGATCAGGAAAAGGCGCAATCAGAAAAAGATTCCCACTCCAAAAACCAAGGTGGGAAAAAACCAAACTAACAATCAGGTACTTATACCATGAAACATATCGTAAGCCGAATGAGCAGCTATTTTCCCAATAGGTGGCCACTCAGTTACCTTAACTTAACTAAAAATATGAAAACATACATAAGGCGCCAACAGCACAAAAAAAACTTTTATACACCAAAACATAAAACAAAAAGAACCACCACAGAAGTATCGACTTGGAACGATCAGTAACACAAAGTTACTGGCGGGCTTAAACCGGTTTTACATGGCCATAACCTCACCCTCAGCTTCTGCAGTGGTTCATAACATTTAGTTAGTTATTCGGTCCTCGTGGTGAATCTCTAACTAGTCAATGAATCATCAAGAACAAACAAATTAATCATGATAAACATCCTGATGAATCAAAAACCAGGACTCACAGACTGAGTAAGCTGCCCGACGATGGAGATCCCTGGGCGCCGAATAACCTACTAACTCCGGAGCAAAAGAAAAACACCAGTTGGACCCCGGTGGGCCAAGCAACAGACAAGAAGCTCCGGCCCCAACCAACTAAAATGAATAGCTTTATGTCGGGGCCATCATAGAGTCTGACGCCCGACCCACCGGCGTGCAATTAAAGAAGGCAGCATAGTTATCAACCATGATTGGGTTAAAAACTAAGCATGCAGACTGTCGCATAACATTCAAGTTATAACCTATACGTCTGTAACGTGTTATGATTTTTCTGAACTGAAAAGAAAAATCATTAATTCCTTTAAGTTTCTTAAATTTGTAAACCAAGTCACCATAAAATTCAGGTTCCGAAAGGCCCTCACTTAAAAGCGTCTTTAACCCAACATTATATTTGGAAATCAATTCATAGTGTCTACGATAAAATTTAGAAAATGTTTTTCGAAGTTTATGATACCGATAGCCCTGTTGGAGAAGTTTTGCCGTTAAACATTTATTTCGAGCATTGAAGTCTGTAACATGATTGCAGACTCTAGCAAACCTAATAAGTTGCGAAATGTATACACCATAAGAAGTACGACGAGGAACGTCACCATCCAAAAAAGGAAAATTTACTATATCAAAATCAAAGTCATCGCGCTTATCATAAATTTTAGAAGAAACAAATCCATTTGCAACAGAAAGATGTAGATCTAAAAAGGGGGCTTCAGTATCTGAGATATTGGCTTTGTTCAACTGAAGTTCAGGTGGATAAATTTGATTGACCATACCTTCAAAATAGGGGTTGTCAATGTTCAAAAGGTCATCGAGGTACCTAGATGTGGAATTAAAAGCCTCGATAACATCAGCTTGATTATCATGGTTAAGAGAATCCATGAAATCTCTTTCGTAGCAGTATAAAAATAAATCAGCTACGAGAGGTGCGCAATTTGTACCCATCGGAATTCCAACAATTTGTCTGTATAACTTGGTCCCAAATCTAATATAAATATTATCAAGAAGATAGGATAAGGCGTCGCATACATTCTGACATGACCAAAGTGTATACCGACTTTGGTCAGAGGAAGTGAAAAAAGCCTTTCTGTCATTACATGCCAAATAAAGTGAACCATAGTTTTTTAATGCCCTTTTGAAGGTCCACTCTATCAAATCCAGAAGTTTTTCTTTAATTAGATTATGTGGTAATGTTGTATACAGAGTAGAAAAATCATATGTGGACAAGCTTGTCGCACGGAACCCTCTACACTTCAATTTACTGAGCACCTCACCAGAATTTTTAATTGACCAAAACCAATTTTTATTTGAAGTTTCATACACTGTCTCACAGTATCTTATAACATGAGATTTGATAGCAGTAAGACAGGAAGTTAATAATTTAGAAAGTTCAGTGGTAGTACAAGAGCTAGAATTTGCAATAAATCTAGCTTTGTATGGTCTTTTGTGAAGCTTAGGTAACCAATACATCGTAGGAAGTTTGTCTTGGCCTTCATTGACACAAACAGAAAACTTAACAGGTAAATCGTTTAAGTGGGCATTAACTACAGACACCTCATCAGTATCTGTCTCCAGATAAGCCCTGGTACCATCAAGCTCCTGTTTTAAGGTGTTAACGTAGTGAAGCCTACAAACGACAACAACATTGTTTGCAGCTTTATCTGCCGGAACCAAGACATACTTTCTATGAAATTCTTGGACACCCTGCTTCAAATGCCTAAATGACGATTTGGGTTTAGGAGGTAAAAGATTAGTATTTTGTGAATAAAACTTAATACGTTTATCCACGATAGTGAATATACTTCTTTTCCATTCTTTAAGAGCATTATCCTCAACACCCTCTCGTTTACACCATCGATTACCGAAATCATTTAATGCAGATGAAATCTCCTCTCTACATTTGTCGAAATTAATGTAGGAAGGGAATCTATATTTCGGACCTTTAGAAACAATTTTGCGAATTCTAGAATCCGAAATTATTTTTAAATTTCCAGTAACAATATGTCTAGCGGGTTGATAAACATATTTTGAATCTTTACAATCTCAAGACTTAGGAGTATTAGCATGGATATCAAGATCAGAAACAAGTTTATTGAAATTAAAAATTGTATTTCTGATTGGTTTGTTATATTTGTAACAAATAATAGGAGGTTCTGAATTTTGGAAGTAGGTAGGTATAGACTGTATCACTGATTTATCCTGGAATATGCTTGGTAAATCAATAAAGTCAATTCCTTTATTGATGAAAGGAATTTTAATAAAACTTCTAATGTGATTAGATTCGGAATCGATAAAAGGACGAAGAGCATGCTGAGTATAACATCTTGTTAACAGTGCAGCGTCATACATTTGATGATTTCTATCGTAAAATCTATTAGCCTCTGTGTCCAAGGAACGTAATGCAGCAATAGGTAGAGAACTAAGATACGACAGCATTGGATGTCGACCGTGAATCCTTAGTTTAACAGCTAAATCATTAAGAGAAATGTTCAATTTCAATGCAGCGCACCGTTTACGTTTGTCATTACCCTTTTTCCGTATACCATGAGATCTAGATTTACGTTTACGAGAGTCCGAAAGTGTAAGTACATCAAAATCGGGCATTTTGGAAATATTGCCTTCATGGTAAATGTTGTCGTTAAATCCCAGTGGAAAGGGTGTTTGCAGTAATTTTATCCATTTAAGTTCAGTTTCAAATCGTTTAATGTTTTTGAATCTAACTGAAGAATTTTCATCATATGAGATTTTCTCCACTGGTTGAACTTTAACATCATTGGGAGAATGACCAGTGCGCTTAAAATGCTGGTACAGGAAGGTATCATTATTTTTGGGCTTTCTGATTCTACGATAGTGCTCACCAAATCGTTTTTGCAAAGTTCGACAAGTTTGTCCAACATATTGCATCCTACAATTGTTTGTATTTCAAGTAAGAACATATACAAGATCCATTGATTTTCAGTCTAAATCAGAATCATTAACCACTGAAAATGTCCTACCATTCACAGATGAAGTGATAGTAGTCTTAGAGCATAAATGATTGCAACAGTTGCACTTCTTGGCATTGCACTTAGAAATACTAGGGTACATTCCAGGTCTCTTGAATTGTCAAAGTTACCGGGTAGTACTAGCAGAAGATTTAGAAACGAAGTTGCTTCGTGCACCCAAATAGTGCGAAACTTGCAGTAATCTGCCACGATATCAGTTTGTTATCAGGTTATGAAAAGATAAATTGGATTTTCATATATCTGTCTTTTTGTTTTAGTATAAGGTGTAGAATGAATCGACATAATTTTCACATTTTAATAAACAAATGTGAATACATTTTCTGCATCATCATTTGAATATGAAATAAAGAAATACATTTCAATTCAAGATTGCTGACAATAAAATGTTTATCTATGAACGCCTTTGCGCTTTCATCAATGAAACAGCCAAAATGAAGTTACTTCCCTTGAAAAAGGTTTAGCAAATATTGGCTTTCATAATGAAAATTGATGTAAGAATCGCTGCAAAGCATGCATGAATACCAACCTACAAATAAAGGTTCCAGTGACCAGCAGCTATCTTTTGTAACTGCGACTGCAGTATCAATCATTCGTTTTCAATTTTGCTATGCGAAAATGTATCCATTATCAAATATTGAGACCCACAAGGCCAGGAGAGAGAATTTTCGCTTTAAGCCTCAAAGCCTCCTTGGTCCATCTGCTGTAGCGTTTGGGTGTAATTTAGCGCAATGTAACAAATTCAACGAAATATACAAATGTCATTTTGAGTAACATTTATGGCAGTCATGTCCCTGATTTTACTCAGAAAGCCGTCGAATTCACACAAGTAAGACATTGACTATGGATTATCATTCTCTTATCCACCATGCGATCTTGTCCAAAAAGGACGAAGATCTTCAAGAGCTATGGTCACACTGGTTCAAATAGCTGGTATAACTTTTAGAAGCTAAAATTTGAACAGAACGCTCTCTCGAAAATTGGTAGAACATCAAAAACAAGTTCTATGTTAGTATATTCGCTCACCTTGGTTTTGGGGCGGGACATTCGCTCTAATTACGTTTTCATGATTACTAAATTTAAATTTAATTTCATAAAATCATAAAGCAGACGTGTACTTGCGTTGTATACATGAATTTGCATACATTGAAATGTAGACAATATTGTGATACAACGTAACCGTTTATCATTATGTGTTATACTTTCATGGTCAATCTTGAAAAGAAAAGCGTAGAAACAAGGAAGACCATCGAATGTGCCAAAAGAATTTGTTATGGATTCGAGGAATTCAACAGGAAGTACGAGCCATTTGGACAACACGCTTATACAAAAGCTGATTTTAAAGGTGAAGCGGAGCTTCATAATTACATGTAGTTAGAATTTAACAAATACCATGGACATAGTTCTCAGGATTAACAGAGAAGATCTGACGATCTTAGAGACTCGATTCCAGTCAAAATATTGACACAGTGTAGGATCGCAAAACCCTATCGCTTCACGTTCGGCAACAACTTCCATGTGATTGGCATATCAGCCATTTACTAAAATGCCCGTAATGAGTCACAGAAAATACGGAACCGTGTTGCAATGGCAACTGACTTAAGATTTCAAGTAAGTCTATTAACAGACCCAGCGTGTTCAATATTCCGCACCATATTAATATAGGATTTAGTGCAAATGTGTTAACACATTTTCATGCACATATGCTTAAACTTAAGTAGTCGGAAATCGTTGTGATACAGCTCCTGGTGGTTAGGCAAGGGTCACACGCCGATGTCCATTCTGGGTAATGCCATATAACTGGTATTCGGGCGATTGCAATAAAACCGGTAATTTAAGTATTTGGCTACTAAAACGGAAAATATTACTTTATTAAAGAATACCTCGAATATATTAAGACGAAGATGCCTCCATTGGTATGTGTGAAGAATTTATCATGACATTTTGTTTTACCGATTGCAGTATTAAGATCCAAGCAGTATCTCGTGTTTCAACATATTATAGAGAAGGTAAGACAAAGCCTTTCTATTGGTACCGCTACACAAACTTACCGAAAAAGGGCATACATTTGTGTGGACTGATGAGTGTGAAACCGCATTCAGAACACTTAAGAAAGCACTAGTTTCAAGCCCGATACTAGCATTTCCTGAGGAAAAAAGGCCAAAATTTTATCCTCGATTGTGACGCTTCCAATGTAGCGGCCGGATCAATGCTTTCTCAGATACAAAATGGAGAAGAAAAGGTAATTGCTTACTTTAGCAAATGTTTTTCAAATACAGAGAGGAGGTACTGTACTACCAGGAAGGAATTACTATCAATAGTGATGTCCATAAAACACTTCCACCCTTACTTGTACGGGAGACATTTCCTGATCAGAACTGATCACAGTAGTTTGAGATGGCTCATGAATTTTTCAATTATAGATGGGCAATTAGCTAGATGGCTAGAATTTTTAGCCTCATATGACTTTGAGATCCGCTTTAGACGTGGGAATTCCCATACAAACTGCGATAGTTTGAGCAGACGTCCATGTGTTGACAATGATTGTAAGTATTGTAGCAGATATGAAGAGAGAGATAGCGCTAATGAAGCCGGGCTGATCACCCGAAGAAATGGGGAAACTGTGGGTAGTATTAAACAGGGGGAAAGTTCAGAGGAAGTCGGTTTAGTAAGACAGGTTTGTACAAAAATGGATGAGCTGGACTCATCAGAATGTAGTACTGACAGGAGTAACATCCCTTTATTAGTGCGCATAATAAGGGAAGTGACTCTGAGACAGAAAATTCCGAAGAAAGCAAAACAGGGGGGATCAGCAAGAATACTTTCCCACCAATAGAATCCGGGAAGCCTGAAATGCAGCTGACCCAGACGGGTAGCCTGACAAAGTATGACCTTCCCAAGGATGGATCAGGAGAATCCATCGACCTATGTACTGTTAATTCAGACACTGGTCCTTTTATGAACTGTCAAGATGATCACCACGGTACTGTTAATTCAGACCCTGGAAAATTGCAGGGTTGCCACGGACATAACGGGTCTGTTAATTCAGACACCGGTATGAACTGTCACAACCTCCATTGTACTGTTAATTCAGACTCTGGTAAAGTGCAAGATTGTCGCACCTTCAAATATACTGTTAACTTAGACGAGGATTATTTCACAGATTGTCAACAAGGGCCCTTCATGGACGAAGAATTATCAGGTAAGAGAGAACCTGAGGCAATACGGAAAATAGATATAATTGATATAGATTGTCTATCACCTGAAAATCTACGGGCAGAACAAGATAAAGACCCAATCTTGAGTCAGATCAAATCATGGAAAAACGAAGGCAACCGTCCTCAATGGTCATCTGTCGCTCCCTCAAATATTGAATTAAAGACCTACTGGGGACAATGGGAATCTCTCTGTATATAATAGATGACATTCTTTATAGGAAGTGTTAAAGTAGCAATGGAGCAAGGGAGGTGACCAATCAAATACTCCTTCCACCTAGCCTTCAAAGAAAGGTTTTTCAGTTACTGCATGAATCAGTTACCGCAGCACATCTAAGTCCACGGAAAACTATAGAGAAGGTGAAATGTACAACCGCTGCAATAGTTCTTCGATGAAGCAGCCTTCATAGAAAAGTGTATGTCTTATACAGTAGTAGTAATATTGGAATCCCTAAGCAGTTTTGATCCGGATACAAATGCCAAAACATGTAAATCAAGTACTCTTGGAATGGTATCACTCTGATGTTTAACAATTGACATTGAGACATACATGTATGTATAGTCATAAAATGATTGAGCGATACAGGCATGTTTTGCAAAACTTAAACATAGAAATATTATAAGGACGGACGTCCATGGTTGAGAGAAATATTATCATAAAATCAAATCAAAGCACATGTGACATGCGCTCCTCAGTTACAGACATTGACGTTTCAAAGTCCAGGTCACTCAGTGACAAGACTTGCCAAACTAGATTTCAGGTTACGATATCAAACCACGATTTCAAGAATTAAAACGTCTGGGAGCAGTACGATTACAAGTAAATTCCCGATTACATACCATTTATGAACTGGTATCGCAGTTCAGTTTACACTTTAATAGAAGTCTCTCTAATTGATACTATAGGACGTAGCAGTTCAAATGTATTCCTGAAACATAAAACAAGTGTTCGTGACAGAATGTGAGTTACGGGAAAACTAAAATCAGCAGAAAATAATAAATTTAATCGCTGCAATGTAAAATTCGCCAGTTTGACATGGAAGTTGTGTGTGAGCTTATGCCCTATGGGGTTGAAATTTCAAACGTCTTTACAGAAAGGCCATTGAACATTGACATTGGAATAAGTTTATACTGATAATATGATAGGAGTGTTTATGTTAAATTTTGGAAAACTCAGTGATTGTGTAAATATGTGATTCTATTGGTGCTTAAATGCAACACAGAAAATTATAAGATTGTATATGATTTAAGAGAATACTGTTAAAAACTGTCTGAAAGTGAGGAGACATTCAAAGGAACTCTGAAGTTTAAAAGTTAGAACTAGTTATATAGAAGATATCAAAATATAATGTATTTTTGTCGAGTATTTCTGACCGACCACCTCGTAATTCCTCTTATGTCATTTGTTAAAACCACATTTCCATGCTTTGATAAATTTTATAACTGACTTGTCATTCTTATCGGGGACCGATCCGTCTTTTTAAAGGAGGGGGACATTGTAGCGTCCCTGGCCAGTCAGCAATACTCGTTTCTATGTATTTAATGTCATTTTACCTTGTTTGTCTAACTGATAATTCACGATATCGTAGGGTCCATAATTTCGTCTATCTATCTATCTATCTTCCACTACTTCTTAACCTCATCAGAGGACTTCAGAAGGAATTCCGGTATACCAAGTGCTAAAGGGGGTTAGCTGAAATAAAAGAAAAGTGAAGTGGGTGAAATGAGTTTGTACAGTGAAAGAAGAGTGTTAGTATAGTTTAAAAGATAAAAAACAGAATCTGGTGATTAGGGAGACACATGCACCACCTGGCAAACAGCATGACTGAACTGTGCCACGGTGGGGAGCATGACAATACTGATGGGTAAAGCGTTCCAATGTACTGCAGTTCTTGGAAAAAAGCTATACTTGCAGTAATTGGTAGTAGTGCTGATTTGTCTGTATGCCAGCGGGTGGATGAATTTGGACTGCCTGCGATTTGGTGTGAGATAGTCAGTTAGGGGGATTGCTACAAGATCATATGTGATCTTGTACAGCATGATCAGTCGGGTATCTATTCGCCTTTGGTCTAATGGACGCCAGGAAAGTTTATTAAGCATTTCAGTAACACTGGAGGTGGACCTGTAGTCATGGGTAGCCCACCTGGCCGATCTCCGTTGAACAGATTCTATCTTTTTTATGTCAGTGTCGGTGTGGGGAGACCATACAGAGGAGGCGTATTCCAGCTGTGGTCTGACAAGTGTTTTGTAGGCTGTGGATTTGAGGTCTTGGTTACGAACTTTGATATTGCGTTTGAGAAAGCCCAGCGTTTGATTTGCTTTTTTAGTGATGTTATTTATGTGATTTCCCCAGCTGAGGTCTTCTGATATTGTGACCCCAAGGTACTTGGCAGTGGGTACACTTTCAAGTTCAGTGTTGTGTAGAAAGTATTTGGATGGAATGGGAGTCTTGAATCTGGTCACATGTAGGACCTGACATTTTGCTGGGTTAAAGTTCATATCCCAATCTTCTTCCCATTTCTCGAGTTTCAGGAGGTCTTCTTGAAGGATGTTTGCTTCTGAGAGTGAGCTGATGCATAGATACATTGCTGTGTCGTCTGCGAAAAGTCTGACTCTTGACCTTACCTGTTCTGGAAGGTCATTAATGTAGGCTAAGAATAGGATTGGTCCGAGAACAGAGCCCTGCGGGACACCAGAGGAGACAGGGATGGGGCTGGAGCTGATACCGTTGGTTACTACAGATTGTTTCCTATTGTCCAAAAAGTCTTTTATCCATTTTAGAGTGTCACCCCGAATGCCATAGGCATGAAGTTTTTGGAGCAATTTTTCATGGGCGACTTTATCAAAAGCTTTACTAAAATCTAAAAGTATTAAGTCTGTCTGTTTTTTGGACTCCATGTTTTTGGAGAGTTCATCAATAAGCATGATCAACTGGGTCTCGCAGGACCGCCGCTCTCGGAACCCATGCTGTAAGTCATAGAGGATATTCTGGTCCGTGAAATGTTTTGATATGTTGGATGCCACGATGTGTTCCAGTACTTTGCAAAGAACACATGTGAGCGATATGGGGCGGTAATTGGCTGGGTCCGTCTTGTCCCCTTTTTTGAATATAGGGGACACATTTGCTTCCTTCCAGATGGTAGGGAGTTTACCTTGGTCTAAGGACCTCTGGAAGATTATTTCGAGAATGGGGGCTAATTCCTTATGAAGAGTTTGTAGTACAATGGGTTTGAGTTGGTCGGGACCAGATGCTTTATGGGGATTGAGCTTTTTCAAAAGGCATTCAATACCCTTTGATGAAATTTCTATGTCCGGCATTTTAGTGTATGGGCTGGCTTGGAAGGGAAGGTTTGGACCTAGGTCATGTAGGTCCTGTAAGGTCTTTTGTGCCATGGCTTTCAGTGATGTGGGTGATTTTGGGCTAAAAACAGATTGAAACTGAAGGTTTAGAGTATTGGCCTTGTCTGTGTCAGAGGTGAAAGTCTGTCCATTGGCCTTTAAGGATGTTATGCCACTATTGTCTTGCCTGGAGTGTTTCAGCAGGGAGTATAATTTCTTGGTATTGACCTTGGTAGGGGTGTCAAGGTCAGGGTCATCGGCTTCTTGCTGTAGGCCAAGAATGTCACCGATGTATTTTTCATAGGCCGTTTCAGATACCCGGCGTACCAGGTGTTTATAGTCAAGAAATTTCTTGTGATCAACAGGTCTGTTTGACCTGGTCCATCTCTTATAGTGTCTGTCTCGTTTACGCATCAGGCGGCGGATCTCTTGATTGATCCATGGGAGACCATCTCTTGATCTTGCCTTGCGTATTGGAATGTAGGTGTCGATACCATGCTGGAGTTTGGTGACAAACTCATCCCACAGAGTCTGGATGTCTGCGGTAGCAAGGTCCGACTGAAGTACTGAGTGGAATTCCCTCATAGACTCTTTTAGCTGGTCCCAGTTGGCCTTTTTGTATAGGAAGATATTACGGGGGACCTGCTTAATCATTTTGGGCTTGACATTTACTTCCGCAGTTATTATATCATGGTCAGAGAGACCAGGGAGGACTGACGTTTTGTCTATGAGGGTTGGATTTGTAGTAAAGAAAAGGTCCAGAATGTTTTGACCTCGGGTTGGCGAGGTCACCATTTGCTCCAGTAGGCAATCATCAAAGGCCTCGAGACATTTACTATAGAAGTCAATGTTGGGGCAGTCTGGTTTGAGAGTCTTTGTCACCCAGTCAATCTTGGGAAGATTGAAATCCCCTAGGATGCATAATGTTGAGTTGGACTTTTTAACTAAGTCTAGGGACTTGTTAAATTCCTCAAAACTTTTCTGATCAAGCTCATGTGGTTTGTAGTAGGCTCCAATAAGCAATGATCTTGAGCCAGCAAGATTCAGCTGTACCCAGAGGTTTTCACAGTTGGTTTGGAAATCTGGTCTGCTTTCAGAAAGGAGGGCTGAGTTGACAAGAATTATCACCCCACCCCCCCTCTGATTGACACGGTCACGCCTATAGATGGTATATCCTAGTTCAGGTGGGAAGAGCTCAGCATCAAAGATATCTGGGGTTAACCATGTTTCTGTTCCCACAATTATATCAGGCCTATATGTTTCTACAAAAGAATGGAACTGGGGTTTCTTTTCCCTGATTGACCGGAAGTTGATATGTGCGAATTTCAGTGGTTTATCTACTTTGTACGTCCTATGGGGTCTGGTTTTAGATGGTGTTGATGTTGAGTCCGGTGTGAAGTCATGTACAGGTGAAGCGTTCAAGCTCAGAGGGCTGAACCTGTTTTCACTTGATAGGGAGCTGAGATCATGTGAGGAGGCTTTGGAGTAATTTAGAGAATTACATCTAGTACAATGCCAGGAGCAGTCTGATTTCGACAGGTAGTCATACAAATGATCACCCACTCTTTGGCAGGGGGCGTGAAACCAATGGTTGCAAGTGTCACACAGGAGACCTTTATGGTCGTATGTGACTGGTAGCTGGCACTTTCCGCATGGGTAATCCGTCTCTGAACTAACGTGTGAGTCTGTATCCATGGTCAGTGTAAGTGCAAACTGTGTCAGGGAGAGGGTAAGAAGGGCCAAGGAAACACAGAAAATAATCTGTAGTTTCTTCGTGTTCTGTACGTGGGTGGGGCGAGTGCTTTTGGAGAGCACCTGGGGGGTTAATTGGGGGTCAATTACCTGTTGATCTGTTCTGAAACACATTTTACCACGCTTCCAGCATTATAGACATGGTGAAAATCCAAAGAATGTCACACTGCTTTGGGTTTTTCCAAACCGGAAGTTTATGGTAGAAATGGCCAAAAATGGCGGCAGCCACCGTGTAACAACACAAAGTATGGGGGAAGTTCCAGGTAGCAGGTTATTTCGGGCTACGGACGCTGATGCATTGAATGGGATGGCTCAGCAAGTGATACTGTGCCAGATGATGGATGGATCTCACCTTTATAACCAGTGAAGGAAGATGAAAATTGGGAAAATCCCAAGAGCTAAGAAAAGAGCGTATAGCACTTGGCGCATGCGCAACCGGTAAACTCGTCGATTGTAGCTCTATTTCGCCTTTCCTGCCGATATCCTGCTATGGCCTTATTCCTTAGATGTGTAGAATCAAGTTTCTAGTGATGATTATTCTTGTTTCATTGTTAAAACGCTGTAATTTGCCTTTTTGTATGATTTTTCGCCGCACTTCCTGGTTTAAATTATCGCGGGCGGCCATCTTTGAAAGACGTAGCGACTATTGGCTCGATTCCGTGCGCGTGCAAAAGTCGGTATCCAAGGTGTCGCGTGCGCCGTTCGTCTGACTATAAAAGCGAGTGTTTGGGTGTGGAGAGGGGCTTTTCCGTCCAGAGGAATTGCCGCAGAAAGCCTCTGCACCTAAAAAGAGGTATCGGTGAACACACCGAAAAACCTTCAGAAGGTGCAAGCTCCAAATAGTCACAACAGTAGTGACTTTGACCAGAAAGGCACTGGTTTCACCGGATCTGGTGGAGATACGGGATCTCACCAGATCTGGTGAAAATGTACGACATGTGTATAAATCGTATAATATTCTTGTTCCTTCATAATTTAAATCAAATTCCATCAATGTTCTTATAGATCCAATCTTAATTTATATAGGCGTTGATAAATTAAGGGAGTTTCGTGGTTCAAGAGCCAGATTTAGGTGTGAATAACAGCTCACACCAGATCTGGTGGAAAATCCAGCATTTTGGGTGAAAACAGCAGTTCACACCAGATCTGGTGGAAAATCCAGCATTTTTGGTGAAAACGCCAAATCTTGTATAAAATGCATTGTTTCGGTGCAAGAGCGAAGTTAAGCCTATTCCAATGTGTGAAAACTAGTATTTAAAGATCTCACAGGTCGTATTGAGATATTTAGAAGTATACGCTTTCATTTTAATAGCATTTAATCAAGAGACACACCAGATCTGGTGGCGATACGCCGATCATACCAGAAAAGATGTGCTTGTATTAAGATACACAGCATCGTTTGTAATGAACCCTACAGTAAATAGCTGTTATTGTGTATTTCAATCTATTTATTTAACTTTCAAAGTACGTGAGCTACGTCGGCAGAGTGTATACATGTATAATTAACCCACAGTATATGCATTTTTTTACATTTATTGTTGATTTTGTAATTTTGCATTCACGTCATTCTTAATCTGGTTCATTATCCATAAAATTAGTGCATATGGGAAATTCTAATTTAAGTATTAAATTGTTCATTTTCATTATGTGTTTCTTGTATTGTTATTCTTTCACCACATTCCGTCCGACCCAGGCGAACCCACAATCTTCTTGTAACCCCTCCGACTCTTGGTATGAGCACGGCTTCATCCTGACAATATTTTAGCCCTTAGTTAACCAAGAGTAGAGGCCCAAGTGTTACAATATTAATATGTAATATGGCTAAACAAAAAGAAAGTTGCTGCCGTTTAGGCTTCGTCTTAGGCTTCCGCTTTGACAATTTTCTGTGTATACAGGTGATAAACATAATTCGTATTGGTCAAAGTTGATATCATGGTCGGTGCAGTTGTGGAGCTATATCACGGGGTCTATTCTCTAAGCCTATATAATCTGGTGTCGTCCAGGTATAAGCAGGTTCCGGTAGTGGATATGAGAAATTGAATGTAAACAAAGTAATGGAGTAGACAGGTGAACAGGTAAGTTGCATTATTACTGTTTTATCGTTTGATTTTGAATAAAATCCTGATGTGCAGTCTCAAGAGAATTTACAAACGCTAGTAGAAATCAAAACTAGAGTGGCGAAGATGCAATAGGAAACTAGATTTCGATGTTCAAAGTTTCGATACGTGGCTGTTTCGGCCAGATTCACAAGTTTGCCCTACATTTTGAATATTTATGCACCGGACATTTCCGATTTGACCCACAAACAAATATAACCAGTACGTGCATTCCTGGGAATCGAAATCGTTTCACGAAAGCGAGTCCAAAATAAAAAAATCTTGGTATAAGCACATTTTTTCAGGTGGTCGTGAATGTTAAGACGCTTTAGTACGGTAGACGTGCAATCTGACTGACACTGTACCAGGTACTCAAATTGTTTATGCAATCGCAAGCACTCTCAAATTTGAAATAATTGAGCTTGTTTATAGTGGCTGAGAGACATATTCGCTCAAAAGCGTAACAAGGATCTTATCCCATCCCAAAACATAAAATGGTTCCTCGTAATTCTGGCGTGAGTTGCATCACGCGAACCCTTGAGATATTGATGGTGCCATTTGATCTTCCTTATTCCTTAGCAACGGCGAACGTTACATAGCGATGGCGAACAGTTTTTTTGGAAACACACCGTTGCATAGGAAATAGTTGCGAAGTGCTTGCTAACCCTGTTTATGTATGCATATGCCAAAACAAAGGAGCAGATCAGCTTCACAGTAGCTGCGAAGCTGATCAGCGCCTTTGTTCTCGCTACTCGGCTAGTACAATTCATCTACTTTCTAAATCCAAAATATTCAGCCTCTAGCCGTCTTCTGTGTTTGTACAGCTCGGTTTGTGTCGAACCAGTTCGGAAACCACATTGTTGGTTTTCTCATGACGCGGCTCAAATGTTTTTAGCAAAAATATGCTATTGCATTTAGGCGGGCGTATACGTTTATGAGCCATATATCCGGTTTTACACAGGGAGCTTTAAATCCTTCCCGACATCATTCAACCATTGTCGATTGGGATGTAAAAGTGACATACATTTAACGTTAAAAGATCGATTAAGACACTTCTTTCTAATACGATCCCATTTTATTACTCAAATAGTGTTATAGTGTATTTTAGCATGTGCGTGATAGCATATAAGTTTGTTTGTTTGAATTGATGCTTTATGTCCCAGTCAACAGCTAAGGCGGAGTCAAAAACCGTATTTTGTAATGATTGATTCAATCATCGTTGATTCAATCTCGTGTTTCTTCAGTGTTTCAAATGGGACTTTTAACCTAGGTCTTGCCTCCGTTCGACCTAAATTATCCAGTGGATGTAATGCCCATTATACTTTCACTATCAATCGTAATTAGTTGTAATGCTTATAACGCCTATTACTCTTCGATCTACAGTAACAATTTAACGAAAGTCTTAACCACGTTAACGTGTGCAACTGCACATATTAATTATGGTATTGCCTGTTAAAAGTATCCATATCACGAACGAATCTCAATAATAACGAAAACTTAACAGTTTCATGTTTTTGGAAATATCTCACAACCCATGATTTTGTGCTTTGCATTCACACCACCCCTACATTTTATTCTTATACGTTACATGTTTACATGCTGTTCTTCCTCGAAAGCAAAATGGCATGTTATTTCTTGAATATATAAATTAGTGAAGACCAACAAGTGTACTCACCTTCAGCAATCTGCTCAAAATCACAAGTGTGTCGACAAATCAACCAAAATATACCGCTAGTTTATCTTCTCGCGGATGAGGCACGTGCTTTTATGAGCTTTGAACATTTCCGCTGAACGCTTCTCAAACATTTGCAAAGATTTGTTAATGTTAATTTGATGTTTTAACATGTATCTAGAGACTGCACTTCAAAAAATGTACATTGCTGACCTAAGTTCTTATATTTTTTCACTTTTTGAAGAAAGCAATGAAACACCAGACTAAACTGACCTTAACCAGCACAACTCCAGAGCATATTGGCTTGAAGAATAGACCCCGTGTATATTAAAAATGGTATTATCTGGAACTTAATGAATTGATAAAAGATGTCGTCGGATTTCAAATTTTATTTCAAAGGAAAGAACGCAAAAAGATTAGTTATCTGCATTATGTCGCCGTTTTTGGAAACATAAGAGACACATAAGAGCTCATCAGTAGAGAGAATAGAGGATGAACCCATAAGATTTCAATAAGGCGAATAATACATGTGTTCATGGACAAGTATTTTATATGATTAAAACATATCGATTCATGCAAAGAAATACCGTGCAATATTCTCTATGCAAAATGGACCAAAAGTTTAGAACAGACCGTGTGCTTGTTTAATTAAACATGCAGCTTTAATCAGTCGAGCGTCCATGGCGCCAAAAAAACGTCGCATAAAATTGTTCGAATTCAACGTAACGTCGCCTTTAGTATGACGCCATTGGCGTCATTCCTATTCAAAAACTTCATCAACTTGTACGGACGCTATTTAAACAATAACATGTAGTTAGTAAGTTTGTTTTACTGAAATCCTCCATTTTCAAAATCCGAAGCTAGCGATACATACATGTAGCTCCCAACAAGAGTTGTTTCCCATGGTGTGTGTATAATCCTTAAGCACCAATTCAAATAAACAAAGAAAAGCGAATTTGCTTCCGTTCTTACTATGGTGAAGATGCGTTGAACTTGTTTTTGTGCCACCTCGTGAGAAAACCAACAATCTGCATAGGCGAAAACAAAGACGCAGATCAGCTTCGCGGTAACCGCGAAGCTGATCAGCGCCTTTGTTTTCGCTACACGGATAGTACAATTCCTCTTCTTTCTAAATCCAAAATTTCCAGTCTCCAGCTCTTTTCTGCGACTGTACAGGTCGATTTGTGTTGGACCTGTTCGGAAACCACATTGTTGGTTTTCCCACGAGGTGGCTCATTTGTAATGCCCAAGTATACTGTACTGGGTTAAGTATTCATTTCCTGAACTGTCCACTCCATTTACTTATTTTACTATAAACCACATAAAAGCTCGAAAATGGATAGTTTCAGAAGTTTTAGACTCGCAGTCGTGTTAGTCTGGAAACTTTTGTCGTTATGCTTTGTATTCTCGCCAGTCAGGAGCGAGTTTCAGTTGATAAGCGACGTACGGTGATTTCTGTTTTATTATTATTATTATTATTATTATTATTATTATTATTATTATTATTATTATTATTATTATAACGTATTTTTTCACTTAAGAAAACTAAGTCTAATTTCACGTCAGCCTTTTTTGCAGTCGTGCGTCTGCGACACCGGACTGTATTTCTGAGTTTCGTGCGGCTACCGCAACATCGCATGACTGCCGTACAGTCTCAGAAGATGGTTAGAAGCTTGAAATTTCGGATTTAGGAAGTCGAGGAATTGCACTATCCGTTTTTCAAAAACAAAGACGCTGATCAGCCGTGCAGTTACTGCACAGCTGATCTGCGCCTTTGTTTTCGCCTATGCATAAATGCGGTGAAATAATAGCGTAGTTGTAGTTCTAAAAATAATCGACAGGCTACCAGTAAAGCGATGTTTAAGAAAGTACTAGTAAACAGCACAAATATAAATGAAGTATGCTGCTTATGTGTGGATCTCGGGACGTTTTGAAAACTACCACAAGCGCCTCTCATGATATCAAAATGCGCTTTAACTAGAAATGACCACTATATTTGACTTCATCAGCCTGATTTGTGAAACTGCTTTTCTTAATTTACTTATTTACAGGATTCGTCGCCATGGCAATGCTATTACTCGCCAGTCTCTGGAGGTAAGATCTTGAAACTATCATAACGGAATTACGCTCAATTTGTTTTTAATTTGTAAAAAATTCAGTACAGTTGTTTTTATATTTTTCTTATTTTTGCTTAAAACATAGATTGTGGGTACACGTTAGAAGCGCCCCGCCATCTATTGAGTAAAAACAAATGCGCTATCAGCTGAGCCGTCAAACTCTCAAGGATGTCTTTTAGAGTAGGCATTTTCCGGCGTCAGTCGTCTTCAAACGTTTTCAAAAATATTTTCCTTTGAAACGGCTTGGTCAAGTAATAGCCAAATTTCATGTGGGCCATCCTCACGGGTGGTAAACATGAAAACGAACTCCAAAAGAGGTAGAAGAAATTTGTTCCAATGGTATTTTCGAGAGTGTTCCAAAGGTGACCAAAAATAGGTCTCGGTGGTTTTGTGAATACATTCAACGTATTTAATAAAAGAAGGATGATTATCGCAATGCTATTCCATTCAATATCACGACCCAAAATGACTGTTGAAACCGACTGTATTTCTACTGTGGTTTTAGTACCGATTCTAACGCAAATTCATTCGGTTTCAACAATCTTTTGCGCCATATGTACCGAGGGGTTATCTTTACATAGAACAGCAATGCCATATGTTTCCTGTTTCCACTAACACTTCCAAAATCTTCATAAAAACAACTATCTACTTTATTCCAACCTTTGGAGCGATCTCGAAATTGACACTGGAACAAAATTTCACTGCCTCTTTTTGGAGCAAGTTCCCATGTTTATTGGGAAGTGGGAACGAAAAGTTGTATAAATGATCAAGGTCACATGACCATAACTGTGTCATCCTATCAGAAGAAGACCATCAAGATCTCTCTTAAGAAATATCACTTTTTGTAGAAACATCCCTCTATTGCATGATCAGGTTTTCTTTATATCAGCTTTTGTTTCAGATTGTTCGACAAGGGGTGTGATCAGAAATTTTCCAGGAACGTTTCAAGGTCAGGGAAGCCAACCAAATGTCACCGTGACCTATTTCGAGCGGGAAGCTCTTGAGCTAGGTGGACAGTTGGATTATTATTACCCGGGGATCATACTTGAGCTTGTCCCAGATTACACAGGTACGTGCCGATGAACAACATGAGCAAATATCAAGCAATTGAACCATGGCAGAAACGGACTAGAGAATATGATACACGTGTTTTATGCAGATGTTGCTGCATATGCAATAAGAATAACAAATGATCTTACATGAATGGTAACCCAATGTGAAGCCATCTGTTTACTACAAGATCTTTGAAAATGCGCAGAGTATTTTATAATGTTTTACTTAAAGTTGCTTTTAACATACTTTATATGAACTGGCATCATGGGAGTCATTATGACGTCCATATCATCAGGAAAACACGTCCGTATAACATAAACCCCCTTAAACCCCACTTTTATATAGCAAAACTGGGGTATGGCAGAGGTATACCTATTTTTTTTTTTTTTTTTTTTTTTTTTTTTTTTTTTTTTTTTTTTTTTTTTTTTTGCTGCAAAAGATAGATTGTAGGTACACCTTAGAAGCGAGGCGGTTCTAATGTGTACCCATAATGTATGTTTTGGAGCAAAAATAAGAAAAATAAAAATCCGCTGAAAATTTTCGATTTTTGAGCTGAAAAGAATGATGACTGTATATTATATGGGCATGTTTTCGAAATGTGACAGAAACGGACTGGAAATGATTTACTATAGTCTGGAAACATGCCTCTGATAATGGTTTTTCGCAGAAAATTTTTGTATGGGGGATGACAGAAAAAATATTTTCATGTCAAAATCTTGATCTTAGTTTGTACTAATAGGACCTGAAAATTTTTTTGAGAATCCGTGAACAAATAAAAGTTTTTTATGGCCAAAATGAATTTTGCATAGGGATTTTGCATTGGCAAGGGAGATAATCGATGATCGTGAAAATGCATCTTTTTGGAGAATTTTTACCTGATCATGAAGATTTTGTCTCATGTATGTCATTTGTGTCAATTTATAATAATTTTGAGCAATCATGATTGAATAGTTAGAATTTAAATTTTTTGCGGGAAAATATTTAACTCCCTTCCATGAGATTTTTGTACAGGAAATCCCTATTCAAAAATGTTTTTGACCAGAACTTTTTTATTTGTCAACCGATTTTCAAAATTTTTAATAATGAATTTTTAATTATGAATAATAACCCAATGTGAAGTTCGCTGAACGAGCCATCTGTTTACCACAAGATCTTTGAAAATGCACAGAGTACGTGTATTTTATAATGTTTTACTTAAAGTTGCGTTACGTACTTTATATGAACTGGCATCATGGACGTCACCATGGCGTTCATAAGATAAGATATTTATTTACCAATCATGGACCACTCTTCAGAAATACAGTCAAATAGAAAAAAAAAATACATATAATTGGACAATTGGTAGAAGCATAAACAGTTATACTAGCATGTCAATCGTTAAAATACCCTCAATATCAATACATGCATATCAAGTAATTCTTATTTCCCATTTCATTGCGCTGTTGGTAAGTGTCTCAACTCAAAAGACTGAAATACAAAATCAGCCAAAGCATTTTTAAAGCAGTATCTTCACAAGTCAAGAGCCATATCATTGAGTATCCTAAAAGAAGGAACTTTGTCGATAACAACTCTAAAAAGCTATGTCTTAAAGTTTGATAAGCAGAACAATTACATAAAAATGAACTTCATCTTCCACAGCATTCGTTTTACAATATTTACAGATTCTTTCGGACACAGACTTTTTCTTGTATCTACCAGATTCAATTTCTAATCTATGAGCACTTACTCTGAACTGCGTCATACATTTTCGTTTTTGTACGTCAAATAAACTTCTTTATGAAAATATGTATTATTGATTTTCAGTTTCAGACCGTCCCAGACGTTATCAGATAATTTTGGATAAGGACAGACAAACAACGTGTCTTATTGTTATTATTCCGGCGTATACATCTGTAGTAAGTATATAGAGGATATTTGCTTTTTTGAGGTGAATACCAAATATATTTCATCGAGTGAGTTGAAAACATCAGAATTTTCACGAGTGCGCAGCACGAGTGAAAAATTTTATGTTTTCAACTCGCGAGATGAAATATATTTGGCATTCACCGAAAAAAAAGCAAATTTTCTATTTATTTTATACAATACACGGGAATTTTCCAATTCACAAGGCAGGCGGTGAAAATGCAAAAACCAAAAATTTTTGAAAACAAATAATTTTGGTACCACATTGTTCCTAACGTTCTAACTAAGAAAATGAATACCCACACTTTATGTTTTCGTTCATAAATAACGGAGTTATAGGCGTTTGAATTTCTGAAGTGAGACACATTTAATGACGTCAAGTAAATGGAAACGTCAGAAGTAATCTAAAATCTTCAGTGAAGATATAGGCTGATATCAGTCAGTAGTGACTTTTGATATCAGTGAGATTTGATATCAGTGAAATTTCATATCAATGATAACACCAATTTTATCAAGTTTTGATATACATTGTTTTTCACTGTAAAGTATAAAATAATAACTCATATAAGCCTGGCGTCCCTTTTATGGGACATAGGCAAACAGAATAGCCCCAGATGTGACGCCGCAGAACGCGGCGTCCCATCTGGGGCTATTCTGTTTGCTTAGCGGAATTTCATCGAAAAATGGAATAAAATTTTAAAAATCCTACCTGAAGCCGCTAAAAAAGAAAGTGGACTCACCCAAATGATAATGATGGGAAAATCCATTCGTCAGATATGGGTTAACCCATTTTTCGACGAATGCAAGTTTTCCATCGTTGTATATTTGATGAGTCGAATTTCACTTTCAGGGACATCAAGATTGATTTTTAATATCTCATTTAAATGACTACCTGTATATGCAAACAGAATAGCCCCAGACAGGACGCCGCGTTCTGTGGTGTCACATTTGGGGTTATATCGTTTGCCTATGTCCCACAAATAGGTTCCAGACTTAAATGAACTTTTGCACTACGAAAACACGCCAGTGTAGTATATAGATTTTTAAAAGCTGTAAAACTGAGTGTTGGTATACGTTAGAACCGCCTCGCCGAGTACCCACAATCTATGTTTTGGATAAAAAATAAGAAACAAAAGCCAGCACTGCGTTTTTGTTTGGCGTTTGGTCTTGTTTTCCAAAAAATGAGCCGCGACGCGAGAAAACCGGTCTGGGGGTTCAAACCAGTTCTGACACAAACCGAGCTGTACAAGCACAGAAGATGGCTAGAAACTTGAAATGTAGGATTTAGAAAGAAGAGAAATTCTACTCGTGCCATCCGAGTAGCGAAAACAAAGGCGCTGATCAGCTTCGCATTTACTGCGCCTTTGTTTTCGCATAGTCAAAAATCCGGTTTTCTCATGACGCGGCTCAAATCATGTCGGACTTGAAGATTTTTTTTTTTTTTTTTTTTTTTTTTTTTTTTTGTTCTGAGTCCTGATTGATTTCTTATGTAATTTATTTGTGTCGAATTAGGGCTGTATATTTCAGTTTAAGAATGATTTTTCGAAAATATTCTAAGTGAAACACCCAATAGAGCAAGCGTTGCGTTTTTAAAATCCATGAGTATACACATTTAGTATTTTTTCGATGCATGATCAACAATGTCAACTGATGTCTCATAATTTTAGGTCAAGGTCACTCAGGAGTTATATCCAATGAGCGGAACCACTCACTATCGCATATATGTCAACCCGCTTCCTCTGTTGCCTAGCAGCGGCCTTCATATTGGTAACGATGGTGACCATAACAACGTTAGAAATGCTGTTCTTGACGTAGTTACCGGGATCTTTGCAGAATATAGTGAGTACGTCGTGACGAGCTGTGACGCGAGAAAACCGGTCCTCGGGATTTCCGACCAGGTCCGACAAAAAACGACCTGTACAGTCTCGGAAAAGGCTAGAAGCTTTAAAAACATCCCGGTTGCTCGTGACGAGGCTCGTGTGTAAAGAACCGTACTCGGTCTAGTTACCGCAAATACCAAAATAGGCCCAGTTTGAACGTACATGTGTTTACGTGCGGAGTGCTGACATTCTTAATACTCAATAAAGTCTTTTTAAAAAATGCTTTTGTCGTAATCAAAGCAACCACGAAAGGGGTTCGTTTTTTGACATTTTACATGACTTTTCAAACAAGTCCCCATAGAATTGAAATACTTTCTGCTCAGATGGATTCTAGCGAACACCCTCTAAATCCGTTAATGAGACTTAAGGTAGGGCTGACATGCCGCAAGCTTTTTGGAAAACTCATACTTGTAACTATTATTTCC
Organism: Rugalucina vietnamica; assembly: GCA_964017185.1. Lineage (NCBI taxonomy): Eukaryota > Metazoa > Mollusca > Bivalvia > Lucinida > Lucinidae > Rugalucina > Rugalucina vietnamica. Next base: position 9,470,106 of record OZ024879.1, on the reverse strand, counting down.
CATTTCAGGACCAGGTGGGCGGTACCCGGCTCCTGCTGACTGGGTAGCAGTGATCCACTTTATGGTAACTGGTGCTGGCCAAAACAATACTAGCCAATCAGTGGAAGTCGTATTCAGTCGGCCACCAGACCACTACAACTTCCGGCGTTTCCAGGTGGCGCTAGTCGGACTTCCGGAAGAAGAACATCTCGAAATACAAGTTGACGTCACGAGTAAAGTATGCATACATTATTTCTTTCTTTATCACAATATCGCGGTGTCTTTGTGAAGGAGCTATCTTTACCTACCACTGGCGTGCTGTGTTTGTGACACCTTGCAGTACCAAGGAAACCTAGGCTACAACCAAAATGGTTATAAATTGTTGACTGGGAGGCAACATGGGTGTACGCAACAGCGTGTACAAACAACGAACCCTTAGAACTTTTCATATCTAATATGCTTCCATAGTGCATGTAGAAAAGTAACCTCTTCTTTCTTTCGTCTTTCTTTCATTTTCAGTTCTGGCATGTGTTCTCCAATGTGCAGCCTGGTCATTACAGAGTATCTGTAAGTATGATCTGAGTTTTTTATGTGTGTGTGTGGGGGGGGGGGGTCTTATTCCCTGTGAGCAGCTATGGTTATCTAAGTATTTAAGCCACAAACGGACAATCAAAACTATTTTAATTCAGTGGTGATTTAGCGTTCCAGTCAACAGCTATGGTCATGTCGGGACGTTGTCTCCATTTTACATGACGTGTACCTACAATTAGGACGTCATGACATCCTAAAGTGTTTCAAATATAACCACCCAACTAAACCAACAATGCTTAATGTTTGGATGGTTTGACTTGAACCACTTTTCCTGGGCAGGCTCAGACCTCAGACCTTAACCATAGTGGTTAACCGGTAATCAGATGGTCAGTCAGTAGCGTAAGCTTTGCCTGGAGGCACAAGCAGCCCATCTATTTCTTTATGCCCTCCATGGGCAGAACTATGTTGTACAGTTGGCCTTTTACAACATAGATCACAATAGATATAAAATCAGAGTAAATACCATGCCCGTGTAATATATACCCAATATACCCCGACATAGTAAAACTGTGGTATACAGGGGTATTCAGCATTTCCTATTGTTGGTTCAATACGTAGATTTTGGGTACTCGTTAGAAGCGAATCAATGAGGCGGTTCAATTGCGTACTTACGATCTTGTAGATGTTAATTATGTATATTCCATCAACATGTTTTCCTTTAATTGAGCCGCTGCATCAGAAAGCAACAATCTTGATATGCGAAAACAAAGGCGCAGATCAGCTGTAAACTGCACAGTTGACCAGTGCCTTTGCTTTCGCTACACGGATATTACCATTCCTTTGCTACTTATATCTAAAGTTTCAAGCTTCTGGCATTCTTCTGCGACAGTACAGACCGGTCTGTTTCGAAGCTGGTCGGAAACCCAATTTGTTGGTTTTCTCACGCGACGGCTCTTTGTATTGTTACAGGTTAAGCCGTTAGATGACTATTTCTCTGTTGCTGGTCAGTGTCTATGTTATGACAAAAACAGGCTGTGCACGAACTGCTTGACGACCGAGACTGACTTTTTTGTCGTTGACTAACATAACAACATGATCGATTGTTTGCAGACTCTTTAGGCACGGATAATGTTTTCTGCACCCTGACCGTTGACAAACGTACAGTACCTCCCACAATTATTAAACAAAACAGTGATACGTACATTAGCTCAGAATCCAGTTTAAAATATCCAGCTAGAAAAGCAATTTCGTTCCACGCCCTCCATATAAAAGGTTTGATGGTCTTATGTTGAAAATCATACAATGGGCATTTTTTAGGCCTGGGTGCCAAGTCCGGATGTAGATTCTACATACCAAAATCCAAGATGGCGTCAAAAATGGCCGCCAAAAAGACATTTTTTTTTATTTTCCCCTCAAGAAAAGATTTAGAAAATCATGTAGATTTTTGTGTTGTTGTACTCAAAAGTAACTTACAAAGCATGAGCAGGCCTCAAAATGCTGCTAGCAATAGATTTCTTCAGACTAATCCAAAAAGTGTCACAAAATTGGAAAATTTTATACAGGTTTGCTACCTCGCCAATTGCTCAACCAAAAGTATTTTGTTGCACACACACTACAGAAAACTTAAGGTTTTTATAGTTAGAATTAAGTTTAGTATATAAGAAAATTGTTCAACGTTGGTGTCAGCTAGGTTTGTGGTATCAAATTTGAAATATGCTCGTCTTTATAACTTAGGGGTACATGATAAGATTCTCGCAAATCAAGGCATCAGGAAAACATGTCCGTGTAATGTGTACCCCCTTGAACCCCACTTTTATATAGCAAAACTGGGGTACGCAGGGGTATACCTATTTTTCTTATTTTTGCTCTAAAACATAGATTGTGGGTACTCGTTAGAACCGCCTCGTCGCCGAGGCGGTTCTAACGTGTACCCACAATCTATGTTTTGAGCAAAAATAAGAAAAATACCTATTTTTCTTATTTTTGCTCTAAAACATAGATTGTGGGTACTCGTTAGATCAGCCTCGTCGCCGAGGCGGTTCTAACGTGTACCCACAATCTATGTTTTGAGCAAAAATAAGAAAATTATCAAAATTTTTCTGATGAAATTGTCAGTTTTTACAACAGAAAAAAATCTCTGTAAGTATAATGCATGGACAAGTTTTCGTAATGGGATAGGAGTAGGTTTAGCTTCACAAATTTCGTTTCAGTTGCCAATAGAAGGTTCGATGGTTTTATGTTGAGGCTCATAGAATGGGCAATCTCTTAGGTCTAGGTGCCAAGTCTGTATGTGGATTCTTCACAAGGAAATCCAAGATGACATCCAAAATGGCCACCAAAACGTCAATTTTCTGATAATTCACCTAAAACAGTTAAAATTAAGATAATAATGCAAATTTTATTATGTTGGTTTACTCATAAGTAACTGAAAAACATAATGATGCTTTAAATTCTGCTTGCAATAGATTTCTTCTGAGTGGACCCAAAATTGTCACAAAAATGCATATTTTATACAGAGTTGTTGCCGAACCCATTGGTCAAACAAAATATTTTGTTGCACAAAAACTACACTGTAAAAGTTTAGGATTTTTAAAATTTGCTATGGCATATAAGAAAATTGTTCAACTTGGGTGTCAACTAGGATTGTAGTATCAGATGAGGATTATTCCCATCTTTATAAATTGAGCCTCGACGCGAGAAAACCGGGCTTCGGGGTTTCCGACCAGGTCCGACACAAACCGACCTGTACAAGCTCAGAAAAGAGCTAGAAGCTTGAAATTTCGGATTTAAGTAGAAGAGGAATTGTACTATCCGAGTAGCGAAAACAAAGGCGCTGATCAGCTTCGCGGTTACCGCGAAGCTGATCTGCGCCTTTGTTTTCGCCTAGGCAAAAATCCGGTTTTCTCACGATGCGGCTCAATTAAGGGTACATGGTAATATTCTTGCAAAACAAGGGGTTAGGTCTCAGTTTAGTGTCAACTATTTGTCCCAGCCTCCAATTAAAGATTATATGTTGTAGGGTCATACAATGAGGACACTTTGAGGCCAAGGTTCTAAGTCTGGATGCTGATTCTATGTTCCGTAATCTAAGATATCCAAAATGCCCACCAAAGTGATGACATTACTGATACGTGACCTATAAAGCTGTGGATTCTTTGTACCAAAATCTAATATGACATCCAAAATGATGAAATTTCTGATATTTCACCTACAGTGCATAAAGAGTTATGATTTGTTTAATTATCTGATTTTTTTTTTTTTTTTTTTTTTTTTTTTTTTTTTTTTTTTTTTTTTTTTTTTACTCAGAAATAACTGAAAATGTGTAATAATGCCTTTAAACATTGCAAGCTATATATTTCTTCTGAGTGAGTGTAAAAGTGTCACAAAAATTGCCACATTTTAAACAGCTCATTGGTCAAACAAGTCGTTTTAGTTGCGCAGCCGTCTTAGGAGGTAAAAGTATACAGCCATGTTTATACGGTCATTTTTCTCTTCCCGTCACTGACAGGAAGACAAATGTAGTCGGATATACACTAAGTACTGTTAATCCGGAAGGCATGTCCAGGAAGAGCGTGGTCATTTACTGACAATGACCGTCCAGATATCGACCGGAAAAAGGTCATTCCAGTACTTGCATGGACCTAGGATAGTAAACAAAACAATAACAAAATGTGGACGGAGGTTTGTAATTTCTGAACGTATAAGTAAAACAAAACAAAGTATGGAGAAATGAGAATTAGCCACGGCATGACAAGAACAACCTTTTTTTTTTTTTACTTTTATGGACAAAACATTGATTGTGGGTACGCGTTAGAACTGTCTGGCCGAGGCGGTTCTAACTAGTACCCACAATCTATGCTTTGGATTAAAAATAAGAAAAATTGATATGCCCCTGTTTACCCAAGTTTTACTAGACAAAAGAGGTGTTCAAGGGTGTATGCATTTCATTGACATGTTTTCCGGATGCCCAATCTAGGCACCAGACGAACCCATCAGGATAACATGTCCATGTTATTGATATCCCTCATACCCTCTTTTGTATAGAAACTTAGGGTTTACAGGGGTATGCCTATTTTTTTTATTTCTGATCCAAAACATACATTGTGGGTACTCGTTAGAACCGCATCAGCGAGGCGGTTCTAACGTGTACCCACAATCAATGTTATGAGCAATATTTTGAGCAAACATATGAAAATAAACCATTTTTTTTTCCAATGAAATTTTCATGATTTTTGAAGGTTCAAAAATCGCTGTATATGGCATGGGCGAGTTTTCGTAATTATAACAGGGACCAAAACTAGACATCACGTGGAAAACATGTCCGTGTAATATATACCCTCTTAAACCCCAGTTTTATATAGTACTGGGGTATGCAAGGGTATACCTATTTTTCTTATTTTTGCTCCAAAACATAGATTGTGGGTATTCTTTAGAACCGCCTCAGCGAGGCGGTTCTAACGTGTACCCACAATCTACGTTTTGAGCAAACATAAGAAAAATATAAAAAAAAAAAAATTCCTCTGAAAATTATCGATTTTTGACCTGAAAAAATTACTGTATATCATATGGGCATGTTTTCGTAATGAACAGTGGGTTAAAAGCAAGATGACTAGCCCTTTCCCAGCAAGGTCGTCATGCGACTAGCATAATACGAAACAAACAGTACATTACTAAAACTCGCCCATGTAATATACAGAGATTTTTTTAAGTTGTAAAAAAATGAAAATTTTCAGAAAACAATTTTTGATATTTTTCTTATTTTTGCTCAAAACATGGATTGTTGGTACACGTTAGAACAGCCTCGGTGAGGAGGTTCTAACGAGTTCCCACAATCTATGTTTTGGAGCAAAAATAAGAAGAAATAGGAATACAACATAACCCAGTTTTGCCATATAAAGTGGGGTTTAAGGGAGTATACATTACACAGACATGTTTTCCTGATGATTTTTTATTTTTATCCATCAACGGCTATATGTAGAGCCAAGCCTGACAAATGAGCCGCCTCATGAGAAAACCAACGTGGTTTCCGAACGGGTCCGACACAAACCGAGCTGTACAAGCACAGAAGATGGCTAGAAGCTGGAAATTTTTGGATTTAGAAAGAAGAGGAATTGTACTATCCGTGTAGCGAAAACAAAGGCGCTGATCAGCTTCGGAGTTACTGCGAAGCTGATTTGCGCCTTTGCTTTCGCATATGTAGAAAGTTTGTTTTCTCATGAGGCGGCTCAAATCTTCGTCTGACCCGCGAATCTTGAACTATTTGCTCTGCCCCACAGTGACCCATGCGTCATTTGACCATTCAAACATGGCAATTTGTGAATAAATCATATTATTTTATACTTTACAGTGAAAACCAATGTATATCAAAACTTGGTAAAATTGGTATTTTCATTGATATGAAATTTCACTGATATCAAATCTCACTGATATCAAAAGTCACTAGTGACTGATATCAGCCTATATCTTCACTGTAATGACGTCAGATTTTTTGGATTACTTTTGACGTTTCCATTTACTTGACGTCATTTTAAAATATGTCTCACTTCACAAATTCAAACGCCTATTAGTCCGTTATTTATGAACGAAAACATAAAGTGTGGGTATTCATTTTCTTAGTTAGAACGTAAGGAACAATGTGGTACCAAAATTATTCGTGTTTTCAAAAATTTTTGGTTTTCGCATTTTCACCGCCTGCTTTGTGAATAGGAAAATGCCCGTGTATTGTATAAAATAAAAAGAAAATTTGCTTTTTTTCGGTGAATACCAAATATATTTCATCTCGTGAGTTGAAAATATCAGAATTTTCACGAGTGCGCAGCACGAGTGAAAATTTTGATGTTTTCAACTCACTCGATGAAATATATTTGGTATTCACCTCAAACAAGCAAATATCCTCTATATCTGTATGAACTAAACTGTATAATTAGGCAAGTTTCCACGTACAATTTTTATTTGATGAAGATTATTTGTCACAGAAACTTTAGCAATAAGTTCATGGACTTATATGAGCCTGTGCATGGGAAAGCCAACAATTTGGGTTCCGACCAGGTCCGACACAAACCGGGCTGTACAGTCACAGAAGATGGTTAGAGGCTCGAAATTTTGGATTTAGAAAGTAGAGGAATTGTACTATCCGTGTAGCGAAAACAAAGGCGCTGTCACTGCGAAGCTGATCTGCGCCTTTGTTTTCGCCTATGCAGATCGCTGGTTTTCCCATGCGGCGGCTCATATTACTTATAGCTCGCTCACCTTTGTCACAGATCTATAACTAACAATGACCACATAATTGAGTTTTTCTGCGACAAACCTACTTTGGCAAAGAAAAGTTGTCCGTGGAGGCTTCAACAGTTACATGTATATGTGTTATGCAAAGTATCAAATACGCTTCACAATACTAAGAGATTATCATATGGCAATTTTCATATCATACCCCGTATCAACCTGAGACTTCCGTATCAGCCCGAGACTCCCATATCAGCCTGAGGGCCGAAGGCCCGAGGGCTGATATGGGAGTCGAGGGCTGATACGGAAGTCGAGGGTTGATACGGGGTATGATATGAAAATTGCCATATCATGATCTCTTTATCATATATTTTTTTTGAAAAAAAAAAGTGTTTGATACAGTTCAATGCACAAAATGTTTCCCAACATAATTTCAAGTGGAAAAAAGAAAGAATGAAAAAAAATCTGGTCACAAATTTTATTCAATAACATTTAACCATTAATACAGAAAATTCAAATACAAAAATTTGATTTATAAATTGAGAACAATTTACAACGTACTATTGAATAGAACAGAGCGCTCCGAATGTGGGGGTCACGTGAGATGTGATATGAGGTTTGGGGTGTGATATGGGGGTGTGATATGAGTCCATATCTCCCTAGGGAGATATGGATTTTGACAAATTTTGAACTGATACAGCTTTCGAGATTTGGGGTGTGATATGGGGGTGTGATATGAGTCCATATCTCCCTAGGGAGATATGGATTTTGACAAATTTTGAACTGATACAGCTTTCGAGATATGGTGTCCCGATACGTGCATAGGACTTGCGCCTGTATCGCATATGTAAAAAGAACGTATTTTACAGTAAATATATGATAAACACACGTATCAATAGGTTATAAAACTTCTAGGCTCAACCCAGATGAGCATCTCATTACCTACAATCGCTAAAAATATTGAGTTCTATGACTTAAGGGTAAACATTACTATTGTTTATGAGCACACTGTTTGCGCAACGTCAGCGTTTATAACGTGCACGTTACGCGTAGCTTTTAACGTCGTTTTGTTTTTGTTTTTTTTTCTCAAAGTCGTTGCAAGCTGTAGAATGTTATTCTGTTTGTTACTGCATAATTAAGTCCTAAAGTGGGTAAACATATTGTTCATTTTTATTTTGAAAAAAGTTCTGTGGCAATTGATATACCCCAATTCGTGTATAAGATTAATAATATGTAAAACGGCTATTTCGCATTGATGACGTCGCATAAATATACGCGACGTCAGTGCAACGTTTGGCGTTAAAACGAAAAAGGCGGGAATATTGAACGGGTTTCCTCTATATCTTCCGACACAATTCGGTGACCCCCATTTTTATTCAAATTTTAAATGGATACAACGTTTCCTATCTCTTGGTAAAATTTAATCAAAATCATATGCGCAATTTAGGAGATATCGCAAAAATACGTATTTTTTCCAGGTTTGAAAAAATGGCGGGAACGTTGAATTTGCTTGTAATCTCCTAAATCTAAGAGCAAAACGTATCAAAATGTAAGAAAATAACATTCAGCGTGTGTTTGAGTTGTATTTGCAGTAGTGACATATGTATTAAATCACATGTCCACTACGAGTACGGTTTTCTGAAATCCACGAGAAACATCAAAAAAGTTCTGATACCATGGAAACGAGATCGGTGACCCCCCATTTTTATTTCGATTTTAGTCCAAGGATACAATTATCTTTAAGCATGTGAAGTTTCGTCACAATAATTGGTAGCATTTTTTACATTTGAGCCTGTGCATGAGAAAAACAACAATTTGCATAGGCGAAAACAAAGCCGCAGATCAGCTTCGCGGTAACCGCGAAGCTGATCAGCGCCTTTGTTTTCGCTACATGGATAGTACAATCCCTCTTCTTTCTAAATCCAAAATTTCCAGCCTCTAACCATTTTCTGTGACTGTACAGGCCGGTCTGTGTCGGACCTGGTCGGAATCCCAAATTGTTGGTTTTCTCACGCACAGGCTCATTTGGTTACGTCTATTGTCTCTATTTGATTTGCAAATGAACAGGTACATTTACATGCAGAATTGCAGCCCCTCCCTCAAGTATGGTCATATATTTGTTGCATCAGAGCAACTCCACTGATATTCCTCATTGTTATCAGCCTCCGGGGGACAGGGTCTTTTGCTGGAACTTTATGACATGTTAAACCCCACAGTACCGGTCAATTAACGGTGTTTTGAAAATTGAAAAGGTAAAAGCCCCGTGATTGCCCGGCCCAAGGGGCCGTGGACACATATGACAGATGCACTACACGTCTAGATATTGCTACATGTATATTTATTCGGTCAACCAAACATACTGGTCCCGAGGTTACAAAATGATTCAGTGCTCAAATAAGCTGAACATGACGTATATCCTGCACAGGCTGTTTGAAATCCACTTTTCGACATTTGATTTATTAGCAGGATAAAACGTCGGTCAGACCAGAAGGCGTTCGCGCGGCGTTTGCGTGGCGTTCTTAAATTTTCTTAATTTTTCAAGAACGCCACGAGAACTCCAAGAAAAAATGATTTTATTTGTGAAAAAAGCAAGTGGCGTCCTCACGGCGTCCTCGTCGCGTCCAAGGCGTTCCTACGGAGATCTGACTGCGTTCTGCGGAGTTCTATGTGGCGTTCCATTGAGCTTGCACGACGTTTTCACTGCGTTTGCGCGGCGCTCTTGGCGTTCGCACCGCGCTTCCACGGCGTTCGCATCGCGCTTCCACTGTGTTCTAGCACTGCTCTGACGGCTTGTAGGCAAAGCAGAACTAGGCGAGCAGCATCAGCAGCAATTTGAAACTGCTGCACCTGCATACACACAAGTAGTAAACCAGCTTGCTGCTGAGTCGACAGACATATTGAAAAATATTTGTGGAAGAATTCATGTATGTGCATCCCATTTAAATAGTGGTTTGTTTGCTTTTGTGATAAAATTTGCATATCTTTTTATTCATCTTTTTCAGTGCTTTTATCATAAGAACGCCATAGGACGCGGTAGAAGCGCCACGCGTGCGCCATGAACGCCGTGACAATGCCTTGCAAACGCCACGGGAACGCTGTAAGATAAACAACACGCCGTGAAAACGCCATAGACGCGCCGTATAAGCGCGATGGAAACGCCGTGAGAACTCCATGGACGCCGTGGAAGTGGAAACGCCATGGGCTACCTCGGCGTTTGCACCACGATCTCAGGGCGCGCCCGCGGAGTTCCCGCCGCGTTGATTAAGTTCTCACTGCGTTGCCACGGCGTCCACACGACGCCCCCACGGCGCTCTTATTAGAACGCCGAGTGATGGCGTTTGTTTTGAGCATGTCCAAAAGAAACGCCGACCCTTGGCGTTCTAGGATTTCCCACGGCGTTCGATGGAGTTCCCAACGCGTTGCCACGGCGTCCATGGAGTTCTCACGGCGTTCACCTTGGCGTTCTGCATTTTTGTAGAACGCCGCGAGAACGCCACCCTGGTGTGACAGGGGTTTTAAGGTCCGGCTTGAACGATTTAAAGGAAAACATTACTAATTGAGTCCCGCACTGTGTATTGGCGGGACATTAAAACACCGGCACCGGCACTACCGGTACTTATCGGATGTTAAATCGTATAGAGGCCGGGATACAAATGACAAGTAAGTACACTGGCACTATATGCTGCACCAGACGTCTGAAAAAAAGATGATAATTTGACGGGTACATGTAAATGGAGGTGAATCGAACGTCTTTGATAATAAAACATGTTTTATGCTTATATTGATGGATATTAGTTAAGCAATTTATAATTTGATTCGTAAACGCAGTTTATGGTATTTTAATGCTTTGAAGATAGTGAAGTCATGTGTGATTGCAGCGGCATTTTGGATTTGATAAACTGTAAAATTCCAAAAACAATACTAAAATATCAGAGCTGTTCGCCAATACTTATTTGTAACTAATTATTTGTAAATATTATTATCATCTTTCTGTTTTAATCATGATTTCCTCTCTCTCTCTCTCTCTCTCTCTCTCTCTCTCTCTCTCTCTCTCTCTCTCTCTCTCTCTCTCTCTCTCTCTCTCTCTCTCTCTCTCTCTCTCTCTCAAAGCCGGCCTTCAATGAGTCTGATCTAGGCAGGCTCACACCAGGTCTCGAGGTTATAAAACTTTTTTCATGCTAAACACAGCTGAGCATGAATTTTAAACTGCTCATTAATTCTGAAATAACCCATATAAATTAAAAATTCAGGTTTAAATCACAAAAGCCTGTAATTTATCCTACATTTAATTTATGTTAACATTAATGAGCATGGTAAATTTAGATTTAAGACTCAGCCAAGCTGAGGACGAAAAGAGTTTTATAACCTCGGAGCCAGGGCTCAATCTGATCAAACTATTTTGCCATGGATCATTATAATCATAAGCAATGTGATGAAAACGAGCCGCATGCAGTAGATCTATATCTTATACCATAATTGAGCCGCGAAGAAAGCTAGAGGCTTGTGATTTTGGATATAAGTCGAAAACAAAGGCGCTGATCAGCTGTGCAGTTACTGCACAGCTGATCTGCGCTTTTGTTTTCGCATATGCAAATTATTGGTTTTCTGGTGCGGCGGCTCACCTCATTTTCCAAACAAGAAACCTAGACATACCATACGTAATAAGCCAGCATATACACAAAGCGCTGACTAGCTTGCATGACTGAATTTGCATACGAAGATATTAGTAACATTGTTTGCGCGTTTATCTAAAAAAAATTAAAATAATAAACACTCCTATACTGGTGTTTCACTGAACTGCCACGAGGCATCTGACCCCTGTGACCCCGTGGAATGACCAATCAGGATAGGATGTACTTGTTGGTCACGTGACGTTGTACGGTCAGCTGACTTGGACCGGAAGCGCTTGAAAAGTGAGGTAGATTTTCCCTTCGTGTCGTCTTTTTCATGTTTCTGTCCTCTTGATCTTGATCTTTCCTGAATAATAACAAAGACATAGGATGTGTAATTGATTATGCATATGTTGTAAGGGCTTAATGACGTCATATAGCCTCATGAATATCCAAGATGGACGCCGTATTATACAGAAACCGCAGAATATTCAAAGCAACACAATGTCCTTAATTGTTGGATAATCTTATCAAACTGCGCCATACCGTTCAAGAAGACGTGTCTTTTCATTAAGGATGTAATATAATACATGTATGCCGACCTTCGTCTCGCTATAACTTTCCATGCTATATGGTAAAGCATTTTGTTTCGGAAATTATGCCATTTACTTGTGAAATGATTATAGGTAAAAAGATTCGACTTCAAAAATAAAAACTTGAAAAATCATATCAAAATTTTGATAATTAAGAACATAACGAAATGTTTTTCTGGATGAAAAAAAAGGAAAGTAAATGAGCCATCGCATGAGAAAACCAACAGTCTGCCTATGCGAAAACAAAGACGCAGATCAGCTTTGCAGTCACTGCACAGCTAATCAGAGTCTTTGTTTTCGCTACATGGATAGTACAATCCCATTTCAAGCTTCCAGCCTGCTTCTGAGACTGTATAGGCCGGTTTGATTCGGATCTGGTCGGAAACTCAAATTGTTGGTTATCTCACGCAACGGCTCAGTTGAAGTTGACAAACATAATAGATCTAAAATACAATAATTTATTATTATACCAATTATGCTCAAACGTGATTATTCTGTCTGTATAAATCAAGTGCTGAAGCAAAAAACGGTTTATCGTCCAGAAAACTGAGCAAACCTATAATAATGCACACACATTTTAACTCCTAAACGTGGGTACAGTGTATGAGTTATATGAGTGGTTATGATGTTCCACAAGTTGTCATTCCATGCTTTTTATATAATTGCATTCATTAAAAATTACAAGAAATAAAAATTAAAACTGAAAACATTTTGGTGATCAGCCCGACATACCTTTCCTGGTTTTCTAAATAATTGTATTTTATGAAAGCACATTAGGTACAAGTCTAGATCTTATACTATTCTTACCGCAATGGAAGGAATTACTTCTTTAACAAAACTGACACCTTGCTTTTGTGTGTTTTCCCAAACAATGGACGATGCATTTTCCTTATAGTGAACACTACTATTTAAATGTTTGTTTTGTCTTCAGAAAGCATGTGGATGTTTATTTACAGAACCCCTGATTATTTAAATTCTATTATACATGTTAATAAATGCATTTTAAAACCAGATAACCTTAATGATTTTCTTTTTCTGTGATGGTGTTAAAACGTACCTTAGAACTTTCAACTTTGGTTTTCTCTTCCGGTATTTGAATTGGTTCCATGTGATCTCTGACAGTTTGCTTATCAATAGCTTCATCACCCGAAGTCAACCGACAACCAGGCTCATCAAGTGACGGAGTTGATACGGACGGTCCCGGCTTTTCAACACTAACAGCCGGGGATTCCATGTTTGGCACATGCGCACTATGTGAGCGTCTTAGTTTTGGCTTTAATTTCCTTCTCACGGTATTGAACAAGTCTTTAATCCCTGAATGCTTTGATTCAGACGAATCAACAACACTTTGAGATTTGCTTAACTGTTTTCGTCTGCTTTCCGACTGAGCTGATTTTGACCTTTCATGCGCCGAGACGCCTGTGCCAACTGGATGACTGATTGCCTGCATTGTTGAGTCATCCATTGATAACGAAGTCCGTAAGCCATATTTCCGTTCTAAAGTACTTTCCCGGTCAGAATCTTGAATGTCTGTTGAATTTGATAAGCTTCTAACGTCACGATCTTCGGCCAACAAGCGCCTGTTCCGCTCCGGCCATGATAAATACGTCACACCAGAAGTTGGTTGTGAGTCAAAGAACCGCTTTCTGGCAGTTTGGGGAGATAACCGATCCAAGCTTCCGGTTTGTAAAACACCAGCACCTGGCAATACCTGAACATCGTGAGCTATTCCAGGAACGAATTGTTTGTAACCCATAGGGGATGAATCTGCAGAGGAACTACGTGAAGTTGCACCTTCCGGTGGCGCAGACATTCGGTGCTGATGTGTGGACTCTATAGAAATTGATTTATACAGCGGAACACTAACCTCTGTCGATTGTTTTGGTTTACTGGGGGCAGGAGATGAGCTACGAGACCGAGGAATAATGAAACTAGGTGGAGGTTTAGGTAATTTCATAACCTGTGTCTCGGTCCGCGTAAAATCTTGCGTAACAGTAAACTTATGCACTTCTTTCGTCTGTTTATTTTGCTCATCAGAGTAAAAAGTCGACTGCTCTTTGAGAATATTTTCGACATAATTCCTCGGCACAGACTCAGTATCTATGTGCTCACTTGCGTCGTGAGTTATACTACGCTGAAGCACGTGCTCGCGTTCTTTAGGCGGTTTTATGTCTTTGATAATCTCCGGTACCGGCTCGTGGTGGCTGGTAATTTTTCCGGTCTCTGGAGCTCCCATGAGAAATTCGTCTTTTAGAAGTTCGATCTCAGAGCTAGACAGGCTCCTGGAAAATAGTACAGAGATGAGATCATTTGAGCCGCGACGCGAGAAAACCGGGCATTAGGTTTTCCGACCAGGTCCGACGCAAATCGGTCTGTAATGCCACAGAAAAGCGCTAGAGGCTTAAAATCTTGTATTAAGAAAGTAGAGGAATTGCTCTATCCGAATAGCGAAAACAATGGCGCTGATCAGCTTCGCATTTACGCTGATCTGCGTCTTTGTTTTCGCATATGCAAAAATCCGGTTTTCTTATGTCGCGGCTCAGATCATTTACAATGAAATGGCGCACTGGACTTTAAATTTGATCAAATGCATATATTTACGACCATAAATATGTACAATGCGAAAGGAATATACCACATGACGGTTTCTTTAACGCCATGTTCGCGAAAGCTTAGGTGGGTCAATGGTACCAAGCAAATACTTTTGTCCCAGGTGTACGACATGATCGCAACTAACTGGCTATTTTCGTTAAAGTTATGTACCTTATTGCAATGTATTAGATTGACGTTTTTTTCATTACACAATTTGGCATGCCTTGTTTGCATTGCATTGCACGGCACTGCGTTGTATGGTATTGTAATGAAATGAATTATATTACTTTGAACTATATCATATAGTATCTATTATATTGCATTGTGTTGTATTGTATTGCACTGTATTGCATGACATTGTATTGTATTGTATTGTATTGTATTGTATTGTATTGTATTGTATTGTATTGTATTGTATTGTATTGTATTGTGTTGCATTGTATTGTTGTATTGTATTGTATTGTACTACCTTCTCATAGTCTGCTTTTCCTCCTTTGTAATCTCAGCCACCGGTCGTGCCAGATCCTCGGCCGCGAAATGTATCTGTTTCAAAGACTGAAATTAGAATTACATATTGCGGATCTTCAATACAAAGATTACTTTATAATATGAGCCGCCTCATTCGAAAAACAACAATTTGCATATGCGAAACCAAAGGCGCAGATCAGCTTCGCGGTAACCGCGAAGCTGATCAGCGCCTTTGTTTTCGCTTCTAGTCGGCTTCTGTGACTGTACAGGCCGGTTTGTATCGGAGACCAAAATTGTTTGTTTTCTCATGCGAATGCTCATATATAAAGATTTAGCATGTGGATAACCATGACTCAGATAAGCCGGTTTGGAGCAATATATAATGGGGAGAGAACGCACTTGCTTCAGTGTTAAGTTTTTACTCTTTAAATAGGTCAAGAGAGTCCTTATAATAGTTCACTTCCTTGTCAATCATTTCGCATTGTTTTCTCCAACTTCTCATTGTCACAAAAAGTTCACACAAGGGGACTAGTTCCCCTTTACTAAGTACAGACGAAGTGGGCTCTAAAGTTTATCTTCCGATGATAAGATGACGTCACTTAAGAGCGATCGATGGGTGATTTGATAAGACAAGTACTCATATCAAACCGCCTGAAACTGTTAACTGCAAAGACTGAAGTTGTCAGTTAGAAAAGAAAGGTACAATTTCCCAAAACTCAAACTTTGCTTAATCTAAGGCTACTTCAAATAATATCCCTTATACGGTCGCTCACAACGAAACCGAATTTCAAACTATGCACAATAAATGGTATTTTGTCTCTCACTCGTGAGAAGGGCCATCTTTATTACTGGACTGTTAATACGTCAACGCTGCAGAAACTGGTGATGACTACTTGACTCTGGTTCTGCGCTGTCTTTCAGCTTCACAGATTTTCTTTTCTTGATAATGACACGCCCGGTAAAGTGCAAATTGACCACCGCCGGTGGTCAACGTAAAAAAAGTTGATATACATCCGGTGGTCGTTTTGAGCGTTTCCTGTTATTAGTTTTCGCGAGTTTGGTAAATGTGGAAGGTAAGGTTTTTTTGATCAAAGGGGTATTATAAAAATCAAAGAATGTCAGGCTATCAGTTTTTTTTTTGTCGTTGAATGTCTAGCCGAAGTGGCAGTTGAAAAAATATACCGTTTTACTGCAATCCTTTCCGGCCCGTTTGATCGGTAGTGAAAACGAAAGTAGAATCTGGTCAAACACAGGTTAAACTGCCCTGATCGTGCCTTTGCAAGCTTTCTGTAACCAATGGTCGTTGCAGTTAATTAAATTAACACTAAATTAGCTTTTCAGACATAATTTTAAAATATTTCAAGCTTTCCTTTCAACACTTAGATCGATTTTGTACCGGCGGTCAACTTGAAGTTGCGGTGGTCGTATTGATCAATGGGGATTACAATGTAAATTTTCATCGTGAGATAAAGCCAGCAAAAATGCAACCTGACGTCGTTTTCTGTTAGGGGGCACGGCAACATTAATGAAGATGCATTCTAGACACAACCAAATCCAAATCGATGCCGTCAGTGTCCTCATAATTCAATTTGGTTTGTCCATTAGCCATTCATTCACACAGTTTAGCAATATCTGATGTATTTATTACTAATTTTTGGTAACCCCAACAATACAGATACTACTCCATGCAAGATACATTGAATTTATATACATAATTCGCATTGACTCAAAGAAAGACCACTAGAATAACAGTGTGGTCAATTTGCAAATTAGGTGGTCAATTTGACCTTAAAATGAGCAAGTTTGAAATGATTTACTGTCCAATTTGAAAAGTATTGAAGGACATGCCTGCTGTTTAATGTTTAGCAGGCTCAGTCTTGCAGATTCGACAATTATAGGAGTAACACTAAGCAAAGAGTTCCTTGTGTTGTTCGTATGAAATCTATCTCCAGTTTTGCAATATCAGGTTTTTGAATATGTAAAGGTGAATAATTACGTGGTTTATATCAATTTCAGACGAAATATTTAGAAACATTGGTCATAATAAAATTGTCAATGCTAAATGAATTGGCGTGTAAAATTACACATGCATGTACCTCTTCATCACATTGTTACGAGCAGTTGGAATAATAGATTCATAATGTTTCTGGATTTTGCCAGTAGCCGATTGGCTCGCTGGTTAAGCCCAAACACTAGTTCAAACGAGTCGAGATCACTTGATTGTCCACTGCAAAGTGTAGAATGAATGCATGTATTAACGCTGAAGAATAACAGGCCTCGTCAGTTCTAGGTGCGCCTACTGACCTTATACGTTTCCAGGTGGGTCGATTTAAAGGGAAATGAACCAAGCGTCGTTACCTGACGAACAACACACCATATCTCAGGCGTGGACAGGAAATCCAAGACGTTGTCCAGAGTCCGTTCAAATCGCCATCTAAGAAAAAGCCAAAATACAGTTCATCACCCTACACTTGGCAAAAATGCCAACGCACTATTTTTGAAATTTGAATAACTTCACTCTCGTCAAAGATTTGACTTTGGAATTTGGCATACGCTTTTCTCTTAAGCATTTACACACACTTATTAGGTTATTTCACTCAGTTTTTCTCTCGGAATCGCGCAAAAAAGAAATAATGAAAAACATGTTTTCTGCACGTGCTCCTTGTTGTATGTAGCTTTTCTCATTCTGAAACATGCATTGGAAGCCTGGTTATGTTTCGGATGGAAGTCAATGAAAAAGTTTCGTCTATCTGTTGAACAAAGGGCTAGAGCGATCGGTTAAGTTGAGGGGGTTACGCCTTTTACGCAGGAACGTTTAAAGTCAATGTAATAAGGAAGTCGTAATTTCGCCGTTGTTTTTTTTCTTTCTTAAACACAAGTTACACAATCATTTGGTATTATTCGAGTTCAAGTATGAAAGGCATCCATTTTGTCATAAAATGAAATTCGTTTTTACTTTCAGCCCGTCCGTCCGTCTGTCCGTCCGTTCACTCGTACAAAGACTCAGTTAAAGCCCATAAAAGTGTTTTATTTCTGCAGATCTTCAAACCCGTCGCCAGTTAGAGCAAGTGTTGGTTCCTGAGTGGGCTAACATTCCACAAAATGTAATAAGAAATCATATCCTATCCATGCGACAGCGCTGCTTAGCGGTGGTGCGAGCGAATTGGGGACACACTAGATATTAACTTGTTTAGAAGAATTGAGCTGATTCGAGGTTCAGCTTACTTGCCGTTTTGGGAAACTTACTTAAGCAGTGGGTTTCTATCTTTGTGAGTGAATTATTGATGAAATTCTCACTATCACACAACAAAATTGTTCTGCAAATCATTTTTATAACGTTATGTACGATTTACCCTTACCTGACACTACCGTTGTTTTCAATACGTTTTTTCCAGACTTTTTGAATCATGGATGTGCTAACCAAAAGCGTAAGAAATTTCGACCGAAATCACCGATCGAAATGAAGTTTCACCACATTATTTCACAATGATATATCGTATCATGCAGCAAATTTGAACATTCTCGGTCGATTTGTTTTTTAAATATTTTTAAAAATCTTACTAGGTGCGTTGGGAATTTGGTTAAGTATATAGAGCTATTGGTTCATCACCCCAAAAGACAATTTGTCCTAAAATCTATACACCGAAAAGAAAGTTCGGATTTCCTAAGAAGAAAAACATAAAAAACAGGGACTAAATTAAAAGTATTAAGTCCGTATACTAGCACCCCAAAGAAATCAAAACGAAGTTTGATTATGATAGACAATAGCTATGCACAAGCTAATACAGAATCTATTGGTACCAGCAATTCACAAGCTGTTGTTCCCGAAGAACTTCTGATATAATTGATATAAACCACGTGGTTATTCACCTTTACATATTCAAAGAATTGATATTGTAAAACAGGAGATAGAGTTCATACAAACAACACAATGAACGCTTTGCTTATTGTTACTCCTATAATTGTCGAATCTGCAAGACTGAGCCTGCTAAACATTAAACAGCAGGTATGTCCTTCAATACTTTTCAAATTGGACAGTAAATCATTTCAAACTTACTCATTTTTAAGGTCAAATTGACCACCTAGTTTGCAAATTGACCACACTGTTATTCTAGTGTTTTTTTCTTCGAGTCATTGCGAATTATGTATATAAATTCAATGCATCTTGCATGAGGTAGTATTTGTATTGTTGGGGTTACCAAAAATTAGTAATAAACACATCAGATATTGCTAAACTATGTGACTGAATGGCTAATGGACAAACGAAATTGAATTATGAGGACGCCAACGGCATTAATTTGGATTTGGTTGTGTATAGAATGCACCTCCATTAATGTTGCCGTGCCCCCTAACAGCAAACGACATCAAGTTGCATTTTTGCTGGCTTTCTCTCACGATGAAAATTTACATTGTAATCCCCATTGATCAATACGACCACCGCAACTTCAAGTTGACCGCCGGTACAAAATCGATCTAAGTGTTGAAAGGAAAGCTTGAAATATTTTAAAATTATGTCTGAAAAGCTAATTTAGTGTTCATTTTACTAACTGCAACGACCATTGGTTACAGAAAGCTTGCAAAGGCACGATCAAGGCATTTTAACATGTGTTTGACCAGATTCTACTTTCGTTTTCACTACCGATCAAACGGGCCGGAAAGGATTGCAGTAAAACGGTTTATTTTTTTCAACTACCACTTCGGCTAGACATTCAACGGCAAAAAACTGATAGCCTGAGACATTCTTTGATTTTTATAATACGTTTTTGATCAAAAAACATCTTACCTTCCACATCCACAAAACTCGCGAAAACTAATTACAGGAAACGCTCAAAACGACCACCGGATGTATATCAACTTTTTTTACGTTGACCACCGGCGGTGGTCAATTTGCACTTTACCGGCCGTGAATAAGCTTTCTCTTTGTAAATGACACGACGCCTTGTGTGTAGCCTATTAAACACCCATAGCTATACGTGTTCATTTACACGTACTTCTTACCTCTTTAACGTATTTCAGTATGACCTGGTCTATATTCTGTTTGATATCAGATATCGAACTATCCCCCGCCCCCGGGCTTGTCGAGGCCGCAGCCGAGGCATCCCCACCGCTCGTGCCGCCACAGGTTCCCTCGCTAGGTAAAGTCTCATTGCCGTCAGACTCTATGATCAACGCCGCTAACTCTCGAAGACGTTTCAGCTGAAATATTCAGGTAATCTATTTTTTCTTTTGTAATAATCAGGGCTTTAACTAGAATTGTTCGATAAAATACCAATAAATTTTGCAGGAAGGCCTGACACAATTTTGTAAATGGTACTTTGTGAAATTCATTAGGTTTTTATTTACCAACATAATTTAGAAAAGGTGAAAAGGCAATATTAAATTTTGTTGTATTTTTTCTTTTGTGACTGGACGCCACATTGTTCTTGTTTTTCGAGTTCCTGGCCATTCTTGTATTTTTGTATCTTTGTATTTATTTATTTATTTTATTTATTTATTTTTATTTATTTTTTTTTTTTTTTTTTTTTTTTTTTTTTTTTTTTTTTTTTTTGTTTCCACACTGCGTCATCTAGGACAACGCTCATACATTCTCCATCGTTTCGCTATAGGACCTCTGTTTCAAGAAGTATTCCACACTGCGTCATCTAGGACAACGCTCATACTCTCTCCATCGTTTCGCTATAGGACCTCTGTTTCAAGAAGTAAATGCCAGGGTAGGTTTTAACTTCACATGTTCCGAATTAACCATGATTTTATCGACTTCTATAAAACCGTTTAATGCTGTATACCGAGGCGAAAAAGAAACGCTTTGTTAATACCCCAGTAAGAACATCTTCGGTCCGTCTCACATCTCTGTTATGTACATTTCTCATGGTAGCGAGCCGACGGAGTAGTTCCCCTTTCTCTTTTTGCCAGAACTCTTGGTCCTTCCGGTGCTTTTCCTGAAGATCTTCGACTCTCTTTTCAAGATGTTTGGTATTGGCATCACGAGTCTGGATCTAAAATAAGAATAAATTTGTCAAGTGTAACGGCTTGTAACCAAATTAACTCATATAAGCCTGGCGTTCTTTTCATGGAACAAAGGCAAACAGCATAGCCCAAGATGTGACGCCGGAGAACGCGGCGTCCCATCTGGGGCTATCCTGTTTGCACAGAGAAATTTCATCGAAAAATCAGATAAAAAATAAAAATCATTCCTAACGCCCCTAAAAATGAAAGTGGACTCACCCAATTGATAATGATGGGAGATTCCATTCGTCAAATATGGGTTAATGAGCATTAAGCAGAAAAACGTTTCCCTGATAAAAAGGTTGTTTGTACGTATACGTTCGCATATGGAACTTAAATTACATAAAGAACATCCATGAAGAAATTTTGAGTGAGTGTGATATACGTTATACTGTCAACACTGTAGTTTTTGTTAATGATACAGTTGCAATTATTTTGAAAACAAAGCTTATTGCAATAGCAGACACATAATTGTCTAAAAATGCACCAGGTGATTGAACTGAAGCAAATGTGCTCGTTTGTGAAAAACGATTGAAGAAAAGCCGAACAAGAATATGAGAAAAGACGCAGATTATCAATAGGGCAAATAGGCCTATTGGAAGATTGTAATAACCCAAAGAGCGAGGACGGGATAAAACTTCCTCTGCCATGAAGTGTCCTTGGCATCAGGAAAACATGTCCGTGCAATGAATACCACCTTATACCCTACTTTATATTCTATATTTTGAGCTAAAATATTAAAACTGTCAAAATGTGTCTGATGAAATCTTCATTCTTAATACAGATGAAAAAAAAATCTCTATTTATTGCTCAAGCAAGTTTTCGTAATGAGAAAGACACTTTAAGCTCCCTATGTTAAGGTGGTGGTGGCTCCAAGATAAGGGCAGCAATGTTTGGTAAAAAGGGCGAATGTGCATTATTTATACATTGTCTGTATGCAAGATGCAAGTTGAAAAGTGGTTTTTATTTAAATTGTGACAATTTTGGAAGAGCAGAAAGGAGAAAATACCATAAAAATATCAAATTTTGATTTTATCTTTAACTCAATTTTACATCAGGAAAACATGTCCGTGCAATAAATACCCCCCTGAACCCCACGTGTATATAGTAAAACTGGGGTTTGCAGGGGTATACCTATTTTTCTTATTTTTGCTCTAAAACATAGATTGTGGGTACCCGAGGCGGTTCTAACGTGTACCCACAATCTATGTTTTGAGTAAAAATAAGAAAAATATCAAAAATTTTCCAGTGAAAATTTTCAATTCCACAACAATTATTTTTTCTGTATATTGCATTGGCGTGTTTTCGTAATGAGAAAAACATCCGTAAATAAATCAGAAGGATAAAATAACTCTATGTACCTCAAGATCTTTCTTGTCGATATCATTTTTCTCTTTCTCTGATTTTCTTCTTTCTTTCTCAAGTTGTTCTAACAAGTTCTTCCGCTCACGTGCATGCTCTTCTTCTCTCTTATGCAACTGGTCCTGGAGAATACAAAATATATGTATACTGTCCGAAACAATGAGATATTTAAGAGATAGCCAGATTGAGTCCATTATTATTTTGCTTGTTTTATAACCCAGAATGTCCATAATAACTCTGTAACATCATAGGGGCCTGCATAGCGTAGTGGATAGCTTTCTTTCTGACTTGCTTATTTTTATCCTGTCATCATTACTGTCCTTTTAAACATATTCTTGTCTTGTTTACCTGCAGATCCATTGTGAGGTCGTGTGCCTCCTTTAGGAGCCTTGTTTGATCTGCTCGTTCCTTCTCCCACGTGACCTCCATCCTATACTGCATGTCTTTACTCTTAGACTGGGCCTGGATGAAAATCGCCAACTGTTCCTCAAGCTAAAAGTACAACAACCAAAAGTTGGCATTTATTATTTTATACCGCATGTTACTCCACCCGGTCCCTAACAACAAGATAGTGCTCCTTTCTGGATTCTCTTCAAACGACTTAAATAGCTACCTTAACATCAATGTATCATTTTAACACCATTTGCTTCTGTCTTTATTCGAATATATAACTTATTTTTTGCAACAGTTCCTCGGTTATGACACTAGCTTTTTTCTTTGTATACCTACATGTATATATACCCTCCTTTGCTCCATTGGTACATGTATGATTTTTACGTACCTGGTTAATGTGGCTGTTTAACGTTGCCTTCTCGATATCCCAGCTCTTTCGCTCCAGCGTCATCCTGTTAACAAGTTCTGACCTCTCCAACTCCTGGTCTGCTAGTTGCTGTTTCAGGTCATCTATCTGGCTTCTGAGATGTAGGGCTATCTCCTTGCCTTCGTCGATCTACAATACAAGCAAAAACCTTTTTTTAACGTACGCAATACCCTTGTTTGTTTCAATTTTACTCGTGGCCCGTCTGTTGTTGAATCAAGTCTAGCTTCTCGGATGTAGTACATTCTCCTCCCTTTTGTCGATCTACTGTACAAAACACATCAATATCATTTAATATTGCTATAGGTTTAAGAAATTCTCTGAAAGCGCTCATGTAGTAAACTCTTCAACTCCTGGTCAGATAATCGTTGCCTTATATAGCTGGCTCCTCAGGTGAAGGGCTATCCCTTTACCTTTGTCGATCTACAATGCATTACAGTAGCACATGTATTATGGTTATAGGTTTCATCAACTCTGAGAGAGCTTTCCAAAGTAATTGTTTTCATTTATATGTACTGGTCTCTTTGGCTACTCAGATGCATTGCAATATCATAGCCTTCTGTCTGAAATATAACAGAGATATTGACAAATTGTCCTTTGACACTTTAATGATCTTATCATAATCGTTATGTTTTAGCGCCTTGGTGTACGGTTTACTTGCTTCAAGTTCAATTATAATCTAAGCCACATCTTTAACTATCAGTTCATTTTGTGTACGATTTTGATGAAGCAGGTGGGTTATAGTTCGTCTCCTGGTACTGAGAAATATTACTTGTGGTCATTACTTTAATGACTCTTCACGCCATTTACTGTACAAGCATGGTTTCCACATCTTCTTGATTAGGAAACCGAATTAAAAGAAAACATTCATGCATTACCTGACTAATGTGTTTCTCCAGCACGTTTCTTTCCCCTTTCCACCTAGACAAGTCGCTGGTATAAGTTTCTCGGATATTTTGCATGCTCTTCTGAATTCCAACAATAATCTCTTGGTCCAGATTTTTCTCCCTTTGCAACTTTTCACAAATTGTTAAAAGCTGGAATTGAATAAATATGGATACTGAATCATTTCATACAGCATTTGATTTCACCTGTACAATAGAAACCACAAAATAATGTCCAAGGGGCCCAGATTCGCTCAACGTGTATAATACATATTTGATGAACTAATGACATAAACATACTAACCAAAGAAATAAACATTCATGCATATTACACTTGTTTCAGCACTATGTTCTTCGATCTGCAAACGAGAAAAGAAATTGAAACATTGTTTTCATAACTCACTTGTATATGTTCTTTCTGCAGTCTCTCTAGTTGTGTCTCATATCGGACTTTCATGGCCATATACTCCGCTCTCAGAATCTTCTCATGGTGGTGCAGCTGGTAGTTTATATCCTCCTATGACAGACATAAAAACGTTTCAATAACAATGAGAAAAAGATTTGCTTATTTAGATAAAAAAATGGTAGGTACCTGCACGTTAAGTTCTGTTTAAACCTGACCGATAAGCCCCTGTGCCTGGCTTGTGCCTTGGTATTTTATTCCGGGCTTGGAAAACAAAATGCTGCTAACAAGCGTCCGTGCAATCGATCATCAGGACCCAGTTTTTTGTCATTTGCAAATTGAAATGGTGCTTGATTTAATTTCTATTTCGTTGAAGAGCTTGCCATGTAGTTAGATAAAGACAGTGTGGAAATTATAGTTGATGTTTGAAGTCATGCTGAAACAAAATTGCAGAAACGTTATGACTTCCATAACGTTTCTGCAATGTTTATTGCTGATGTTATAAAGTGCAGAAACTAAATTAGAACTCATTTACCTTTCGACTCCTTCGGGAATTGAGTTTTATCAATATATTCAATTAATTCGTTGAACATAATGAATTAATCTCGGGTACCTTATCTTAATGTTATATTTTGGTAGATGAAATCTGGTTAATATAATTCAGTAACCTTTACCTATAAACAACGGAAATGCAACAAGGATACCATGCACTCTCTGGCATCTAGAGCTACGCTCCGTATTCATCAAAATTAGTACGACATCGGTACGTGCTAAAGTTCACCACCTTTCCTCATGTCAAATTAGCATGCGTGGCATAGTTTATGCTTAGGGCTTCTTTATTAAATTAGAATTCGAAGAGGTACGCATATAAAAGCACAGAATAATTCAAATTAGTCAAAGCATCCTCAATCACTTACCTGGCCCCGGAGTGAGACGAGCTCACTCGACATTTTGTCATTATCCGACATCTCTTTCGTCAGCATTCGTATCTTACTCGTCAGTTCTTCCGTCAGTTTAAACTTCTCTGCTTGTAATATCCTCACATTATTATCATGGTCCATTCTATTAATTCTCAGTTCGTTCGCAAGCTTCTCCTTGATCTCTAGAATATTATGGACCTCTTTCCGTAACGTTGCAATGACCTTGGTGTCTGATTTATTCGCCGTGGCTTCCAGCATCCTGACCTTCTCTCTAGCAATATTTAGTTCCGCTCCTAGAGTAGACCGATCTCGATCCCACATCAGCATCGCCTCGCTAAGGGCGTGCTTCGCTTTATCTAACTCATTCTGAAGCGTGACTTTATCGCCGTGGAGATCGGTTATGTTTGTCATGAGATTATCTATATCGGCGTGAAGGCGATCATTTTCTTGCTCTATCTCAGATTTATCTCCCTTCTTCGCCTCTGAAATCTGGTCCTGCATCTCGGCTATTATAGACTCACTTTCCTTCCTGAAATGGGGATAGTTTTGTATTGCGAGTTTGTTTTGTTTGTTGCTTTAAATTCCAGTCAACAGCTATTGTCACGTTTGGACATTGCCTCCATTTTATGAGACTTCGAATAGTAATTATTGTTTGTTTGTTTGAATTGATGCATAGCGTCCCAGTCAACAGCTATGGTCATGTCGGGACGTTCTATCTGTTTGTTTGATTGTTTGCTTAAAATGTGCTTGAAAATATAACCACCCAAGTTAATAGATTAAGCTTGCGTGTATAGATGGTTTGACTAAACCACTTTTCCTGGGCAGGCTCAGACCTTTTTAGAGGTTAAATCATGTGTACGGTTAGTATGTGATGAACTTAGCATGGAGGCACAATCAGCCTATCTATTTCTTATGGTATCAATGGGCGGGGTCCTGAAATAGAGGATCTTACAAGAGTTGGCATGCCATATGAATTTCATTAAACGAGCCTTAGGTGAGTACCGTTAAATGTGGACAACAACCTCCGTGAATATTTCCAAGTGCAGGACTTAGGTATCATTATAGCACGATGACGAATCCTTGTTTGCCAAATGAGCCGCATCGTGAGAAAACCGGATTTTTGCCTAGGCGAAAACAAAGGCGCAGATCAGCTTCGCGGTCACCGCGAAGCTGATCAGCGCCTTTGTTTTCGCTACACGGATAGTACAATTTCTCCTCTTCTTAAATCCGAAATTTCAAGCTTCTAGCCCGCTTCTGTGACTGTACAGCCCGGTTTGTGTCAGACCTGGTCGGAAACCCCGAAGACCGGTTTTCTCGCGTCGAGGCTCAAATATTCTTATGAACATTATGCACAAGGAAAACAAGTGCGTCGGTCTGATTACTTGTACAGATGACATGTTAGCAGGGTAGTAATGGAATTACAATCCACTCCATAATATTTGTTTTCACAAATCGCTACGTCACGTATCGGAAACTCATGATAATGTAAAAGAAATTGATGAGCAGGAACTGTTGCAATCATACCAAAAGTCCCACACTATACCAAGGTGGGACAAACTAAATTGACAATCATCTACTGATACTAAGAGAACTTTAGTAGGCTTAGTGAAAGTAGCTGTTTCCCTAAAAGCGGCCACTCAATTTCCCAAACTAACTAAATATATGAACGTACATAAAGGCTCCAACAACACAAAAACAAAAATAACCAATACAGAAATACCATCTTAAGATATCATTATATATTATTGGCGATAATTCTGTTGCAATTTTTATAACATTTAATTTCTTTAACCAGCAGACTTGAAGGTAAAAGTATGCATTTTTCATATATCACAATGTCTCACTTACATATTCGTAAATTCGAAGAACAGCTCGTGTTAAAGTAAATAATGGGTTTATTTATGACATAACAGATTACACAGAGCAAAGTAAATAGAGAACGAGTTAATACCTGTACTGAATTGATATGAATATGTTGTTAAAACTCGAATATTCAATGTGCATTCGCTGTGTCGTTAGTTTTATTTGACAGATACATTAAGCGACCTTCAGGAGTGCTTCCAAACTTAGGGTAACTGAATGGCCATCTTTTGGGAAAAACGCTGCTCACTCAGATGACTGATTGTTGTCAACTAGTACGTTATGGCAATGGATAGAGCATCCGCTTCGGGAGCGGGGCCCATTGGATCGATCATACAGAAGACGATGAACTTAAATAAAGGCAAACCGCCCACATCAGGAGGATATGTGTCAGCTTGGCTTTTTTTTCCGACGGGAAATTGCAGCGGCTCCTAGCAAGCGTAACTTCTTATGCCGATAAGAACGTTAAAACGTGCATTGTCAACTACTGGCGTTGTTCAACTACCATTGCTTACCGTTTGATAGTTGAGTCCTGGACCTCTTCTTCTAGGTAATGTACTTCTTCTATCTTCTCTTCCAGGTTGGCGTTCAGCTTCTGAAGTATGTCATCTTTTTCCTTCAATCGATCGTCCCTAAGACGTATTGTCTCTGGAAAAGTTAAATCAACTTCCTTTTCAACGGGTAGAAAACAGGTATTTTTATGCATATTCAGTCAATCTTCTCCACAAATTGACATTATAACATTTTCGTCCCCGAGACGGAATGTATCAGCATGATTTTCCTGGAAAGTGAAATCAACTTCATTTCCAAGAGACAGAAAAATAGGTAATCTCATGCATAGATAAGTTTCGGCATAATCATTTTGTACCAACTTTACATCCGAAATTCGAAATAACCGTCAATAGTCCGAGAAAGTAATCGTATCCGAAACCCTTTAGTTCTGTGAGTAAGTTTAGTCAACATGCTCACATGCTCTATGATTTGAAGAAAAACTAGTCAATACAATAAACACGCCCAGTCGGAACATTCCGGTTAATGGAGCATCAACCTGCTAGCTTAATAAATTCAAGAAATTATCAACTTTTATGCATAGACAATAAAATCCTACACATCTAAGAAAACTGACAATATTCCAAAATGTAACAAAAATCATTTGCTCGAATAATGTGTGCTCTGTTTGCCATATGTTATTTTACCGTATGTAATGTACAGGTAAATATCAGACAAAACCAAAATGATTATGTCTACTTTTATCTAGATAATTGAACTCTTGTGCTATCAATTTGGAGGCCGGTCAATTATCAGTTACTAATTTTCTCAGAAAAGAACACAATCGTTTGATCTGTCAATGAAATAAATCCTGAGTTTTGCATGCTCACTGGATTTTTTTTTCGGTTTGCTGTGCTTTTCAGAGGGTCGGCTAAAGTATTGTTATGAAAACTGAACGAAATGCTGCGATTATTTTGCAGTTAAGCGTTCTTTGAAAATATTTCATACATATGTTAAAGTCATCTCAAAAAACAGGTAACAGTCGAAATGCATACGGCGAGGATCAGTTACCTGAATATAGAGGTATTTAAGAATGAATCATTTAAGAACAGTTGTATTATTTTGTCATTTGCTATCTGCGCAAGTGGTTTAGTTTTCAAAAACTGTATATGTTTTTATGATTTTACGTTGTGTAGGGAATTCGATGGTAATTGTATAACTGTATTTAACGAAGAATCGACCTAAATGTTAAAAGAGAGACGTCGTGTGCAATATCATATTGCAATCGGTTTGTGTCATTCAAGCATTCCTGGTCGTTCAAAGGCAGTTCCTTCCTATGGCTTTCCACGTTGTGGCTTGTGCCTATTTCGGTACATTTCATGAACAGACAATGTTCGTATATATTTGAAATCTGCATCGTTGTGCAATTAAAATTTACGCCCTCCACTTCCAGTAGTTTATTCCTTACCGTTCCACGACAGTAGCTATATCATGTGTGTGTCTACCTTAAGCAATACACTTGATACACCTATTGTACTATTTCCCTTTATAGTTCTTAATTTATTTGCATATCTGTGAGCTGGAATGTTTTTGTTTCATTTATGACTGGTCCGAAATAATGATCCCTGAAACAGCAGTCACACATTAGCGTATCACCCAAACGCGCGCCGGGCGTATGAAAAATCCCAACACGTTGAAGATTTTGGACGTATAAAAATTAATATGTACCTTTAACTCGCTTTAGCAGTCACACATTAGCGCGTGACTGAGGCGTGTGCCGGGCGTATAAATTATTTTACGAAACGTCCATGTTGCATACAATGACGTGCCTACAACGTGCGCCAAACGCGTTTGAAGCGTATTCAACACGTCTGTAACGCGTGTGGAACTTATTCGAAACGTATAAGTCACACGCTAGCTTCTAGAAAATGTTTAAGCATGTGTATTTTTTATCCCAAACGCGACCGAAACGCTTGATGAATTTTAGCGACGTACAGCGACGCGCACCGGACGTACACCAAGCGTGCCCAACGTACTCGTAACGCGCGTCTGGCGTATGTGGAATTTGGCATTTTTTTCAACACACCCGGCGCGCGTTTTACTTATACGTTAATATGTAACTGCTATTTTACATTTAGTGCGTGTTTTGCTTAGTCTTTCCCAGTTTCGAGGTCATAGGACTAGTTCATTAAATTTTTAATGCATACTCAAGTTTCCTATTTTGGGTTAAAGACGCTTTTAAGTTAGGGCCTTTCGGAACCTGAATTTTATGGTGACTTAGTTTACAAATTTAAGAAACTTATAGGAATTAATGATTTTTCTTTTCAGTTCAGAAAAATCATAACACGTTACAGACGTATAGGTTGTAACTTGAATGTTATGCGACAGTCTGCATGCTTAGTTTTTAACCCAATCATGGTTGATAACTATGCTGCCTTCTTTAATTGCACGCCGGTGGGTCGGGCGTCAGACTCTATGATGGCCCCGACTTAAAGCTATTAATTTTAGTTGGTTGGGGCCGGAGCTTCTTGTCTGTTGCTTGGCCCACCGGGGTCCAACTGGTGTTTTTCTTTTGCTTCGGAGTTAGTAGGTTATTCGGCGCCCAGGGATCTCCATCGTCGGGCAGCTTACTCAATCTGTGAGTCCTTGTTTTTGATTCATCATGATGTTTATCATGATTTGTTTGTTTGTTCTTGATGATTCACTGACTAGTTAGAGATTCACCACGAGGACCGAATAACTTACTAAATGTTATGAACCACTGCAGAAGCTGAGGGTGAGGTTAGGATCCTGTAAAACCGGTTTAAGCCCGCCAGTAACTTTTTGTTACTGATCGTTCCAAGGCGATACTTCTGTGGTGGTTCTTTTTGTTTTATGTCTTGGTGTTTAAATTTTTTTTGTGCTGTTGGCGCCTTATGTATGTTTTCATATTTTTAATTAAGTTAAGGTAACTGAGTGGCCACCTATTGGGAAAATAGCTGCTCATTCGGCTTACGATATGTTTCATGGTATAAGTGCCTGATGATTGTTAGTTTTTTTTTTTTTTTCCCATCTCGGTTTTTGGAGTGGGATTCTCTTTCTGATTGCGCCTTTTCCTGATCTTTGCCTACTTGTTCCTTTTATATCCACGTTAATCTACCTGTGAGCTGTTTGATCTGTGTCTCTCTCTGTGAGATTTGGTCCAACAGTGATTGTAGATCTTCCTCTCTCTGACGGATAATCTCCTCTTGTTCTTGAATTATCTCCTCCTTTCTGGTTATTACACCTGTAAAGCATGTAAAGGTACAACACCATTTACACCTCAGAGCATCTGAACTGTCGATATATGTTAGTACACTATGGTTTGAACGTTAAAATATCCTTTGTAAGAAAGAGGTAGGTTGGGCGAGTCCGGCGCAGTATCGGTTATTTAAAGGTCAGCGGTGACAATGTTCTAAGATTGCTGAAAACCAAACTTCGGACAACTTGTTATGCATTTATAAAGCCTACCATTTGTATCTTAATTCAGAACGAATTATGTAAAGTAATGCCATATTCATCATAATTCTGAAAATATTAGAAAGTACATACATACGCTGTCTCTTTGTGCTGATTGTATAGTAACGTGTTCAATATTAAATTGTTACGCACTCGAAATTAATAAAACTGTCACTGGAATTTACCTGCTTTCTCTTTCAACACATTATCCCTCTCCTTCAGAAATATATCCTTCATCCTATCCTCCTCCTTCAGTTTACCGAAGTTGTCTTGTAGACCCTTGAATTCCAGTAGCTTCTGTTTTAGTGTTTGTTCTAGCATGGCTTTCTCTGCCTCGGTCGTCGCATTCTTGGAAATCCATATATCGTTTATCTGTTACAAAAGAAATAAATAACAAATATATAGCGAAATGCTTCAATAGGATCAGAAATAGTTAAGACAATGTGCTCGATAACAAACCAGTCATTCCGAGCTAAACATCCTGAGAACAGAAGGCACACTTTATTTGTCAACTGAAACAAAGTACTTCAGTTCTCTTGATTTAGCAAGTGAGCCTGAAGGGAACTGAGAATGCCAGAGCAGTTTTTAAGACTCACTCGGAGTCTGTGAGTGTAACTGGGTACCCTTCGGGCTTTTCATCGCCACGTTGACAATACAAAGGTACATGTACAACACAATGAAAGAAAATACACTGTAAGGGCGGTAGAAAAATTCTGTAGTACCGTTTTTCGTACCGGTGTCCTCTCATGTGCTAAGCCAACATTAACTACGTCTCTTGTACCTCAATGCAGTACAGGTGTGTACCTTTATCCTGTGACTTCGTACAAGAATAAGAATTCCTGCAAACCTCATATCAAGAAGCCAAGATGTATTACTTCCCTTACTGCACTCCGTTATTGCTTCTGTTTTTGCAAACACGACTAAAATGATAAACTTATCGTATCCACTCAGACCGGAGAAAGTTGTGGAAAATAAGCGAACACATAATATGACAGGAATGGTTTTACTAGCGAAAACGGTCCCAATTTTTCAAACTAGCCCTCGAAGCAAAGTAGAACATTTCCGAATAATGTATAATTAAATTTGCGGGTAGAAGCGTAACTACAAGCTATGAGGACTATCATGTTTTACCTCGTCCACTTTGCCCTCCAACTCGTCAGCCTTGGCCTTGAACAATAATAGTTCTTCCCGTAGTTCATCTTTCACTGTTTGTAGTTCGGCACAGCGGAGACAACCAACCTCCTGAAATTGATTGATTGATTGATTGGGGTTTAACGTCCCACCAACAGCTAAGGTCATATGGAGACGGGACCTCGGTTTATAGTTCCATCCGACGGACTTGAGAAGCCCGGGATCGAACCTGCGACCTCTGGTTTACCCTCCTGAAATTATTGGAGGAATTAGCATTTGGCTATTGAAAATGAATCTTACCCACGGTATTAGTTAGGAGAATCATTTGACCGCGGATCTGACAAAAAGGTCCTCCAAGTGTTTTTATAATAGGATTTCAAAAACATCTATTTTTTCAAAGTTCTCTTTATGGTAAAAATAGAATTGGAGATGTTTATAGAAAGTGAAAGATCAAGCTTTTGCGAACAGCTAAGTTAGATCTCTGGTACATACCGTTCTAGTTGACTCCTTTCTGTCCAGAAAGACATCATCAGCGGAGGCCGAGGAATCCTGTAAATCACAACATAAACTAGAAGCATAAAATAATGCAGACTCAAAGTACACAGAAAGTGACAATTTCTTATTTGAAAACATAATCGAAGCACCAGGTAAGGAAGAAACAGATACCAGCTAGATAAATACGTGAAGCTCTTTCTAACTTAAAGTCATCGTTTAGCTTGCCTCAACAGAAGACCAAAAGCTGACATACATAGCAAAGCAGCAAACCGTGTAACAGTAAACCAAACATGTAACATTATGTTAGAACGGGCAGTTGAAACTGAGCATGATTGGTGCATAAATATTTAGAAAGGTTTTTAAAGATAAAATTCGAATGATACTGGTGTGTCGGTCAACTCACATTTTGTGCTTTCCTCGCTGTCCGAGGTGACAGTCGCCATTTGTCCGACTCCACTCTCTTCAGTTTGTCCGTCAGTCCACGTATCTGATCACTCGCTATCCGCACATGCTTCTGGCTCTCCTGCAACTAGAATCAAGACGAAGCCGGTCTAGTCATGTATTGCTGCATACACGTCGTGAACTTAACCCATATATGACGAATGGTCATTTTGATTTGGATGAGTTTACTTACAGTTTTAGGGCATCAGAAGTTATCATGAATTCTTATTCAATTTTTTCTATGAAATTCCTGTGAGCAAACTGCGCTCTGTGGCGTCACATCTTGGGCTATACTGTTTGCCAATGTCAAAAAAGAACACCAGGCATATACGCCGGTTTAATAAAGCTGACTAACAAGTAAATTGGTTTATATACTATTGGCATTAAGTTAAGCATATTCCATTTGTGAATTTCACTTGTGATTTTGAAACGCTAAGAATAAAATCTTATGAAACATTTCAAAATTTGGTTATAAATTTTGACAAAAACAATATACCAGCAATTTAATGAAGAAAAGATAATCAATGCACAAGTTAGCAAAGGGTTGTAACTGCACAAAGAAAATTACCCTTAAAATTGTTAAAATTCAATAGAAAAATTCCGGAGGCCAAAGGTGAGCACAACTTCTCAGAAAACACCAAGACAGTGAAGATTTTGCCCAAAGATTTAGTTTTGAGCATCCAGTTTCAGAATATGCTGTAAAATAACAAATGACACCACAGAAAACTCGACCACTTCCGGTTAACATTGCTTGTATCATTCCCTCTGTCAAATAACAACTTAGCGCCTGCTGATCATGGAAATCACTAGTTTCATGCGCCTTTCACCTGGTACCATGTCCCACTTCACCAGTAGAGCTTGGTA
The DNA here is from genome assembly GCA_964017185.1 of Rugalucina vietnamica. Classification (NCBI taxonomy): domain Eukaryota; kingdom Metazoa; phylum Mollusca; class Bivalvia; order Lucinida; family Lucinidae; genus Rugalucina; species Rugalucina vietnamica. The sequence continues at coordinate 9,435,962 of OZ024879.1, read as the reverse complement.
AAGCTCGTGAATAATGGACACGGCTGGTTCCCGCTTTCAAACTCGTCGACCGAGGTCGTCGTAAAAGTGTTAGATGGGGCTCAAAGTTTGGCGACGAGCTCGACCATGGAAGACTAGCGATGTGGTGCTGATTTTTGTATTCCTCTGTGGTGTCTGCAGGGTGTAGCCTTGCATTTTCATATGCTGGTCGTTAGGGGAGTTTAGGAAGGGCCTAACCACGGGTTCAAGCATCCTTGTTCTGTTACTTTTGGAAATTCAAAGTACCGTTCAGCACTTTTAAATCAAGAATGCGGTCAAAAGAGAACGCACCCCACACATCCCCCCAGCCACAGTTCCTTGCACACGGGGCCCATTTTAGTGTTCACTAGGGAGGCGTCTAACATGGACACGACCATCTGTATGATACAGACAGGTACGGCTCTCGTCTGACAAAAGAGCTTTCTGTCAGTTACGTAGTCGCTTCTAAACAGCCTCTCTCATGCCGACAATTCGCAATTTTCACCTTAACATTTCTTTCTTCGTGCATGTTTGTTCATAAAAATGTTTTGAAGACTTGTAAATTTCCAAAATGCAAAGAAAAATCATGCTTGTTTAACAACTCGTGAACAGTGCTGTCACTCGAGCTTCTCGCTCGTGATCAATGTTACAATAAGTGAATCGAATTTACCGAAGTTTCATCCCTTAAATACTGATTCACATACAGGATGAAAATCAAATCTGAAATTTTATTTTATGACTTTGAAATCCGAAGTCACATAAAAATATGCTTAACTTTAAGCCAATAGTATATGATGTTGACGCTTTTCAGAGATGATTTTGCCATTCAAACGTGTGTCAAATCGGAAATGGTCATAAGAGAATCCCTATGACAAGCTTAACCTTGGGATAAACTGAAGTTTAAGACGAAGAAGTATGAGATGAAGAAGAAGAAGGAGAAGAAGAAGAAGATGATGATGATGATGATGAGGATGATGATGATGATGAATGATGATGATGAACACTTTGTAGTAGTAGTAGTTTTGTTGTTGTTGTTGTTGTTGTAGTAGTAGGAGTAATTGTGGTTGTTGTTGTTGATGATGATGATGATGATGATGATGATGATGATGATGATGATGATGATGATGATGATGATGACGACGACGACGACGACGACGATGATGATGATGATGATGATGATGGTGGTGGTGGTAGTGGTGTTTATAGGATATTGTATATGCTTCTAACTCTACCTCGGAGAGCAGCAGCTCTTTCTCGCGCATGTGCAGTTTGACGTCATCAGACATGGCGGAAGAAAGCGTCTCACTTCCGGTAAGCGTCAGTTTCTTCTCCAACGCTGCAACTTTGTGTCTTTCTTCCGCTAAAAGTTTCTCGAGGGAATTAACTCTTTTCTTTAACTGCTCCTGCAATTGTAAACAAATAATGTTTACAATAAACAATTAAGCCTGTGTGCTAGAAAAGCAACAATGTGGATCCCGACCAGGTCAGACACAAACCAGTCTGTACAGTCACACAGAAGAAAGCTAGAAGCTTGAAACATTGGATATAAGTAGACGAGGAGTTGTACTATTATGTAGCGAAAACAAAGGCGCTGATCAGCTTCGCAGTTACTGCGAAGCTGATCTGCGCCTTTGTTTTCGCCTATGCAGATTGTTGGTTTTCCCATGCAGCGGCTCAAATGCGTTTACAATAAAGAATTGAAATGATTTTATGTTTACCGTTTCATTGCTGCTATTAAAGTGAATTGTTTTACTGCTATCAGAAAAATCTCTATGAGGGTTGTTAATTTGAAAATACTACTTGTTGTCTCAGCAGATGCTCTCTTAGCGGAATTTCATTTTCAGAACACTTAAGATTTTGTACATTATACTTTTTGTATATTTTGTATATTACTTACTTACTTATACAATGTACCATCAAGGTTTTACAAAATAAGAAGAAAATATAACAATGATTAAAGCCTTCAGCAATTCCTATTATATTTTCTTCTTATTTTTGTATATTTTGTATATTACTTACTTACTTATACAATGTACCATCAAGGTTTTACAAAATAAGAAGAAAATATGAATTCGATTGTTATTGTGTAATTTAATTATGGCTGCTCGGGTTGAATGTTTGGCCGTTTAAAACATAACATGCACATGCGTGGATTGTTAACTGTAAATATGGCTCGGGTCATGCTTTTAAAGCAGCATTACATAACATGAGGGGTTATAAACATGTAAAGGCGTATACGATGTTAATGATAAATCAAGGTTGCCTGTAGTCTCTTATAAAATGAGCCGCCTCATGGGTAAACCAGCAATCTGCATAGGCGAAAACAAAGACGCAGATCAGCTTCGCGGTAACCGCGAAGCTGATCAGCGTCTTTGTTTTCGCTACTCGGATAGTACAATTTCTCTTCTACTTAAATCCGAAATTTCAAGCTTCTAGCTCTTTTCTGTGCTTGTACAGGCCGGTTTGTGTCGGACCTGTTCGGAAACCACATTGTTGGTTTTCCCACGAGGCGGCTCAAATGTTCTTCGTCCTCAAAATCAGCAGTGTTGAAATATGCAAAGAAACACATACAGCTGCATAGGGTCCTTATGTTTGCCTCAGATGATGGCATTGTCTTTGGATTTAGAAGGCGTTTTAACTCATGTCGCAGAAAACGACCGATGTACATTGTGGACTTGGCGTTATCTAATTGTAAACCCTCTAAATTGGCTTGACAAAATCAGACTTTCTGAAATCAGACTTCTTGAAATATAGGAGAATGATAATAGGAATTGCTGAAGGCTTTAATCATTGTTATATAAACATAGGTGGAGTATGTTTCAAAACAGCTCTGTTTCCGACCAGGTCTGACACAAATCGACCTATACGGTCTCAGAAAATGGCCAGATGCTTGAAATGTCGAATTTAAATAGAAGAAGGATTGCACTATCCGAGTAGCGAAAACAAAGACGCAGTAACTGCATAGCTGATATGCGCCTTTGTTTTCGCACATGCAAAATTCCGATTTTCCCATTGTTATATAAACATAGGTGGAGTATGTTTCAAAACAGATGTTGAGATGAAAATACGAGTGCTTGAATGGAAATCATGTTCTGAACCAAACCATGGGAAAACTTGTCTTTGTTACAGTACACCCATTGGGAATGGCTGTGAAAGTATTATAAGGGTTGCTTCGTCTGCGAAGCTGCCATCAGACTGGTCAAATGATAACTGGTTAACCACATAAAATATCTCAGCCTGTCTAGGAAAAGAGGTAAAGTGCATACATTTTAGTCTTAGTTGCTCAACTTAGAGATGGTGCTAGGATGTCATGGCATCCCATTGTTGATTAGTCGTCCCATAAACTAATTGCGACCTTCCGATTTCACCATAGCTATCGACAGTGTTTTTATGCAATAAAACAAATAAACACAACTGTGCACTTTTGGTATATATTTTACGTCCAGGCTTATCTCTTTCAGGAACTCATTTAGCCTTACATAACTGGTTTAATTGGTCTGAATGCTTTTTGTCAATCTGAGACCATTAACGTGAAATGCAGATCATATAACTAAATAATGGGAAAATGCAACATGCATCATTTCTCTACGAGTATTTTCCTATTATTTAATTGGTGCAGTAAATAAGACGGTGTTAATGACGGCACGCCCACACATTCTGTTAATGGAAATAAAATGAAATTTCGCAACTAGACTTGTACAAGTATCCTACTTTAATATTTAAGTTTTGTTAATATTGTTTCTAAAATCTATTATTTTGCTAATTCTAATGAAATTTTCTCACCTGTAGACTGAATTGTTTGAATCGATGCTTCACGTCCACGTCAACAGCAATGGTCATGTCGGGACGCTGCCTCCATCATAGTTTATGGGACTTTTTCCCAAGGATGTCATGACACCCAAAACATGCTTCGTAAACCAAGCAAACCAATAAGGCTTATATGTATGTATGATTTAACTAAACCACCTTTCCTGGGCAGGCTCAGACTTGAGCAGTTAACCAGTAATCAGATGGTCGGTCAGTGGATTAGAAGCTTTGCCTGGAGGCACAAGCAGCCCATCTATTTCTACTAGGCCCCAATGGGCGGGATGTATGTTTGTCACGAGGCATAGATGCAAAGATGCTAAGGTACAAATATAGAGAGACAAATCTATGTCTGTAACTCAATTTTGTCTCTTATGTATCCATGGCTCCTTCCGTTAAAACATGCGAGACCCGAAACAATTCGGGCTTCTAGGTGTACTCAATGACCTTGCACACGTGCACGGAAGAATGCAATATGCCATAATCGTATAGATCAATGACCCAGGTAAATGGTTCGATTGCTTTAATAGACTTCAGTTCCCCAAAGATAAAAGGCATGCCGGCAAATTAGTCTCAAGAGTCTCTCATGTAAGCATGTTCAAACAATTCCGTGCATATTAAAGATAAAATGTTGATTGCTTCCTTAGAGCTAAACCTGCACTTATTGGCATTACAGCACTAAGCATGTCGAAATTGCCTAGTGAAATAAACTTCTTTGAATTCGAAATGACAGTTGTGCAGAAGACTATGCCAGTCTAAGAAGACATAAGCGGCATGAAAAAATAAAGCATGCTTGTAAACTGAGGCATTTTGTAACTGGGAAATAAAGACAGTTTAATTTCAAATGATAATGCTAGAAAGATGCAAGCGAGCAATATGAAGCACAACATAGAACAGGAACAAAAACATC